>JAIUJO010000222.1:562500-582500 GCA_023846275.1 Vanilla planifolia | reverse complement strand
TAATCGATAATTCTTAATCCTTAATCCTTAATCTCTAATCACAAATCTCTAATCTCTAAACCTTAATTCGTAATAACTAATTTCTAATCTTTAACCCCTAATATTTAATCCATATGCTAATCTTAATCCCAAATCCATAATCTCATGTATGTAATCCTTAATCTTTAATCTTTAGTCCTTAATTCTTAATCTTAATTATAATCACTTAATCTCTTGTCCCTAATCCCTAATCTTTAATTCTTAATCCTGAATCTTGAATCCTTAATTACTAAACTCTGATCTTTAACCCTTAATCCTTATTACCTAATTTGTAATCCCTAATCCTTTACACATAACCTACAATCTTTAGTAATTAATCGCTTAATCCCTAATCCTTAATCCTTAATCCCTAATCCTTATTACTTATTCCTTAATCACTACTCTTTAATTCCTTACCCTTCATCTCTAAACCCTAATCCATGATTGCTAATCCATATTCTTTAATCCTTAATCCTTAATCCCTAATCCCTAATCCTCAATCCCTAAAACCTAATCCCTAATCCCTAACCTAAAATCCCTAATCCCTAATCCATCTTTTCTTCCCCTTCTTCTTCTTCCTCCTCCTCTTCTTCTTCCACTTCTTTTTCTTCTTCTTCTTACTCATCATCCTTTTCTTTTTCTTTTTCTTCTCCCTCAACTTCCTCTTCTTCTTCTTCTTCTTCTCCTACTTCTTCCTCCACTTCTTCTTATACTTCTTCTTGCTCTTCCTCTTCTTCTTCTTCTTCTTCTTCTTCTTCTTTTTCTTCCTCTTCAACTTCTTCTTCTTCTTATTCTTCTACTTATTCATCTTTGTCTTCTTTTTCTTCTCTTCCACTTCTTCTTCTCCTGTTAATTTTTCTTCTTCCTCCTCCTTTTCTTTTACTTCTTATTATTAATATTATTATTCTTCTTCTCCTTAATCCCTAACCCTTAATCACTTATCTTTAATGCAACTTTTCTTCCTCTTATTCTTGCTCTTCTTCTTCTTCATCTTCTTCTTCCTCTTCTTTGCCATCTTCCTCTTCTTCTATTTGTTCTTTTTCTTCTTCCACTTCTACTTTTTCTTATTCATCTTCTTCCCCTTCTTCTTCTTCTTCTTCTTTTCTTCTTCTTCTTCTTCTTTTTCTTCTTCTTCTTCATTTTATTTTTCTTCTTCTTCTTCTTCTTCATTTTATTTTTCTTCTTCTTCTTCTTCTTCTTATTCTTCTCCTTCTACTTCTTCCTCATCTTTTTCTTCTACTTTTTTTTCTCCTTCCTCATCTTTTCTTAATCTTCTTCTTCCCCTTCTTCTTCTTCTTCTTCTTCTATTTCTTCTTCTTCTTCTTCATCCTCTTCTTTTTGCTCTTCTTCTTCTTCCTCTTCTTGAACTTCTTTTACTACTTTTTTTCTTCTTCTCCTTGTTTTCTTCTTCTTCTTCTTCTTCTTCTTCTTCTACTTCTTCTTTTTGTTTGTCTTCATCATCTTCTTCTTCTTCTCCCTCTTTTTCTTCTTCTTCGTCTTCTTCTTCTTCTTATTCTTCTTCTACTTCTACTTGTTCAAATTCTTCCTTCTCCCTAATCCCTAACCCATAATCACTAATCCCTAGTCCATCTCTTTTTCCTCTTTGTCTTCTTCTTCTTCCTCCTCTTGTTTTTGTTCTTCTTCTTCTTCCTCATCTTCTTTTTGTTTTTCTTATTTCTTCTTCTTCTTCCTCTTCTTCTTCATTTTCTTCTTCCTCCTCCTTCTCTTCTTCTTCTTCTTCTTTTTTAACTCTTCAAATTCTTCTTCTTCTTCTTCTTCTTCTTCTTCTCCTCCTCTTCCTCTTCATCCCTTTCTTCTACTTCTTTTTCCCTTTCTTCTTATTTTCTCTTACTTCTTCATTTTTTTCTTCTTCTTCTTCTTCTTCTCCTTTTCTTCTTCTTCTTCTTCTTTTTTTCTTACACTATTTCTCTTTCCTCTTCTTCCTATTCTTCTTCTTCTACTTCTTCATTATCTATTTCTTCTTCTTCTCTTTTTTCTTCTTCATCTTCTCCTCATCCTCTTTCTCCTTCTCCTTCTCCTTCTTTTTCTCTCTCTCCTTCTACTTCTCGGTCTCCTTCTCCGCGTCCTTCTCGTTCTCATTCTCGTTCTCCTTTCCCTTCCCCTCCTTCTCCATGTCCTCCTTCTTACTCTCATTCTTCTTCTTCCTATTCTTCTTCTTCTTCTTCATCTTCTTCTCCTTCTTCTTCCTTTTCTTCTTTGACATCTTCACTTCTTCTTTTTGTTCTTCTTCTTCTTCTTCTTCTTCTTCTTCCTCTACTTCTTCTACTTCTACTTTTTCCGCTTCTTTTTCGACTTCTTCTTCTTCTTCCCCTTCTTCTTCTGCTTCTGCTTCTGCTTCTCATTCATCTTCTTTGTCTATTTCTTCTTCTTCTTCTTCTTCCCCTTCATCCTCTTTTCTTTTTTCTTCTTTTTTTCTTCTTTTATTTCTTCTTCTTATTCTTATTCTTCTTGTTCCTTTCATTCTTCTTCTTCTTCTTCTTCTTTCTCTTATTTTTCCTCTTCTTCTTCCTCCTTTTCTTCTTCTCCATCCTTTTATTCTTCTTCTTCTTCTCCTTCTCCTTCTTCTTCTTCTTCTTCTTCTTCTTCATTTTCTTCTTCGTCTTCTTCTTCGACTTTTTCTTCGTCTTCTTCTTCTTCTTCTTCTTCTTCTTCATCTTCTTCTTCTAGTTGTACTTCGTAATTCTTAATCCTTATTCCCTAATTCCTAATTTATAGTGCCTAATCAATCTCTATCTAATATTTATTCCCTAATCTCTAAACCTTAATTCATAATCCATCCTTAATACATAATTCTTAATCTTTAATCCTTAATATCTAATCCTTAATCTCTAATCCTTAAACCCTAATCCCTAATACTTAATCCCTAATCATTAAATCGCTTATCTATAATCCGTAATCCCTAATCCGTAATCTCTAATCCTTAATCGTTAATCTATAATCTCTAATACTTAATCATAATTATAATTGCTTAATCTGTCGTCGTTAATCCCTTATTTCTAATTCGTAATCCTGAATCCCAAATCCTTGATCACTAATCTCTAATCCTTCATCCTTAATCTCAATTACCTAATTTCTAATCCTTAATCACTAATCTCTTATTCCTCTTCTTCCTCTTCTTCCTCTATTTCTTTTTTTTCATCATCTTCCTCTTCTTCATCTTCTTCTTCTTCTTCTTCTTCTTTCTCTTCTTGTTCTTCCACTTCTTCTTGTTTTTCGTGTTCTTCTTTTCTTGTTCTTTTCTTCCACTTCTTCTTCCTTTCCTCCTCCTTCTTCTTCTTCTCCTTCTTGTTCTTCTTTTATTTCTTTTTCTTCTCCTTTGTCTTCTTCTTCTTCTTGTCCTGCTCCTTCCTCTTCTCTTTCTTCTTCTCCTTGTCTTTCTCTTTGTCCTTCTTCTTTTGCTTCTCCTTCTACTTCTCCATTATTCTTAATCCTTATTCCTAATAATAATTCCTTAATCTCTAATCCCTATTCCCTAATCTCTAATACCTAATCTTAATTTGCAAATCGTTAATCACAAATCTCTAATTCATAATCTCTAAACCCTAATCCCTAATCTCTTTTGCCTAATCCATATTCCCTAATCTTAAATCCTTAATCTTTAATAATTAATCCTTAATCCTTAATTCATAATCCCTCATCCCTAATCATTAATCCCTTCATCCCTGATCCCTAATCTATCAACCATAATCCCTCATCCCTATCACTTATTCCCAAATCTCTACTCCTTAATTTGTAATCCTTAATCATTATACCCTAAATTCTAATTGCTAATCCATAATCCATAATGCCTAATCTCTAACGCCTAATACCTAATCCCTTCCTCCCTAATCCCTAATCCCTAGTCCCGAATACCTACTCTCAAATCACTAATCCCTCCCTCCCTCATCCATAATCTATATTCCCAAATCCCTAATCCTTAATTTGAAATCTGTAGTCCCTAATTCTAATTATAATTTCTTATTCTCTAATAAATAATCATTAATCCCTAACCTCTCATCCTGAATCTCGAATCACTAATCTATAATCCTCATTCCTAAATCTTTAATCTACAAACCTTAGTGATTAATCCCTTAATCTTAAGTACTTAATCCATAATCAATTCATCCCTAATCCTTAATTCCTAATCCCTATTACTTATTCCTTAATCCTTATTCTATAATTACTCATCCATAATCCCTAATCTATGTTCTTTAAACCCTAATCTTTAATCCTTAATCCTTAATACCTAATGCATAACCCCTCAATCATTAAACCTAATCATTAATCCCTAACCCCTAATCCCTAATCCATCTCTTCTTCCTCTCTTCTTTTTCTTCCTCTTCATCTTCCTCTTCTTCTTCTTCTTCTTCCTCTTCTTCTTCTTCTTCTTCCTCATCTTCTTCTCCTTTTTCCTCCTCTTTATCATCTTCCTCTTCTTCACCATCTTCCCTTTCTTCTATTTCTCCTTCTTCTTATTCTTTTGCCTCTTCTTCCTCTTCTTCTACTTCTTCTTCTTACTTCTTATTCATCCTCTTCTTCTTCTTCTTTTACTTCTTCTTTCTCTTCTTTCTCTTCCTTTTCTCCATATTCTTTTCCTATTCTTCTTCTTTCTCTTTTTCTTCTTCTTCTTCTTCTTCTTTTATTTCTTTTTCTTTTTCCTCTTCTTCTTCTACATCTTCTCCTTACCTTCTTCTTCTCCTTACCCTTCTCCTTATCTTTCTTTTTTACCTTCTTTTTTCCTTCTCCTTCTACTTCTCCATCTCTTTCTCCTTCTACTTCTCCTTCTCCTCCTCCTTCTCCATGTCCTCCTCCTTCTCCTTCTCCTTCTCCTTCTTCTTCTCCTTCTTCTTATTCTTCTCCTTCTACTTCATCCTCATCATTTTCTTCTACTTCTTTTTCTCCTTCCTCATCTTTTCTTATTCTTCTTCTAAACCTTCTTCTTGTTCTTCTTCTTCTTCGTCCTCTTCTTTTTGCTCTTCTTCTTCTTCCTCTTCTTGTACTTCTTTTACTACTTTTTCTTCTTCTTCTTCTTCTTCTTCTTTTCTTCTTCTTCTTCTTCTTCTTCTACTTCTTCTTTTATTTGTCTTCATCTTCTTCTTCTTCTTCTCCCTCTTTTTCTTCTTCTTCGTCTTCTTCTTCTTCCTATTCTTCTTCTACTTCTTCTACTTGTTCAAATTCTTCCTTCTCCCTAATTCCTAACCCCTAATCACTAATCCCTAGTCCATCTCCTATTCCTCTTTGTCTTCTTCTTCTTCCTCCTCTTGTTTTTTTTCTTCTTCTTCTTCCTCATCTTCCTCTTCTTCTTTTTGTTTTTCTTATTTCTTCTTCTTCCACCTCTTCTTCTTCTTCATCTTCTTCTTCCTCTTCTTCTTCTTCTTCTTCTTCTTCATCTTTTAACTCTTCGAATTCTTCTTTTCTTCTTCTTCTTCTTCTTCTCCTCTTCCTCTTCATCGCTTTCTTCTACTTTTTTCCCTTTCTTCTTGTTTTCTTGCACATCTTCTTCCTTTTCTTCTTCTTCTTCTTCTTCTTCTTCTTCTTCTTCTTCTTTTCTTCTTCTTCTTCTATTTATTCTTCCACTATTTCTCCTTCCTCTTCTTCTTATTCTTCTTCTTCTACTTCTTCATCATTATTTATTTCTTCTTCTTTTTCTTCTTCTTCATCTTCTCCTCCTCCTCTTCCTCCTTCTCCTTCACCTTCTTTTTCTCTTTCTCCTTCTATTTCTCTATCTCCTTCTCCATGTCCTTCTCCTTCTTATTCTTGTTCTCCTTCTCCTTCCCCTCCTTCTCCATGTCCTCCTTCTTACTCTCGTTCTTCTTCTTCCTATTCTTCTTCTCCATCTCATCTTCTTCTTCTTCTTCTTCTTCCTTTACTTCTTTGACCTCTTCACTTCTTTTTTTTCTTCTTCTTCTTCTTCTTCCTCTACTTCTTCAACTTCTACATTTTCCACTTCTTTTTCCACTTCTTCTTCTTCTTCTTCCCCTTCTTCTTCTACTTCTGCTTCTCCTTCTTGTTCATCTTCTTTGTCTGCTCTTCTTCTTCTTCTTTTTCTTCTTCTCCTTCATCCCCTTTTCTTTTTTCTTCTTTTTCTTTTTCTTCTATTTCTTCTTCTTATTCTTATTCTTCTTGTTCCTTTTGTTCTTCTTGTTCTTCTTCTTTTTTTTTCTTCTTTTTCCACTTCTTTTTCCACCTTTCTTCTTCTCCCTCCTTTTATTCTTCTTCTTCTTCTCCTTCTCCTTCTTCTTCTTCTTCTTCATTTTCTTCTTCGTCTTCTTCGACTTTTTCTTCTTCTTCTTCTTCTTCATCTTCTTCTTCTAGTTGTACTTCGTAATTCTTAATCCTTATTCCCTAATTCCTAATTTATAGTGCCTAATCAATCTCTATCTAATATCTATTCCCTAATGTCTAAAACTTAATCCATAATCTATCCTTAATCCATAATTCTTAATCCTTAAACCTTAATATCTAATCCTTAAGCCCTAATCCCTAATACTTAATCCTAATCCTTAAATCCCTTATCAATAATCCCTAATCCGTAATCTCTAATCCTTAATCGTTAATCTATAGTTTCTAATACTTAATCCTTATTAAATTGCTTATTCACTTGTCTTTAATCCCTAATCTCAAATTTTTAATCCTGAATCTCAAATCCTTAATCACTAATCTCTAATCCTTAATCCTTAATCTCAATTACCTAATTTGTAATCCTTAATCACTAATCTCTAATTCTTCTTCTTCCTCTTCTTCCACTTCTTCCTCTTCTTCTTCTTTTTAATCATCTTGCTCTTCTTCTTCTTCTTCTTCTTCTTCTTCTTCTTCTTCTTTCCCTTCTTGTTCTTCCTCTTCTTCTTCTTCTTGTTTTTCGCCTTCTTCTTTTCTTATTCGTCTCTTCCTCTTCTTCTTCCTTTCCTCCTCCTCCTTCTTCTTCTTCTCCTTCTTCTTCTTCTTTTATTTCTTTTTCTTCTCCTTTCTCTTCTTCTTCTTCTTCTTGTCCTTCTCCTTCCTCTTCTCTTTCTTCTTCTCCTTGTCTTTCTCCTTGTCCTTCTTCTTTTGCTTCTCCTTCTACTTCTCCAATTTCTTAATCCCTATTCCCAATTATAATTCCTTAATCTCTAATCCCTACTCCCTAATCTCTAATACCTAATCTTAATTTACAAATCCTTAATCACAAATCTCTAATTCATAATCTTTAAACCTTAATCCCTAATCACTTTTGCTTAATCCATATTCTCTAATCTTAAATCCTTGATCTTTGATAATTAACCCTTAATCTTTAATCCCTAATCCCTCATCCCAAATAATTAATCCCTTCATCCCTAATCCCTAATCTTTAGTCCCTAATCTATCATCCTTAATCCCTCATCCCTATCACTTATTCCCAAATCTCTACTCCTTAATTTGTAATCCTTAATCATTATACCCTAAATTCTAATTGCTAATCCATAATCCATAATGCCTAATCTCTAATGCCTAATACCTAATCCCTTCCTCCCTAATCCTTAATCCCTAGTCCCTAACACCTACTCTCAAATCACTAATCCCTCCCTCCCTCCCTCATCCGTAATCTATATTCCCAAATCCCTAATCCTTAATCTAAAATCTGTAGTCCCTAATTCTAATTATAATTGCTTATTCTCTAATAAATAATCATTAATCCCTAACATCTCATCCTGACTCTCGAATCAGTAATCTAAAATCATAAATTCCTAATCTATAATCCTAATTCCTAAATCTTTAATCTACAATCCTTAGGGATTAATCCCTTAATCCTAAGTTCTTAATCCATTATCACTTCATCCCTAATCCCTAATTCTTAATCCCTATTACTTATTCTTTAATCCTTATTCCGTAATTGCTCACCCATAATCCCGACTCTATGATCTCTAGTCCCTAATCCCTAATCCTTAATCCTTAATACCTAATGCATAACCCTCATTCCTTAAACTTAATCGTTAATCCCTAACACCTAATCCCTAATCCCTAATCCATCTCTTCTTCATCTCTTCTTTTTTTTCCTCTTCTTCTTCCTCTTCTTCTTCTACTTCTTCTTCCTCTTCTTCTTCTTCTTCCTCATCTTCTTCTCTTTTTTCCTCCTCTTTATCATCTTCCTCTTCTTCTTCACCATCTTCCCCTTCATCTATTTCTTCATCTTCTTCTTCTTTTGCTTCTTCTTCCTCTTCTTCTTCTTCTTCTTCTTCTTACTTCTTCATCCTCTTCTTCTTCTTCCTCTTCTTTTTCTACTTCTTCAACTTCTTCTTCCTCTTCTTCTTCTTCTTCTTTTTCTACATATTCTTTTCCTATTCTTCTTCTTTCTCTTTTTCTTCTTCTTCTTCTTCTTCTTCTATTTCTTTTTCTTTTTCCTTTTCTTCTTCTACTTCTTCTCCTTGTCCTTCTTCTTCTCCTTGTCCTTCTTCTTCTCCTTACCCTTCTCCTTATCTTTCTTTTTTCCCTTCTTTTTTCCTTCTCCATCTCTTTCTCCTCCTACTTCTCCTTCTCCTCATCCTTCTCCATGTCCTCCTCCTCCTTCTCCTTCTCCTTCTTCTTCTTCTTCTTCTTCTTCTTCTTTTTCTTATTTCTCTTCTTTCTTCTTTCTTCTTTCTTCGGTCTTCTTCCTTCTTCATTCCACTTTCCTTCTTCCTTCTTCTTTCTTCTTTATTCTTTCTTCTTTATTCTTTCTTCTTTCTTCTTTATTCTTGCTCCTCTTCTTCTTCTTCTACTTTTTCGTCTTTTTCTTCCTCGACTTCTTCTTCTAACTTCTTCCTTCTTCCAGTTCTTCATCCTCCTCTTTTTCCTAATTCCTAATCCCTAATCTTTACTCCCTAATCGATAATCCTTAATCCTTAAACCCTAGCCTCTAATTGCTAATCCATAATCTCTAATATCTAATCTATAATTTCTAATCTATAATGCCTAATACTTAATCCCACTCTCTCTAATCTGTAATCCTTGATGCCTAATCTCCATTCCCAAATCTCTCCCTACTTTATCCATAATTTGTATTCCATAATCCTTAACCCCTAATCCCTTCCTCCATAATCCTTAATCTCTAATCCATAACAACTAATCCCTAAACTTTAATATCTTATTCCTAACTCACAAATCCTTATTCCCTAATCCCTCCCTCGCTAATCTTTAATTTGTATTACCTAATACTTTAATCCTTAATCTGTCATTCCTTAATCCTTAATCCCTAACCCCTGATCCCTAATCTGTCTCTTCTACTTCTACTTCTTCCACTTCCTTTTCTTCTTCCTCTTCTTCTTCTTCTTCTTTCTTTTCTTTGTCTTCTACTTCTTCCTCTTCTTTCTCATCTTCCTCTTCTTCTTCTTCTTCCACCTCTTCTTCTTCTTCTTTTTTCACTTCTTCTTTTTCTTCTTCTTCTTCTTCTTGTTCTTCTATGTCTCCTCTTCTTCCTCTTCTTCTTTTTTTTCTTCCTTTTCTTCTTATTCCACTTCTTCATCTTCTTCTTTGTCTTCTTCTTCCTCTTCTTCTTCCTGTACTTGTTCTTCTTCATCATCTTCTTCTTCCTGTTCTTCTTCCTCTACTTATTCTTCTTCATGATCTTCTTCTTCTTCCACTTCGTCTTCTTCTTCATCATCCTCCTTTATTTCTTCTTCTTCTTCTTCTTTTTCTTCTTCTTCTTCTCCTTCTTGATCTAATTTTTGTTATTCTTCTTCTTCTTTTTCTTCTTTTTCTTCTTTTTCTTCTTCTTCTTCTTCTTCTTCTTCTTCCTCCTCCTCCTCCTCCTCTTCATCATCTTTTTCTTTCTCTCTTCTTGTTCTTAATCTTTTTCTTCTTCATCTTCCTCTTCTTCTCCTTCTTCTTCTTCTTCTTCTTCTTCTTCTTCTTTTTCTTCTTCTCCATCTTCTTCTTCTTCTTCTTCCACTTTTTGTATTTTTTCTTCTTCTTCTACATCTCTTCTTCTTTCATTTTCCTCTTCTTCATCTTCTTCCTTTTCTTCTTTATGTTCTACATCTTTTGCTACTTCTTTTTCTTCCACTTCGTCTTCCTCTTCTTCTTTCTCTACTATTTCTTCTTCTTCTTCTTCTTCTTCTTCTCTTTCTTCTTCTTCTTCTTCTTCTCCTTCTTCTTCTTCTTTCTCTTCTACTTCTTCTTCTTCACCTTCTTCTTCTTCTTCTTCTCCTTCTTCTTCTTCTTTTTCTTCTTCTTCTTTTTCTTCATTTATTTCTTCTTCTTCTTCTTCTTTTCCTCTTCCTTCATCTTTTTCTTCTTCTCTTCTTCTTTTTCTTTTTCTTCTTCTTCTTCTTCTTCTTCTTCTTCTTCTTCTGCTACTTCTTCTCCTTCTCATTCTCCTTGTCTTTCTCATTCTCTTTCTCCCTATCCTTCACCTTCTCCTTCTCCATCTCCATCTCCTTCTCCTCTGTTTTTTTTTTCTTCTTCTTCTTCTTCTTCTTTCTTCTTTCTTTTTTCTTCTTTCTTCTTCCTTCTTCCTTCTTTCTTCTTCCATCCACCTTCCTTCTTTCTTCTCCTCTCTTCTTTCTTTCTTCTTCTTTCTTCATTATTCTTTCTTATTTTTTTTATTCTTCCTCTCCTTATTACTCTTCTTTTTCTTCTACAACTTTTTCCTCTTGTTCTTCATTCTTGCACTTCTTCTTCCTCATCTTCTTCCTTAATTATTACATCCTTGTGTTGGATGAGTCAAGCATAAATATTATATTTCATATGGGCTTGCTCTAAACAAAATTTTTAATATTCAATTAAGACAAGCCATGAACTTTGAATGTCCAAAATAGTGGTATTCAAGGCTATTGGAGCCATGGCAAGCTTCAAAGAAATTGAAGACATGCACTAAAGTTTTCATACTTGATTTTCTTTTTATTTTTCTTAAATTTGATATGTCCAAATTTTGAGATGATGTGACACACTAGTAGTAGTATTAATATTTAAAAATGTTATAAATTTAATAATTATTGAATTTTGATTTTCGGGCCAAGCATTATTGACAAAAAGTATAGACATTGGTATTTGATTTTTTAAAATTATTTAAGAATTATTTTTCAAGAAGTTTTTTTCATATTAATTTAGAAAACTTATGGTACTATGATAACATAAAATTATTTTGGTATACTTATATTTAAAATTTTGGCACAAAAATTCCCACAATACAACCTAAAACAATGTTACTCTCGGTAATTTTCACTGTAGCATTGGGCGGGTCAACCCGACCCTACCACTGGCCCGTCCATGCTTTTAGAAATTAAAAAATAATTAAATAAATATCAAAAATTGGTGGACTGACCCTGAAGGGGAGCCCGTAGTCCAAAGGAATTCAGGACTCAGGAAAAGCTGAACGACGCATGAAAAATTCAGGCAGCAGGCGACGCTGAACGGAAAACAGCGAGTTCAGCCCGCAGGCAATGCTAAATGGAATAGTGCGAGATCAAGTCAAACCGAACCAAAGAGATGAAATCTTGGTCAAGGAAGGGGGAGCCAACCCCAAGCAGCTCGAGCGTCATACGAACCGAATTCCTTATCAAGTGCAATGACAAAGTTATTTGGGCAATATGGGGCTAAAGCCTAATCTGATTGTCAAAGAAGTCGGAAGGGCAAGCGACATCAGACGGTTGACATTAATCAACTTAAAACGACAAACAAGAGAGGGGGGAGCCAATGCCAAGCAGCTCGAGAGTCATACGAACTGAATTTCTTATAAAGCGCAATGGCCAAGTTATTTAGTCAATATGAGACTAAAGTCCAATCTGATTGTCAAAGAAGGTGGAAGGGCAAGCGAGATCGGACGGCTGAGATTAATCAACGTAAAATGACAAGCAGGAGAATTGAACCTGGGCTGAGCAGATATGCACCAGGACGTGCAAACACTGCGATAACTCTTTTAATTTAACTAGTTTCTGGACACATTATGTTAAAACATGGAGGACACCTGCACGGGAACAAAAGGTCCAGATCAAGGCTGCTTAGATCCATCGACTGGGATTAATCTCGAATGGTAAAAAAGAGATTCAATCAGAAACATCCATTTTTGGGCCCCGAATCGGACAGTGGCGGCTTTTTGTCCATTACCCAAAAGGCTAGTTCCTTTTAAGAGCCGTTAGGGGTGATTTTAGAGCTCAAATTTAAGCTCTATAAATAGGAAAGGATGAAGAACTTCTAGGGGCTACATTTGCTAAGATCCCAAAGCTTTGAGATCACGATTTCCAGCAAAAGCAAATGAATACGGTGCTTCCAATTTCATAAACAGAAAGTAGCAAGAAGGATTCCGAAATTCGAGGTTTTTGGTTCAACAATCTTTCAATCTCTATTCCTCTATTTTTCGGTGGTGTGTGCCTCGTATTTCTCTTAAAATTATTTTAAGTTTTGCCAAGTTTTGTATTCTTTTCTTTGGGGTAAGGGCATCCCAGCATTGTGCAAAAGCCCGAGGTTTGAGTTGAGCCCAAAAAAACTCAAGTAGGTTTGGGATTAGCTGTAAGAAAATTCCCAAGTAGGTTTGAGGTGAACCGTACAAAAAACCTCGCTTTTAATTTGGTATTTTTAGTGTTTTTTTCCCAACACTGGTTGGGGGTAGATGTAGGCTTGATTTTGAGTCAAATTACCTTAAAAATCTTGTGTTATATTTCTTCTTATTCGTGCTTAATAGATTTAATTTTTAATTAAAACAGAAAATTGAAAGAAAATTTTATTTACCAGAATTCACTCCCCTCTTGTGGGATTTTCTTAAGTACAAAGAACTTCACGAATCCCTAATGCCTACTTCCTAATCCATAATCCTTAAGGCCTAAACTATAATGCCTAATACCTAATCCCTCCCACCCTAATCCCCAAACTGTAATCCCTAATGCCAAATCTCTAATCCCCAATCCCTCCTTCCCTTACGCTTAATCTGTATTTCTTAATCCCAAATCTCTAATCCCTCCCTAATTAATCTCAAATCTCTAATTCCTAACCCATAATCCTTAATCCCTAATTGCTAACCCCACAATCCCTAATATCTCCCTCCCTAATCTTTAGTCCGCATTCCCAGATACATAATCCCTAATCTTTCATTCCTTAATCCCTAACCCCTAATCCCTAACCACTGATCCCTAATCCTATTCCTCTTCTACTTCACCTTCCTCCTCTTCTTAGTGATCTTCTTCTTCCTCTTCTTCCTCTTCTTCGTTATCTTCATCTTCTTTTTCTTCCTCTTCTTCTACATCTTCTTCTTCTTCTCAATCCCCTTCTTCTTCTTCTTCCACTTCTTCTTCTTCTTCTTCTTTTCTTCTTCTAGTACTTCTACATCTCTAGTTCTTCCTCTTCCTCTTATTCCTCTTCTTCTTTATCTTCTTCTGCTTTATCGTCTTTCTCTTGTTCTCATTCTTATTCTCTTCTTCTTCATCCTCTTCATCCTCTACTTGTTCTCCTTCTTCTTTTGCTTCAATTTCTTCTTTTTCTTCTTCTTCTTCTTCCTTTTCTTCTTCACCATTCTCTTCTTCTTTTTCTTCTTAATCTTCTTCTTCTTCTTCTTCTTCTTCTTCTTTTTCTTCTTCTTCTTCTTCCTCTTTATCTTCTTCTACTTTTTTCATCTTTCACTTCTTTCTCTTCCTTTTTTTAAACTTCTTCTTCTTCTTTTTCTTCTTCTCTTCCTTCTTCTTCTTCTCCTTTTCTTCTTCTTTTTCTATTTCTTCTTCTTCTTCTTCCTCTTTGTCTTCTTCTTCTACTTCATCTTTTTCTTGCTCTCCTCTTCTACTTCTTCCTCTTCTTCTTGTTCTTCTTCTTCTTCATCTCCCTCTTCTTCTCCTCTTTCTTCTTCTTCTTCAACTTCTTCACCTTCTTGTTCTTCTTCTCCTTCCTCTTACTGTTCTCCGTCTCATTCTTCTTCTTTTTCTTCTTCTTTTTCTTCTTCTTCTTCCTCCTCCTCCTCCTCCTCTTCTTCTTCTTTTTCTTCTTCCTCCTCTTCTCCTTGATCTTCTTCTTCTTCTTCTTCTTCATCTTCTTACTTTTCTCACTGTTCTCCTTCTTCTTCTTCTTCTTCTTCTTCTTTCTCTTCTTCTTCTTTTTCTTCTTCTCCCTCGTCTTCTTCCTTTTCTTCTTCTTTTTCTTCTTCTTCTTCCTTATTTTCTTCTTCTTCTTCTTCCTCTTCCTCTTCTTCTTCTTCTACTTCTTCTCTTCTTCTTTTTCTTCTTCTTCTTCTTCTCCTTTTTGTTGTTCTTCTTCTTGTATCTCCTCCTCTTCTTCTTCACCCTCTTCTTCATATTCCTTAATCCCTACACCTTTACCACTCCCTCCTTAAGCTCTTAACTCTAAATTTATAGTCCCTAATCAATGCCTCTCTAATCATTAACCCATAATCCCAATTCTTTAATCCCCAAACCCTAATCCTTAATCCCTAATCCCTAATCCTTAATTGCTAATATCTAATCCCTCATCTCTTCTCCTTCATCCTCTTTTCTTTTTTCTTCTTTTTTTTCTTCTTCTATTTATTCTTGTTAAACTTATTCTTCTTATTTCTTTCCTTCTTCTTCTTCTTCTTTTTCTTCTTTTTCCTCTTCTTCTTCCTACTATTCTTTTTCTCCTTCCTTTTATTCTTCTTGTTCTTCGCCTTATCCTTCTTCTTCTTCTTCTTCTTCATTTTCTTCTTTGCCTTCTTCTTCTACTTTTTCATCGTCTTCTTCTTTTTCTTCATCATCTTCCTCTTCTTCTCACTGTACTTCGTAATTCTTAATCCTTATTCCTTAATTCCTAATCTATAATGTCTAATCCATCTCTCTCTAATATCAATTACTTAATCTCTAAACCCCAATCCATAATACAATCTTAATTCAAAATTCTTAATCCTTAATCTCTAATCCTTAATCTCTAATCTTTAAACCCTAATCCCTAATACTTAATCCCTAATCCTTAAATCCCTTTTGTGTATTCTATAATCCCTAATCCTTAATCCATAATCCTTAATCGTTAATTGTTATTATATAATCTCTAATACTTAATCCTAATTATAATTACTTAATCTTGTGTCCCTAATCTCTAATATCTTATTCGTAATCCTGAATCCCAAATCCTTAATCACTAATCTCTAATCCTCAATCCTTAATCTCAATTACCTAATTTGTAATCCTTAATCACTAATCTCTAATTCCTCTTCTTCCTCTTCTTCTTCTTTTTCATCATCTTCCTCTTCTTCTTCTTCTTCTTCTTCTTGTTCTACTTCTTCTTTCTCTTCTTGTTCTTCCCCTTCTTCTTTTTCTTCTTCTTTTTGCCTTCTTCTTTTCTTATTCCTTTCTTCCTCTTCTTCTTCCACTTCTTCGTCCTCTCCTCCTCCTTCTTCTTCTTCTTCTTCTTCTTCTTCTTATTCTTTATTTCTTCTTCTTCTCCTTTGCCTCCGTCTTCTTGTTCTCCTTCGCCTTCTTCTTCTCTTTCTCCTTCTCCTTGTCTTTCTCCTTCTCCTACTTCTTTTGCTTCTCCTTCTACTTGTCCATTATTCTTAATCCTTACTCCCAATCATAATTCCTTAATCTCTAATCCCTAATCCCTTATCTCTAATACCTAATCCTAATTCCCAAATTCTTAATCACTAATCTCTAATTAATAATCTCTAAACCCTAATACCTAATTCCTTTTGCGTAAACCATAATCCCTAATCTTAAATCCTTAATCTTTAATAATTAATCCTTAATCCGTCATCTCTAATCATTAATCCCTTCATCCCTAATCTTTAGTCGTTAATCTGTCATCCTTAATCCCTCATCCCTATCACTTATTCCCAAATCCCTACTCCTTAATATGTAATCCTTAATCCTTATACTCTAATCCCTAATTGCTAATCCATAATCCCGATTGCCTAATCTCTAATACCTAATACCTAATCCCTTCCTCCTTAATCCCTAATCCCTAGTCCTTAATACCTACTCTCAAATCCCAAATCCCTCCGTCCCTCATCCATAATCTATATTCTCAAATCCCTAATCATTAATCTAAAATCTCGTCCCTAATTCTAATTATAATTTCTTATTCTCTAATAAATAATCGTTAATCCCTAATCTCTAATCCTGAATCTGGAATCCTAAATCACTAATCTGAAATCATAAATCCCTAATCTATAATCCTCATTCTTAAATTTTTAATCTACGATGCTTAGTAATTAATCCCTTAATCCTAAGTACTTAATCCTCAATCCTTAAATCATTAATCACTTCATCCCTAATCCATAATTCTTAATCCCTATTACTTATTCCTTAATCTTTATTCTGTAATTGCTAATCCATAATCCTTAATCAATGATCTCTAAGCCCTAATCCCTAATCCTTAATCCTGAATCCCTAATCTATAATCCCTTATTCTTGAACCTTAATCTTTAATCCCTAACCCCTAATCACTAATCCCTAATCCATCTCTTCTTCTTATCTTTCTTCATTTTCTTCCTCTTCTTCTTCCTCTTCATTCTATTCTTCTTCTTCCTCAACTTCTTCTCCTTTTTCCCCCTCTTCTTTAAAATCTTCCTCTTCTTCTTCTCCATCTTCCTATTCTTCTATTTCTTCTTCTTCTTCTTCATCTTTTACTTCTTCTTCCTCTTCTTCTTCTTCTTCATTTTACTTCTTCTTTCTCTTCTTCTTCTTCTTTTTCTTCTACTTCTTCTTCCTCCTCTTCTTCTTCTTTCTCTTCTTCTTCTTCTTTTTCTCTGTATTCTTTCCTTGTTCTTCTTCTTTCTCTTCTTCTTCTTCTATTTCTTTTTCTTTTTTCTCTTCTTCTTCTTCTTCTCTTTGTCTTACTTCTTCTCCTTGTCCTTCTTCTTCTCCTTACCCTTCTTATCTTTCTTTTTTTCCTTCTTTTTTCTTTCTCCTTTTCCTTCTCCATCTCTTTCTTCTTCTACATCTCCTTTTGCTCCTCCTTCTCCATGTCCTCCTCCTTCTCCTTCTACTTCTCCTTCTCTTTCTGCTTGTTGTTCTTCTTCTTTCTCTTCTTCTTTCTTCTTTATTCTTTGTTCTTTCATCGGTCTTTCTCCTTCTTCCTTAAACTTTCCTTCTTCCTTCTTCCTTCTTCTTTCTTTCTTCTTCTTTCTTTTTTATTCTTTCTTCTTTCTTCTTTATTCTTCCTCTTCCTTTTCTTCTTCTTCTTCTTCTACTTCTTTTCTTTTTCTTCCTTCTCTTCTTCTATTTCCTTCTTCCTTCTTCCAGTTCTTCTTCCTCCTCTTTTTTCCTAATTCCTAATCCCTAATCCTTACTTCATAATCGATAATCCTTATTCCTTAAACCCTAGTCTCTAATTGCTAATCCATAATCTCTAATCCCTAATTTTTAATCTATAATGACTAATACTTAATCCCACTCTTCCTGAATTGTAATCCCTAATGCCTAATCTCTAATCCCAAATTTCTCCCACCCTAATCCATAATTTGTATTCCCTAATCCTTAACCCCTAATCCCTCCCTCCATAATCCCTAATCTCTAATCCCTAACAACTAATCCCTAAACCTTAATCTCTAATTCCTAACTCACAAATCCCAAACCTCAAATCCCTCCCTCCCTAATCTTCAATTTGTATTCCCTGATACCTAATCTTTAATCTGTCATTCCTTAATCCTTAATGTCTAACCCCTGATCCATAATCTATCTCTTCTACTTCTACTTTTTCTACTTCTTCTTCTTCTTCCTCTTCTTCTTCTTTTTCTTCTTCCTCTTCTTCTCCTTCTTCTTCCTTATCTTTCTTTTCTCCTTTTTTCCTCTTCTTCCTCATCTTCTTCTTCTTCTTCCACCTCTTCTTCTTCTTCTTCTTCTTCTTCTTCTTCCACTTGTTCTTTTTCTTTTTCTTTTTCTTCTTCTTCTTCTATGTCTCCTCTTCTTCATCTTCTTTTTTTCCTCCTTTTCTTCTAATTCTACTTCTTCTTCTTCTTCCTCTACTTGTTCTTCTTCATCTTCTTCTTCTTCTTTTTCTTCTTCGTCTTCCTCTTCTTCTTCATCATCCTCTTTTATTTCTTCTTCTTCTTCTTCTTTTTCTTCTTCTCCTTCTCCTTCTACTTTTTTTTCACCTTCTTGTTCTTCTTTTTGTTATTCTTCTTCTTCTTTTTCTCCTTCTTCTTCTTCTTCTTCTTCTTCTTCTTTCTCCTCTTCTTCATCTTTTTCTTTCCCTCTTCTTGTTCTTAGCCTTTTTCTTCTTCATTGTCCTCTTCTTCTCCTTCTTCCTCCTCTTCTTCTTCTCCTTCTTCTTCTTCTTCTACTTCTTCTTCTCCTTCTTGTTCTTCTTCTTCTTCTACCACTTGTTTTTCTTCTTCTTCTACTTCTTCCTCTTCTTCTTCTACGTCTCTTCTTCTTCCTCTTCTTCTTTATGTTCTTCTTCTTCTTCTTCTTTTTCTTGCACTTCTTCCTCATTTTCTTCTTCTACTATTTCTTCTTCTTCTTCTTCTCTTTTTTCTTCTTCTTCTCCTCTTTCTTCTTCTTCTTCTCCTTCTTCTTCTTCTTTTTCTTCTCTATCATCTTCTTCTTCCCCTTCTTCTTCTTCTTCTTCTTCCTCTTCTACTTCATCATCTTCATCTTTTTCTTCTTCTTCTTCACCTTCTTCTTCTTCTTCTCCTTCTTCTTCTACTTCTTCTTCTTTTTCTTCTTCTTCATCTTTTTCTTCCTCTCTTCTTCTTATTCTTCTTCTTCTTCTTCATCTTTTTCTTCTTCTTCTTCCTCTTCTTCTTCTTCTTTTCTTCTTCACCTTCTTGTTCTTCTTCTTCTTCTTCTTCAACTTCTTCACCTTTTTCTTCTTCTTCTTCTTCTTCTTCTTGCACTTTTCATCCTAATTCTTCTTCTTCTTCTTCTCCATCTTCTTTTTTCTCTTCTTTTTCTTCCTCATTCACTTCTTCCTTTTCTTTTTCTTCTTCTTCTTTTTCTTCTTCTTCTTCTTCTTCCTCATCTTCTTCACCTACATCTTCTTCTTCTACTTCTTCCTCTTATTATTTTTCTTCTTTTTCTTCATCATCATGATCATCTTCTTCTTCTCCTTGTTCTTCTTCTTGTTCTTCCTCCTCTTCTTCTTCTTCTCCTTCTTCTTCTCCTTCTTCTTTGTAATCCATAATGCTGATTCTCTTATCTCTACTATTTAATCCGACCCTCCCATGTCTATTATCTATAAAGTTGTAATCGCTTATCACTAATCTCTTATCTCTATAGCCTTAATCCCTAATCCATCCTTAATCTATAATCCCTAATCCTTGATCCTAAATCTCTAATCCCTAATCTCTTAATTCTAATCTCTAATCCCTAAACTGTAACCCCTAATGCTTAATCCCTAATCTATAATCCATAATCCCAAATCCTTAATTTTTAATCCCAAATCCTTAATCCTTAGACTCTAATCCTTAATACTTTATCCCTAATCTCTGATCTATAATCCTGAATCCTAAATCCCTAATCATTAATCTCTTATCCTTTATCCCTAATCTCTATTTCCTAATCCATAATTCAAAATCCTAAATCTCTAATCTGTAATCCTTAGTATATAATATTTTAACTCTTAATCCTTAATCCTAATCCTTAATCATTAATCCCTTCATCCCTAATCCTTAACCCTAATCCCTAGTCTTTAATCCTTTATCTTTATTATTTATACCTTAATCCTTACTCCTCAATTCCTAATTCTTAATCAATAAATCCTAATCCCTAATCCCTAATTGATAATCCATAATCCCTAATTTTTAATCTCTAATCTATAATATCTAAACCTTATTTTTTAACACCAAATCCCATATCCCTCCCTCCTTAATACCTAATTCCTAATCCCTAACTCCTAATCCTTAATCTATAATCCATCTAATCTTTCTCTTCTTCTTCTTCTCCTTCTCCTTTTTCTTCTTCTTCTTCCTTTTCTTCTTCTTCTTCTTCTTCCTCATCTTCCTTATGTTTCTCTTCTTCTTTTTCTTCTTCTACTTCCTCTTCTAGTTCTTTTGCTTCTTCATGATCATCAACATCTTCCTCTTCTTCTTCTTCTTCTTTGTTTTCTTCTTCTTCTTCTTCTTCTTCTTCTTCTTCTTCTTCTGCTTCTTCTTCTAC
>JAIUJO010000222.1:540000-560000 GCA_023846275.1 Vanilla planifolia | reverse complement strand
TTCTTCTAATATTACTACCACTACTTCATCTTGTTCATCTTCTCCTGCTTCTTGTTCTTCTTCTTCTACTTCTTCTACTTCTTCTTTTTCTTCTTCTTCTTTTTCTTCTTCCTCTTCTTTTTTAGTTCTTTTCCCTAATCTTTAAAGCCTAATCATTAAGACATAACCCTTTAATATCTTATCCTTAAATCCTAATCTTTAATCCTTTATCCAAGATCCCTAATCCATTATCTCTAATCCACAATCCAAAAATCCTAATCCCTAATCTTTAATCCTTAGTTTTTAATCTCTTAATCCCTAATTCATAATCCTTAATCCTTGATGTTTAATCCCTAATCCCTTAACCCTTATTTAAAAACACCCAATCCACAAGCCCTAGTCGTTACCACTAATCCCTAATTCATAATCATTAATTTCTAATCCCTAATCCCTAATGCCCAATCCCTAATTCTTAATCCTTATTCCTTAATTCCTAATCTCCATCTCCTTAATTTGTTTGACCTAATCCCTATTACCTAGTCTCTAATCCATAAACCTACCCATTGTAATCCATAAATCTTCTCCTTCTTTTATTACTTCTTCAAATTCTTCTTCTTCTTCTTCTTCTTCTACTTCTTATTCAACCTCTTCTTTTACTTCTTCTTCCTCTTCTTTTCTTCTTCTACCTCTTCTTCTTGTTCCTCTTCTCCTTCTTCTTGTTCTTATTCTTTTCCTTCTTCCTCTTCAAGTTCTTCTTTTTCTTTTTCTTCTTCTTCTTCTTCTTCATCTTATTCTCCTTCTTATTCTTCTTATTATTATTTCTCTTCTTCTTTTCCTCTTCATGTCTCTCTTCTTTCTCTTTTTCTCTTCTTTCTCTTCTTGTTCTTGCTTTTCTTGTTTTCTTCCATTTTCGTCTTCCTCTTCTTCTTCCTCTTCCTCTTCTTCTTCTCCTTCCTCCACACCTTCTTCTTCTTCTTCACATTCTTCCCCTCATCTTCCTAACCTTCTTCTTCTTCTTTTTCTTCTTCTTCCTCTTCTACTTCTTTTCCTTCTTCCTCTTGTTCTTTTTCTTCTTCTTCCCTTTCTTCTTCTTCTCTTCTTCTTCTTCATCTTCACCTTCCTCTTCCTCTTCTTTTTCTTCTTCTTCTTCCTCTTCTTCTTCTTCTTCTTCTTCTTCTTCCTCTTCTTCTTCTTCTTCCTCTTCTTCATCTTCTTCTTCTCTTCTTCTTCTTCTTCTTATTCTTATTCTTATTCTTCTATTTGTTATTCTTCCTCTTCTATTTATTATTCTTCTTCCTCTTCTTTTCTTCTTCCACCTCTTCTTCTTGTTCCTCTTCTCCTTCTTCTTGTTCTTGTTCTTTTCTTCTTCCTCTTCTAGTTCTTCTTTTTCTTCTTCTTCTTCTTCTTCTTCTTCTTCTTTTTCTTCTTCTTCTCCTTCTTATTCTTCTTATTCTTATTGCTCTTCTTCTTTTCCTCTTCTTGTCTCTCTTCTTTATCTTCTTGTTCTTGTTCTTCTTGTTTTTCTTCAATTTCTTCTTCCTCTTCTTCTTCCTCTTCCTCTTCTTCTTCTCCTTCCTCCTCACCTTCTTCTTCTTCTTCACCATCTTCCCCTCATCTTCCTCTCCTTCTTCTTCTTATTTTTCTTCTTCTTCCTCTTCTACTTCTTCTCCTTCTTCCTCTTCTTCTTCTTTTTATTCTTCTTCTCTTTTTCTTCTTCTTGTACTTCTTCTTGATCTTCCTATTCTTCTTCTTCTTCTTCTTTTTCTTCCTCTTCAACTTCTTCTTCTTCTTATTCTTCTACTTATTCATCTTTGTCTTCTTTTTCTTCTCTTCCACTTCTTCTTCTCCTGTTAATTTTTCTTCTTCCTCCTCCTTTTCTTTTACTTCTTCTTCTTATTATTATTATTCTTCTTCTCCTTAATCCCTAACCCCTAATCACTTATCTCTAATGCAATTTTTCTTCCTCTACGTCTTCTTCTTCTTCTTCCTCTTGTTCTTGCTCTTCTTCTTCTTCATCTTCTTCTTCCTCTTCTTTGCCATCTTCCTCTTCTTCTATTTGTTCTTCTTTTTCTTTTTCATCTTCTTCCCCTTCTTCTTCTTCTTCTTCTTCTTCTTTTCTTCTTCTTCTTCTTCTTTTTCTTCTTCTTCTTCTTATTCTTCTCCATCTACTTCTTCCTCATCCTTTTCTTCTACTTCTTTTTCTCCTTCGTCACCTTTTCTTATTCTTCTTCTTCCCCTTCTTCTTCTTCTTCTTCTTCTTCGTCCTCTTCTTTTTCCTCTTCTTCTTCTTCCTCTTCTTGTACTTCTTTTACTACTTCGTTTTCTTCTTCTTCTTCTGCTACAACTACTTTTTATTTGTCTTCATCATCTTCTTCTTCTTCTCTCTCTTTTTCTTCTTCTTCTTCTTCTTCTTCCTATTCTTCTTCTACTTCTTCTACTTGTTAAACTTCTTCCTTCTCATTAAACCCTAAACACTAATCACTAATCCCTAGTCCATCTCTTATTCCTCTTTGTCTTCTTCTTCCTCTTCCTCTTGTTTTTGTTCTTCTTCTTCTTCCTCATCTTCCTCTTCTTCTTTTTGTGTTTCTTTTTTCTTCTTCTTCCTCTTCTACTTCTTCTTCGTCTTCTTCTTCCTCCTCCACTTCTTCTTCTTCTTCTACTTCTTTTAACTCTTTAAATTCTTCTTCTTCTTCTCCTCTTCCTCTTCATCCCTTTCTTCTACTTCTTTTTACCTTTGTTCTTTTTTTCTTGTACTTCTTCTTCGTTTTCTTCTTCTTCTTCTTCTTCTTCTTTTCTTCTTCTTCTTCTTTTCTTCTTCTTCTTCTTTTTATTCTTCCACTATTTCTCCTTCCTCTTCTTTCTATTCTTCTTCTTCTACTTCTTCTTCATTATCTATTTCTTCTTCTTCTTTTTCTTCTTCTTCATCTTCTCCTCCTCCTCTTTCTCCTTCTCCTTCTCCTTCTTTTTCTCTTTCTCCTTCTACTTCTCTGTCTCCTTCTCCACGTCCTTCTCCTTCTCATTCTCGTTCTCCTTCCCCTGCCCCTCCTTCTCCATGTCCTCCTTCTTACTCTCATTCTTCTTCTTCCTATTCTTCTTCTTCTTCATCATCCTCTTCTCCTTCTTCTTCCATTTCTTCTTTGACCTCTTCACTTCTTCTTTTGTTTCTTCTTCTTCTTCTTCTTCTTCCTCTACTTCTACTTTTTCCACTTCTTTTTCCACTTCTTCTTCTTCTTCCGCTTCTTCTTCTACTTCTGCTTCTCCTTCTCATTCATCTTCTTTGTCTACTTCTTCTTCTTCTTCTTCTTCTTCTCCTTCATCCACTTTTCTTTTTTCTTCTTTTTCTTCTTCCTTTATTTCTTCTTATTCTTATTCTTCTTGTTCCTTTGCTTCTTCTTCTTCTTCTTCTTTTTCTTCTTTTTTCTCTTCTTCTTCCTCCTTTTCTTCTTCTCCTTCCTTCTATTCTTCTTCTTCTTCTCCTTCTCCTTCTTCTTTTTCTTCTTCATTTTCTTCTTCCTCTTCTTCTTCGACTTTTTCTTCGTCTTCTTCTTCTTCTTCTTCATCATCTTCTTCTTCTAGTTGTACTTCATAATTCTTAATCCTTATTCCCTAATTCCTAATTTATAGTGCCTAATCAATCTCTAACTAATATCTATTCCCTAATCTCTAAACCTTAATCCATAATCCATCCTTAATCCATAATTCTTAATCCTTAATCCTAAATATCTAATCCTTAATCTCTAATCCTTAAAACCAAATCTCTAATACTTAATCCCTAATCCATAAATCCCTTATCTATAATCCATAATCCCTAATCCTTAATCCCTAATCCGTAATCTCTAATCCTTAATCGTTAATCTATAATCTATAATACTTAATCCTAATTATAATTGCTTAATCTCTTGTCTTTAATCCCTAATCTTTAATTCGTAATCCTGAATCCCAAATCCTTAATAACTAATCTCTAATCCTTAATCCTTAATCTCAATTACCTAATTTGTAATCCTTAATCACTAATCTCTAATTCCACTTCTTCCTTTTCCTCTTCTAATTCTTCTTTTTCATCATCTTCCTCTTCTTCTTCTTCTTCTTCTTTCTCTTCTTGTTCTTCCCCTTCTTCTTCTTCTTCTTGTTTTTTGCCTTCTTCTTTTCTTGTTCTCTTCTTCCACTTCTTCTTCTTCCTTTCCTCCTTCTTCTTCTCCTCCTTCTTCTTTTATTTCTTTTTCTTCTCCTTTGTCTTCTTCTTCTTCTTCTTGTCCTTCTCCTTCCTCTCCTCTTTCTTCTTCTCCTTGTCTTTCTCCTTCTCCTTCTTCTTTTGCTTCTCCTTCTACTTCTCCAATATTCTTAATCCTTATTCCCAATCATAATTCCTTAATCTCTAATCCCTACCCCCTAATCTTTAATACCTAATCCTACTTTGCAAATCCATAATCACAAATCTCTAATTCATAGTCTCTAAACCCTAATCCCTAATCCTTTTTGCCTAATCCATATTCCTTAATCTTAAATCCTTAATCTTTAATAATTAATCCTTAATCCTTAATCCCTAATCCCTCATTTCTAATCATTAATCCCTTCATCCCTAATCCCTAATCTTTAGTCCCTAATCTATTATCCTTAATCCCTCATCCGTATCACTTATTCCGAAATCTCTACTCCTTAATTTGTAATCCTTAATCATTATACTGTAAATTCTTATTGCTAATCCATAATCCATAATGCCTAATCTCTAATGCCTAATACCTAATCCCTTCCTCCGTAATCCCTAATCCTTAGTTCCTAATACCTACTCTCAAATCACTAATCCCTTCCTCCCTCATCAATAATCTATATTCCTAAATCCCTAATCCTTAATCTAAGATATGTAGTCCCTAATTCTAATTATAATTGCTTATTCTCTAATAAATAATCATTAATCCCTAACCTCTCATCCTGAATCCCGAATCACTAATCTAAATCATAAATTCCTCATCTATAATCCTCATTCTTGAATCTTCAATCTATAATCTTTAGTGATTAATCCCTTAATCCTAAATACTTAATCGACAATCACTTCATCCCTAATCCCTAATTCTTAATCCCTATTAATTATTCCTTAATCCTTATTCTGTAATTGCTCATCCATAATCCCTAATCTATGATCTTTAAACCCTAATCTCTAAACCTTAACCCTGAATACCTAACACATAACCCCTCATTCCTTAAACCTAATCGTTAATCCATAACCCCTAATCCCTAATCCATCTCTTCTTCCTCTCTTCTTTTTCTTCCTCTTCTTCTTCCTCTTCTTCTTCTTCTTCTTCCTCTTCTTCTTCTTCTTCTTCCTCTTCCTCTTCTTCTTCCTCATCTTCTTCTCCTTTTTCCACCTCCTCTTTATCATCTTCCTCTTCTTCTTCACCATCTTCCACTTCTTATTTTTCTTCTTCTTCTTCTTCTTTTGCTTCTTCTTCCTCTTCTTCTTCTTCTTCTTCTTCTTACTTCTTCTTCATCCTCTTCTTCTCCTTCCTCTTCTTCTTCTCCTTCTTCTACTTCTTCTTCCTCCACTCCTTCTTCCTCCCCTTCATCTTCTTCTTTTACTCCATATTCTTTTCCTGTTCTTCATCTTTCTCTTTTTCTTCTTCTTCTTCTTCTTCTTCTATTTCTTTTTCTTTTTCCTCTTCTTTTTCTACTTCTTCTCCTTGTCCTTCTTCTTCTCCTTGCCCTTCTCCTTATCTTTCTTTTTTTCCTTCTTTTTTCCTTCTCCTTCTCCTTCTCCATCTCTTTCTCCTTCTACTTCACCTTCTTCTCCTCCTTCTCCATGTCCTCCTCCTCCTTCTCCTTCTGCATCTTCTTCTTCTTCTTCTTTTTCTTCTTTCTCTTCTTCTTTCTTCTTTCTTCTTTCTTTGGTCTTCTTCCTTCTTCATTCCACTTTCCTTCTTCCTTCTTCCTTCTTTCTTCCTTCTTTTTTCTTCTTTATTCTTTCTTCTTTTTTCTTTATTCTTCCTCTTCTTCTTCTTCTTCTTCTTCTTCTTCAACTTTTTCCTCTTTTTCTTCCTCGGCTTCTTCTTCTAACTTCTTCCTTCTTCTAGTTCTTCTTCCTCTTCTTTTTCCCTAATTCCTAATCCCTAATCCTTACTCCCTAATCGACAATCCTTAATCCTTAAACCCTAGCCTCAAATTGCTAATCCATAATCTCTAATCTCTAATCCCTAATTCCTAATCTATAATGCATAATACCTAATCCCAGTCTCTCTAATCTGTAATCCTTAATGCCTAATCTCCAATCCCAAATCTCTCCCTCCTTAATCCATAATTTGTATTCCCTAATCCTTAACCCCTATTCCCTCCCTCCATAATCCTTAATCTCTAATCAATAACAACTAATCCCTAAACTTTAATCTCTAACTCCTAAATCCTTAACCCCTAATCCCTCCCTCCCTAATCTTTAATTTGTATTCCCTAATACTTAATCCTTAATCTGTCATTCCTTACTTCTTAATCCCAAACCCCCGATCCCTAATCTGTCTCTTCTACTTCTACTTCTTCCACTTCCTCTTCTTCTTCTTCTTCTCATCCTCTTCTTCTTCTTCTTCTTTTTTATCTTTGTCTTCTACTTCTTCCTCTTCTTCCTCATCTTCCTCTTCTTCTTCTTCTTCTTCCACCTCTTCTTCTTCTTCTTCTTCTTCTTCCACTTCTTTTTTTTCTTCTTTTTCTTGTTCTTCTATGTCTCCTCTTCTTCCTCTTCTTCTTTTTTTTGCCTTATCTTCTTATTCTACTTCTTCTTCATCTTCTTCTTCCTCTTCTTCATCCTCTTCTTCTTCCTCTACTTGTTCTTCTTCATCATCTTCTTCTTCCTCTTCTTCTTCCTCTACTTATTCATCTTCATGGTCTTCTTCTTCTTCTTCTTCCACTTCCTCTTCTTCTTCATTATCCTCTTCTACTTCGTCTTCTTCTTCTTTTTCTTCTTCTTCCTCTTCTTCTTCTCCTTCTTCTTTTTCTCCTTCTTGTTCTATTTTTTACTATTCTTCTTCTTATTTTTCTTCTTTTTCTTCTTCTTCTTCTTCTTCTTCTTCCTCCTCCTCCTCTTCTTCATCTTTTTCTCTCTCTTCTTGTTCTTAGTCTTTTTCGGCTTCATCTTCCTCTTCTTCTCCTTCTTCTTCTTCTTCTTCCTTTTCTTCTTCTCCATCTTCTTCTTCTTCTTCTTCTTCCACTTTTTGTATTTTTTCTTCTTCTTCTACATCTCTGCTTCTTCCTTTTTCCTCTTCTTCATCTTCTTCCTTTCTGCTTTATGTTCTACTTCTTCTGCTACTTCTTTTTCTTCCACTTCGTCTTCCTCTTCTTCCTTTTCTACTATTTCTTCTTCTTCTTTTTCTTCTTTCTTCTTCTTCTTCTTCTTCTTCTCCTTCTTCTTCTTCTTCTTCCTCTTCTACATCTTCTTCTTCACCTTCTTCTTCTTCTTCTTCTCCTTCTTCTTCTTCTTCTTCTTCTTTTTCTTCATTTATTTCTTCTTCTTCATCTTCTTTTTCTCTTCCTTCATCTTTTTCTTCCCCTCTTCTTCTTTTTCTTCTTCTTTTTCTTCTTCTTCTTCTTCTTCTCCTCCTCCTTCTCGTTCTCTTTATCTTTCTCATTCTCTTTCTCCCTGTCCTTCACCTTCTCCTTCCCCATCTCTATCTCCTTCTCCTTCTCTTTGTACTCCTTCTCTACGTCCTCCTTCTTCTCCTCCTTTGTTTTTTTCTTCTTCTTCTTCTTCTTCTTTCTTCTTTCATCTTTCTTCTTCCTTCTTCCTTCTTTCTTCTTCCTTCAACCTTCCTTCTTTCTTCTCCCCTCTTTTTTCTTTCATCTTCTTTCTTCATTATTCTTTCTTATTTCTTTTTTATTCTTCCTCTCCTTATTACTCTTCTTTTTCTTCTACAACTTTCTCCTCTTGTTCTTCCTTCTTGCACTTCTTCTTCCTCCTCTTCCTCCTTAATTGTTACATTCGTGTGTTTGATGAGTCAAGCATAAGTGTTTATATTTCATATGGGCTTGCTCTAAACAAAATTGTTAATATTCAATTAAGACAAGCCATGAACTTTAAATATCTAAAATAGTAGTCTTCAAAGCTATTGGAGTCATGGCAAGCTTCAAGGAAATTGAAGACATGTACTAAAGTTTTCATACTTGATTTTCTTTTTAATTTTCTTAAATTTGATATGTCCAAATTTTGAGATGATGTGGCACACTAGTAGTATTAATATTTAAAAATGTTATAAATTTAATAATTATTGAATTTTGATTTTTGGTATTTGATTTCTTAAAATTATTGAAGAATAATTTTTCTAGAATTTTTTTTCATAGTCATTTAGAAAACTTATGGTACTATGACAATATAAAATTATTTTAGTATACTTATATTTAAAATTTTTGCACAAAAATTCCCACAAAACACCCTAAAACAACGTTACTCTCAGGAATTTTCACTGTAGCATTGGGCGGGTCGACCCGACCTGACCACTGGCCCTTCCAGGTGTTTAGAAATTAAAAAAATAAAAAAATAACTATGAACTGATGGATTGACCCGAAAGGGGCGCCCGTAGTCCAAAGGAATTAAGGACGCAGGAAAAGCTGAACGACGCATGACAAATTCAGGCTGCAGGTGACACTGAACCAAACACAGTGAATTCAGCCCGCAGGCAATGGAAAACGAAACAGTGCGAGATCAAGTAAAACCGAACCAAAGCGATGAAATCTTGGTCAAGGGGGAGCCAACCCCAACCAGCTCGAGCGTCATACGAACTGAATTCCTTATAAAGTGCATTGGCAAAGTTATTTGGGCAATGTGGGACTAAAGCCCAATCTGATTGTCAAAAAAGTTGGAAGGGCAAGCGAGATCAGACGGCTGACATTAATCAACATAAAATGACAAGTAGGAGAGGGGGGAGCCAACCCCAAGCAGCTAGAGAGTCATGCGAACCGAATTTCTTATAAAGCGCAATGGCCAAGTTATTTGGACAATACGGGACTAAAGCCCAATCTGATTGTCAAAGAAGACAGAAGGGCAAGTGAGATCGGACGGTTGAGATTAATAAACGTAAAATGAAAAGCAGGAGAATCGAACCTTGGCTGAGCAGATATGCACCAGGACGTGTAAACACTGCGATAACTGTTTTAATTTGACTAGTTTCTGGGCACATTATTTTAATACATGTAGGACACCTGCGCGGGATCAAAAGGTCCAGATGAGGGCAGCTTAGATCCATCGGTCGGGATTAATCTCGAATGGTAAAAATGAGATTCAGTCAGAAACGTCCATTTTTGGGCCCCGAATCGGACGGTGGCTGCTTTCCGTCCGCTACCCAAAAGGCTAGTTCATTTTAAGAGCCGTTGGGAGTGATTTTAGAGCTCAAATTTAAGCTCTATAAATAGGGAAAGATGAATAACTTCTAGGGGTTACATTTGCTAAGATCCCAAAGCTTTCAGATCATGATTTCGAGCAAAAGCAAATGAATACGGTGCTTCAAATTTCATAAAGAGAAAGTAGCAAGAAGGATTCCGAAATTCGAGGTTTTTGGTTCAACAATCTTTCCATCTCTATTCCTCTATTTTTTTGTCGTGTGTGCCTCCTATTTCTCTTAAAATTATTTTAAGTTTTGCCAATTTTTGTAGTCTTTTCTTTGGGTTAAGGGCATCTCGGCATTGTACAAAAGCTCTAGGTTTAAGTTGAGCCTGAAAAAACTCAAGTAGGTTTAGGATTAGCTATAGGAAAAATCCCAAGTAGGTTTTAGGTGAACCGTACGAAAAATCTCGCTGGTAATTTGGTATTTTTAGTGTTGTTTTTCCCAACGCTGGTTGGGGGTAGATTTCGGCTTGATTTTTAGTCGAGCTACCTTAAAAATCTTTTGTATTATATTTCTTCTTATTCGTGCTTAAAAGATTTAATTTTTAATTGAAACCGAAAATTGAAAGAAAATTTTATTTACCACAATTCACCCCCTCTCTTATGGGATTTTCTTAAGCACAAAGAACTTCACGAATCCCTAATGCCTACTTTCTAATCCATAATACTTAAGCCTTAAACTATAATGCCTAATACCTAATCCCTCCCTCCCTAATCCCCAATCTGTAATCCCTATCACCTAATCTCTAATCCCTAATCCCTCCTTCCCTTACCTTTAATCTATATTCCTTAATCCCAAATCTCTAATCCCTCCCTAATTAATCTCAAATCTCTAATTCCTAACCCATAATCCTTAATCTCTAATTGCTAAGCCCAAAATCCCTAATATCTCCCTCCCTAATCTTTAGTCCGCATTCCCAGATACATAATCCCTAATCTTTCATTCCTTAATCCCTAATCCCTAACCACTGATCCCTAATCCTTTTCCTCTTCTACTTCTTGTTCTTCCTCCTCTTCTTAGTCATCTTCTTCTTCCTTTTCTACGTCTTCTTCGTTATCTTCATCTTCTTCGTTATCTTCATCTTCTTCGTTATCTTCATCTTCTTTTTCTTCCACTTCTTCTACATCTTCCTCTTCTTCTTTATCCCCTTCTTCTTCTTCCACTTCTTCTTCTTCTTCTTCTTTTCTTCTTCTAGTACTTCTACATCTCTACTTCTTCCTCTTCCTCTTTTTCCTCTTCTTCTTTATTTTCTTCTGCTTTATCTTCTTTTTCTTGTTCTCGTTCTTGTTCTTCTTCTTCATTTTCTTCATACTCTACTTGTTCTTCTTCTTCTCCTTCTTCTTTCACTTCTATTTCTTCTGTTTCTTCTTCTTCTTCTTCTTCTTCTTCTTCTTCTTCTACTTTTTCTTCTTTTATTTTTTCTTCTTTAACTTCTTCCTCTTCCTTTTTTTCCACTTCTTCTTCTTCTTCTTCTTCTTCTTCTCTTCCTTCTTCTTATTCTCCTTCTTCTTCTTCTATTTCTCCTTCTTCTTCTTCCTCTTTGTCTTCTTCGTCTACTTCATCTTTTTCTTCCTCTCTTCTTCTTCTTCCTCTTCTTCTTCTTCTTCTTCTTTGTCTCCCTCTTCTTCTCCTCTTTCTTCTTCTTCAACTTCTTCACCTTCTTCTTCTTCTTCTTCCTCTTACTGTTCTCCGTCTCATTCTTCTTCTTTTTCTTCTTCTACTTCTTCCTCCTCCTCCTCTTCTTCCTTTTCTTCTTTTTCTTCTTCCTCCTCTTCTCCTTCATTTTATTCTTCTTCTTCTTCTTCTTCTTACTCTACTCACTCTTCTCCTTCTTCTTCTTCTTCTTCTTCTTCTTCCTCTTCTTCTTTTTCTACTTCTCCCACCTCTTCTTCTTTTTCTTCTTCTTCTTCCTTATTTTCTTCTTCTTCTTCTTTGTCTTCCTCTTCTTCTTCTTCTACTTCATCTTTTCTTCTTTTTTTTCTTCTTCTTCTTCTTCTCCTTTTTGTTGTTCTTCTCTTCTATCTCCTCCTCTTCTTCTTCACCCTCTTCTTCATAATCCTTATTCCCTACTCCTTTACCCCTCCCTACTTAATCTTTTATCTCTAAATTTATAGTACCTAATCCATGTCTCTCTAATCATTAATCCCTAATCTCAATTATTTAATCCCCAAACCCTAATCCTTAATCCCTAATTTTTAATCCATTGTTAATCCATAATTCTTAATCCTTAATCGGTAATATCTAATCCCTCATCTCTTCTCCTTCATCCACTTCTCATTTTTCTTCTTTTTCTTCTTCTTCTATTTCTTCTTCTTAATCTTATTCTTCTTATTCCTTTCCTTCTTCTTCTTCTTCTTCTTCTTTTTCTTCATTTTCCTCTTCTTCTTCCTCCTATTCTTCTTCTCCTTCCTTTTATTCTTCTTGTTCTTCTTCTTGTCCTTCTTCTTCTTCTTCTTCTTCATTTTCTTCTTTGCCTTCTTCTTCTACTTTTTCTTCGTCTTCTTCTTCTTCTTCATCTTCCTTTTCTTCTCACTGTACTTCATAATTCTTAATTCTTATTCCTTAATTCCTAATCTATAATGCCTATTCCATCTCTCTCTAATATCAATTCCTTAATCTCTAAACCATAACCCATAATCTATCCTTAATCAAAAATTCTTAATCCTTAATCCTTAATCTCTAATCCTTAATATCTAATCCTTATACCCTAATCCCTAGTACTTAATCCCTAATCCTTAAATCCCTTATCTATAATCCATAATCCCTAATCCTTAATCCATAATCCATAATCCATAATCTGTAATCCTTATCCTTAATTGTTATTATATAATCTCTAATACTTAATCCTAATTATAATTACTTAATCTCGTGTCCCTAATCTCTAATCTCTAACTCATAATCCTGAATTGCAAATCCTTAATCACTAATCTCTAATCCTTAATCCTTAATCTCAATTATCTAATTTCTAATCCTTAATCACTAATCTCTAATTCCTCTTCCTCCACTTCTTCCTCTTCTTCTTTTTCATCATCTTCCTCTTCTTCTTCTTCTTCTTCTTCTTCTTCTTTCTCTTCTTGTTCTTCCCCTTCTTCTTCTTCTTTTTGCCTTCTTCTTTTCTTATTCTTTTCTTCCTCTACTTCTTCCTCTTCTTCGTCCTCCTCCTCCTCCTCCTTCTTGTTCTTCTTCTTCTTCTTATTCTATTATTTCTTCTTCTTCTCCTTTGTCTCCTTCTTCTTGTTCTCCCTCGCCTTCTTCTCTTTCTCCTTCTCCTTGTCTTTCTCCTTCTCCTTCTTCTTTTGCTTCTCCTTCTACTTCTCCATTATTCTTATTCCTTACTCCCAATCATAATTCCTTAATCTCTAATCCCTACTCCCTAATCTCTAATACCTAATCCTAATTCCCAAATCCTTAATCGCTAATCTCAAATCCATAATCTCTAAACCCTAATCTCTAATCCATGTTGCTTAATCGATAATCCCTAATCTTAAATCCTTAATTTTTAATAATTAATCCTTAACCCTTAATCCCTCATCTCTAATCATTAATCACTTCATCCCTAATCCTTAATATTTAGTCTTTAATCTATCATCCTTAATCCCTCATCCCTATTACTTATTCCCAAATCCCTACTCCATAATATGTAATCCCTAATCCTTATACCCTAATCCCAAATTGCTAATCCGTAATCCCGATTGCCTAATCTCTAATACCAAATACATAATCCCTTCCTCCTTAATCCCTAATCCCTAGTCCTTAATACGTACTCTAAAATCCCTAATCCCTCTATCCCTCATCCATAATCTATATTCCCAAATCCCTAATCCTTAATCTAAAATCTCATCCCTAATTTTAATTACAATTTTCTTATTCTCTAATAAATAATCATTAATCCCTAACCTCATATCCTGAATCTCGAATCCTGAATCACTAATTTGAAATCATAAATCCCTAATCTATAATCCTCATTCCTAAATTTTTAATCTACAATCCTTAGTAATTAATCCCTTAATCCTAAGTACTTAATCCGCAATCCTTAAATCATTAATCACTTCATCCCTAATGCATAATTCTTAATCCCTATTACTTATTCCTTAATCTTTATTCTATAATTGCTAATCCATAATCCTTAATCTATGATCTCTAAACCCTAATCTCCTAAACCATAATCCTAAATACCTAATCTATAATCCCTTATTCCTTAACCTTAATCCTTATCCCTAACCCCTAATCCTTAATCCCTAATCCATCTCTTCTTCTTGTCTTTCTTCTTTTTCTTCCTCTTCTTCTTCCTCTTCTTCCTCTTCATCCTCTTCTTCTTCTTCTTCCTTAACTTCTCCTTTTTTCCCCTCTACTTTATCATCTTCCTCTTCTTCTTCTCCATCTTCCCCTTCTTCTATTTCTTCTTCTTCTTCTTCTTCTTTTACTTCTTCTTCCTCTTCTTCTTCTTCTTCTTTTTACTTCTTGTTCTTCTTCTTCTTCTTCTTCTTCTTCTTCTTCTTCTTCTACTTCTTCTTCCTCCTCTTCTTCTTCTTCCTCTTCTTCTTCCTCTTTTTCTCCTTATTCTTTCCTTGTTCTTCTTCTTTCTCTTTGTTTTCTTCTATTTCTTTTTTTCCTCTTCTTCTTCTCTTTGTCTTACTTCTTCTCCTTGTCCTTCTTCTTCTCCTTACCCTTCTTCTTATCTTTCTTTTTTCCTTCTTTTTTCCTTCTCCTTTTCCTTCTCCATCTCTTTCTCCTTATACTTCTCCTTGTGCTCCTCCTTCTCCATGTCCTCCTCCTTCTACTTCTCCTTCTCTTTCACCTTGTCCTTCTTCTTCTTTCTTATTTATTTTTTCTTCTTTCATCGGTCTTCCTCCTTCTTCCTTCCACTTTCCTTCTTCCTTCTTCCTTCTTCTTTCTTCCTTCTTCTTTCTTTTTTATTCTTTCTTCTTTCTTCTTTATTCTTCCTCTTCCTTTTCTTCTTCTTCTTCTTCTACTTTTTTTTCTTTTTCTTCCTTCTCTTCTTCTTCCTTCCTCCAGTTCTACTTTCTCCTCTTTTTTTTGAATTCCTAATCCCTAATCCTTACATCCTAATCTATAATCCTTATTCCTTAAACCCTAGTCTCTATTGTCTAATCCATAATCTCTAATCCCTAATTTCTAATTTATAATGACTAATACTTAATCCCACCCTTCCTGATTTGTCATCCCTAATGCCTAATCTCAAATCCCAAATCTCTCCCTCCCTAATCCATAATTTTTATTCCCTAATCCTTAACCCCTAATCCCTCCCTCCATAATCTCTAATCTCTAATCCCTAACAACTAATCCCTAAACCTTAATCTCTAATTCCTAACTCACAAATCCCAGACCCCTAATCCCTCCCTCCCTAATCTTTAATTTGTATTCCCTGATACCTAATCTTTAATCCGTCATTCCTTAATCCTTAATCCCTAACCTCTGATCCATAATCTGTCTCTTCTACTTCTACTTCTTCTACTTCTTCTTCTTCCTCTTCCTCTTCTTCCTCTTCTTCTTCATCCTTTTCTTCTCCATCTTCTTCCTTATCTTTGTCTTCTCCTTCTTCCTCTTCTTCCTCATCTTCTTATTCTTCTTCCACCTCTTCTTCTCCTTCTTCTTCTTCCACTTCTTTTTCTTCTTCTTCTTCTTCTTCTTCTTCTTCTTCTTCTACTATGTCTCCTCTTCTTCATCTTCTTCTTTTTTTCCTTCTTTTCTTCTTATTCTACTTCTTCTTCTTCTTCTTCTTCTTCTTCTTCCTCTTCTTCTTCCTCTTCTTCTTCCTCTACTTGTTCCTCTTCATCTTCTTCTTCTTCTTCTTCTTCTTCCTCTTCTTCTTCATCATCCTCTTTTATTTCTTCTTCTTCTTCTTCTTTTTCTTCTTCTCCTTCTCCTTCTTCTCCTTCTACTTCTTTTTCTCCTTCTTGTTTTCTTTTTGTTATTCTTCTTTTTCTATTTCTCCTTCTTCTTCTTGTTCTTCTTCTTCTTCTTCTTTCTCCTCTTCTTCATCTTTTTCTTTCTCTTCTTGTTCTTAGTCTTTTTCTTCTTCATTGTCCTCTTATTCTCCTTCTTCTTCCTCCTCTTCTTCTTCTCCTTCTTCTTCTTCCTCTTCTACTTCTCCTTCTTCTTCTTCTTCCACTTCTTGTTTTTCTTCTTCTTCTACTTCCTCCTCTTCTTCTTCTACATCTCTTCTTCTTCCTCTTCTTCTTCTTTCACTTCTTCTTTATGTTCTTCTTCTTCTTGTTCTTCTTTTTCTTGTACTTCTTCTTCCTCTTCTTCTTCCTCTACTATTTCTTCTTCTTCTTCTCTTTATTCTTCCTCTTCTCCTCTTTCTTCTTCTTCTTCTCCTTCTTCTTCTTCTTCTTCTCTTTCTTCTTCTTCTTCCCCTACTTCTTCTTCTTCTTCTTCTTCTTCCTCTTCTACTTCATCATCTTCATCTTTTTCTTCTTCTTCTTCACCTTCTTCTTCTTCTTCTCCTTCTTCTTCTTCTTCTTCTTCTTTTCATTCTTCATCTCTTTCTTCCTCTCTTCTTCTTGTTCTTCTTCTTGTTCTTCATCTTTTTCTTCTTCTTCTTCCTCTTCTTCTTCTTCTTCTTTTCCTCTTCATCATCATCTTCTTCTTCTTCTTCTTCTTCTTCTTCTTCTGCAACTTCTTCACCTTTTTCTTCTTCTTCTTCTTCTTCTTGCTCTTCTCATCCTAATTCTTCTTCTTCTTCTTCTTCCCCTTCTTCTTTTTCCTCTTCTTTTTCTTCCTCATCCACTTCTTTTTCTTTTTCTTCTTCTTCTTCTTCTTCCTCATCTTCTTCATCCACCTCTTCTTCTTCTACTTCTTCCTCTTATTCTTTTTCTTCTTTTTCTTCATCATCATCTTCTTCTTCTTCTCGTTCTTCTTCTTGTTCTTCCTCTTCTTCTTCTTCTTCTTCTTCTCCTTCTTCTTTCTAATCCTTAATGCTTATTCTCTTATCTCTACTCTTTAATCCGTCCCTTCCTTGTCTCTTATCTCTAAATTTTTAATCACTTATAACTAATCTCTTATCTCTATATCCCTAATCCCAAATCCATCCTTAATCCATAATCCCTAATCTTTGATCATAATTCTCTAATCCCTAATCTCTTAATTCTAATATCTAATCCCTAAACTGTAACCCCTAATGCTTAATTCCTAATATATAATCAATAATCCTAAATCCTTAATTTTTAATCCCTAATCCTTAATCCTTAAACTCTAATCCTTAATACTTTATCCCTAATCTCCAATCTATAATCTTGAATCCTAAATCCCTAGTCATTAATCTCTTATCTTTTATCCCTAATCTTTATTTCCTTATCCATAATTCAAAATCCTAAATCTCTAATATGTAATCCTTAGTACATAATCTTTTAACTATTAATCCTTAACCCTAATCCATAATCATTAATCCCTAATCCTTAACCTTAATCCCTAGTCCTTAATCCTTTATCTTTATTATTTATACCTTAATCCTTACTCCTTAATTCCTAATTCTTAATCAATAAATCCTAATCCCTAATCCCTAATTGATAATCCCTAATCCCTAATTTTTAATCTCTAATCTGTAATATCTAATAATTATTTTCTAACAAAAAATCCCATATCCCTCCCTCCTTAATACCTAATCCTGAATCCCTAACTCCTAATCCTTAATCTATAATCCAACTAATATTTCTCTTCTTCTTCTTCTCCTTCTCCTTCTCCTTCTTCTTCTTCTTCTTCCTTTTACTCTTCTTCTTCTTCTTCTTTTTCCTCATCTTTCTCATGTTTGTCTTCTTCTTCTTCTTCTTTGTTTTCTTCTTCTTCTTCTTCTTCTTCTTCCACACCCCCTTCCCCTTCTTCTTTTTCTCCATTTTCTTCTTTTCTTTTAATTCTTCTTTCTCTTCTACCCCTTGCTCATCTTCTTCATCTTACTTTTCTTGTTTTTCTTCTTCCTTTTACTCTTTGTTTTCTTTTTCTTCTTCTTCTTCTTTTATTTCTTCTTCTTCTTCTTCTTCTTCTTCTTTTGCTCCTTCTTCTTCTTCTTCTTCTTCTTCTTCTTCTTCTTCTTCTTTTGCTCCTTCTTCTTCTCCTTCTCCTTCTCCTTCTCCATCTCCTTGTATTTCTCATTCTCCTTCTCCTTTTTCTTCCCCTTCTCCTTCTCCTTCTCCTTCTCCATCTCCTTGTCCTTCACCATCTCCTCCTCTATGTCCTCCTCCTTCTCCTTCTCCTTCTTCTTCCTCTTCTTTCTCTTCTTCTTCTTTCTTCTTTCTACTTTCTTCTTCCTTCTTTCTTCTTCTTTCTTGCTTCTTCGTTCCACCTTCCTTCTTCCTTCTTCCTTCTTCTTTCTTCCTTCTTCTTTCTACCTTACTCTTTATTTTTTTCTTTATTCTTCTTCTTCTACTTCTTATACTACTTTTTCCTCTTCTTCTTCTCCTTCTTCTTCTATCTTCCTCCTCCCACTTCCTATTCCTCATCTTCTTCCCTAATTTCAAATCCCCACTTCCTAACCCATAGTGCTTAATCTCTAAACCCTAATCCCTAATTACTAATAAAAAATCTCTACTCTATAATCCCCAAACAATAATGCCTAATACTTCATCCCTCCCTCCCTAATCCCTAAACCATAATTCATAATACCTAATCTCTAATCCCTAATCCCTCCCTCCCAATCCCACAATATGTACTCCTTAATCACTCATCTCTAATCCCTCACACCTTAATCCCTAATCCCTAACCAACATTCGACAATCCCTAAGCTGTAATCCATAATTGCTAACTCCCAAATCATTAATCCTTAATCCCTCCCTCCCTAATCTTTAATCTGTATTCCTCGATACCTAATCCCTAATCATTCATTCCTTAATCCGTAATCCCTAACCATTAATCCGTAATCCATCTCTTATTCATCCTCTTCTTCTTCTTCTTCTTCTTCTTCTTCTTTTCTTCCTCTTCTTCTTTTTCTTCTTAATTGTCTTCTTCTTCTTCTTCCACTTCTTCTTTTTCTTCTTCTTCTACCTCTTCTTCTTCTTCTTCTTTTACTTCCTCTTCTTGTACTACATCTCTGCTTCTTCCTCTTCCTCTTTTTCCACTTCTTCTTCTTCTTCTTCTTCTTCTTCTTCCTTTTTTTCTTCCTCTACTTGTTCTTCTTCTTCTTTTTTTTCTTCTTCCCCTTCTTCTTCCTTTTCTATTTCTTTCTCCTTCTTTTCCTTCTTCATCTTCTTCTATTTCTTCTTCTTCTTCCTCTTCACTTTTTCTTCTTCTTCTTCATTTTTTTCTTCCTCTCTTCTTCTTCTTCTTCTTCTTTCTATCCTTCTTCTTCTTCTTCTTCTTCTTCTTCTTCTTCGTCTTCTTCTTCTTCTTCTTTTTCTTCTTTTTCCTCATCATCTTCCTCTTCTTCTTCATCTTCTTCTTCTTCTTCAACTTCTTTGCCTTCTTCCTCTTCTTCTTCCTGTTACTCTTCTCATTCTCATTCTTCTTCTTCTTCTTCTTCCACTTCTTCTTCTTCTTCCTCTTCTTCTACTTCTTCCTCCTATTCTTCTTTTTCTTCTTCTTCTTCTTCTTACTCTTCTCCTTCTTATTCTTCTTCTTGTTCTTCTTCTTCTTTCTCTTGTTCCTCTTCTTCTTCTTCTTCTACTTCTTCTCCTTCAACATCTTCTTTTTCTTCTTCTTCTTCTTCCTTATTTTCTTCTAGTACTTCTTCTTCTTCTTCTTCTTCTTCTTCTTCTTCTTCTTCTTTTCTTCTTCTTCTTATTCTTGTTCTTCTTATTCCTCCTCCTCTTCTTCTTTTTCTTCTTCTACTCCTTCTTTTAAATCTTCTTCTTCTTCTTCGTTATCTTCTAGTTCTTCTTCTTCTTATTCTTATTCTTCTTCTTCCTCTTCTACGTCTACTCTTGTTCTTCTTTTTTCTTCTTCTTCCACTTCTTTTTTTTATTCTTCCTCTTCTTCTTCTTCTACTTGTTCTTCTCCTTCTTCTTCTACTCCTCATTCTACTTCTTCTTTTACTTCTTCTTATGTTTCTTCTTCTTCTTCTTCTCCTTCTTCTTCTTCTTCTACTTCTTCTTCTTCTTCTTCTTCTTCTTCTTCTAGTTGTTCTTCTTGTTCGTCTTCTTCTTCTCTCTTCTTCTTCTTCTTCCTCTTCTTCTTCTCTTCTATGTCTTCTTGTTGTTCTTCTTATTCATTTTCATCATCCTGTTATTATTATTATTATTTTACTTATTATTATTATTTTTATTATTTATTTTCTTTTTCTTCTTTATCTTCTTCTTTATCTTCTTCTTTATCTTCTTCAGCTTCTTCTTTTTCCTCTTCTTCTTCTTCTTCTTCTTCATCTTCTTTTTCTTTGTCTTCTTCCTGTTCTTTTTCTTCCCCTACTTCTTCTACTTCTTCTTCTTCTTCTTCTTCTTCTTCTTCTTTTGATCTCCTTCTACTTGTTCTACTACTTCTTATTGTTATTCTTTTTCTTCTTTTACTTCTACTTCTTTTGCCACTCATTCTTTTTATTCCTCTTTTTCTTCTTCTTCTATCTCTTCTTCATCTTCTTCTTCTACTTCTTCTACTTCATCATCTTCTTCTTCCTCCCTTTCTTATTCTTGTTCTTCTTCTTCTCTTCTTCCTCTTCTTGTCCTTCATATTCTTCTCCTTCTTCTACTTCTTCTTCCTCATCTTCTTCTTCTTCTTCTTGTT
>JAIUJO010000222.1:505000-532500 GCA_023846275.1 Vanilla planifolia | reverse complement strand
TCTTCTCTATCTTCTTCTTCCTCCTCTTCTTCTTTTTCTTCTCCTTCTCTTCTTCTTCTTCATCATTTTATTCTCCTTCTTCTTCTTGTTCTTCCTCCTCTTCTTCTTCTTGTTCTTCTTCTTCTTCCCTTTCTCTTCCTCCTCTTTTTCTTTTTCTTCTTGTTCCTTTCTTCTTCATCATCTTCTTTTTCCTCTTCTTCATCTCTTCTTCTTCTTCTTCTTCTTCTTCTTCTCCTTCATCGTCTCCTCCTTCGACATTTTCTTCTTTTGCTTCTTCTTCTTCTTCATTAACATCTTCTTCTTCTACTTCAAATTCTTCTCCTTCCTTTTCTTCTTCTTCTTCTTCATCATCATCTTCTTCTTCTTCCTCTTCTAGTTTTTCTTCTTCATCATCTTCTTCTTCTTCTTCTTCTACTTCTTCTTGTTTTTATTATTCTTCTTCTTCTTCTTCATCATCATCGTCTTGTACTTCTTCTTGTTATTAATTTTATTCTTCCTCTTCAACATCTTCTTTCTCATATTCTTCTCCCTCTTCTTCTTCCCATCTTCTTCTTCTTTTTTTTGTTCTACTTCTTCTTCTATAGCTTTTTCTACTTCTCCTTCTCCTTCTTCTTCTTCTTCTTCATCTTCTTCTTCTCCATCTCTTTCTTCTACTTTTGCTTCTTCAAATTCTTCTTCTTCTACTTCTTCTTTTGCTTCTTCTTCTGCTCCTTATTCTTCCTCTTCTTCTTCTTCCTCTTCTTTTTCTACTTTTACCTCTTCTTCTTCTTCCTCTTCTTCTTCTTCTTCTTCTTCTTCTTCTACTTCTTCTTCTTTTTCTTCTTCTTCTTCTTCTTCTTCTTCTTGTTCCTTTTCTTCATCCTGTACTTCTTTTTCTTTTTCTTCTTCTTCTCCTTCTTCTTGTTCTTCTTCTTCTTCTCCTCTTTCTTCTTCATTTTCTTCTGCTTCTTCCTCTTCATCTTCTTCTTCCTCCTCTTCTTCCTTTGCTCTCCTTTTCTCTCTTCTTCCATAACTTGTCCTAACTCTTCTCCTCTTTCTTCCTCTTCTTTTTTCTCTTAGTCTTTTCTTCCTCTTTCCTCTCTTCTTATTCTTCCTCCTAATCTTCTTCTTCTTCTTCTTCTTCTTCTTCCTACTCTCCTCAACTTCCTCTTCTTATTCTTGTTCTTCCTATTCTCCTCAACTTCCTCTTCTTCTTCTTCTTCTTTTTTATCTTCTTCTTCCATATCTTCATCCTTCTCTTCTTCTTCTTTCTCTTCTTCTTTCCTCTCCTTCTTCTTTTTCTACTTTATCATCATCAACTTCTTCTTTTTCCTCTTCTTGTTCTTGTTCTTCTTCTTATTTTATTTTTCTTCCGCCTCCTCTTATTCTTCTTCTTCCATTTGTTGTTGTTGTTCTTCTTCTTTTTCCTCTTCTTCTTGCCCTCAACTTCTTCTTCTTGTTCTTCTTCTTCTTCCTCTTCCTCTTCGTCTTCTTCCTCTTCTTCTTCTTGTACTTTTTCTTCTTCTTCATTTTCTTCTTCTTCTTCTTCTTCTTCTTCCCCTTCTTCTTCTTCTCCCTCTTCTTCTTCTTCCTCAACTTTTTCTTCTTGTTCTTCTTCTTCTTCTTCTTCTTCTTCTTCTTCCTCTTCTCTTTTTCTTCTTCCCCTTTTTCTTATTTTCTTTCTTATTTTTTTCTTCTTCTTCTTTTCCCTCTTCTTCATTCACTCTATTACTTTGTCTTCCTGTTGTTGTTCTTCATTTTCTTCTTCTTCTTCGACTTCTTCTTCTTCTGGCTCTTCTTCTTCTTCTTCTTCTTCTTCTCCCCCTTTCTCTTCTTCTACATCTTCTTCTCCTCCTTCTTCTTCTTCTTCTTCTTCTTCTGCTTCTTCTTCTTCTTCTTTTTTATCTTCTTCTTTTCTTTTTCTTCTTATTCTTCTTCTTCCTCTTCCTCTTCTTCTTCTTCTTTTTCCTTTCATCATCATCATCATCATCTTCTTCTTCTTTTTCTTGTCCTTCCTCTTCTTCTTCTTCCTGCTCTTCTTCTTTTTTGCTTCTTCTTTCTCTTCTTCTTGTTCTTGTTCTTCCTCTTCTTCTTCTTCTTCTTCTTCCTCTTCTTCTTTCTCTTCCTCTTCTTCTTCCTCTTCTGCTCTTCTTCTTCCTCCTCATCTTGTTCTTCTCTTCATCCTCTTCTCCTCGTCTTCCTCTTCTTCTTCGTCTTCTTCTTCTTTATCTTCTTCTTCTTCTTCTTCTTCATCTTCCTCTTCTTCTTCGTCTTCTTCTTTTACTACTTTTTTTCTTCTTCCTTGTCTTCTTCTTTGTCTTCATTTTCCTTTTCTTCTTCTTAATCTTCTGCTTCGTCTCCTTCTTCTTTTTCTGGTTCTTCTTCCTCTTCTTCTTCTTCTTCTTCATCTTCTTCTCCTTCTGCTTCTTCTTCTTCCGCATCTTCATCTTCTTCTTCTTCTTCTTCTTCTTCCTCTTCTTCTTCTTCCTTTTCTTCTTTTCCTTCATCTTCATCCACTTCATTTTCCTCCTCCTCTTCATCTTCTTCCACTTCTTCTTATTCTTATTCTTAGTCCTCTTCTTCTTCCTCTTCTTTTTCTTCGCCTTCTTCTTCTCCTTCTCCTTCTTTTTGTTGTCTTTGTTCTTCTTGTTCTTGTTTTTCAACTTCAACTTCTTCTTCTTCTTCCTCTTGTTCCTCTTGTTCCTTTTCAACTTCTTCTTCTTCCTTTTCTTCTTCCTATTCTTGTTCTTCCTCTTGAACTTCTTCTTCCCATTCTTCTACTTCTTCCTCTTCTTCTACTTGTACTTCTTTTTCTTCTTCTTTTACTTCTTCTTCTTCATGTTCTTGTTCATCTCCTTCTCCTTCTTCTTGTTATTGTTCTTCTTCTCTTTTTCTTCCTCCTCTTCTTCAACAACTTCTTCTACCTCCTCTTCTTGTTTCCTTTCTTCTTCCACTTCTTCTTCATCTTCCTCTTCTCCTACTTTGACGTCTTCTTCTTCTTCTTCTCCTTCTTCTTCTTATACTTCTTCTCCTCCTCCTTCTTCTCCTTCTCCTTCTTCTACTTCTCCTTCTTCTACTACTTTATCCTCTTCTACTTCTTCTTCTTCTACTTCTTCTTCTTCTTCTTCTTAATCATCATCTTCTTCTTCTTTTTATTTTTCTACTTCTTCTGCTTTTACTTCTTCTCCTTCTTCTTATTATTCTTCTTCTTCTTTTACTTCTTCTTCTTCTACTTCTTCTTTTTCCTCTTCTTCTTCTTCTTCTTCTACTTCTACTTCTTCTTTTGCTGCTTCTTCTACAACATCTTCTTCGACTTCTTCTTTTACTTCTTCTTCTTCTTCTACTACTACTACTTCTTCTTCTCCTTCTTTTTCTTCTACTTTTTCTTCTTCTCCTTCTTCTTCTTCTCCTTCATTTCTTCTTTCACTTCTTCTTCTCTTCTTCTTCTTCTTCTTCCACTTCCTCTCCTTTTTCTTCTTGTTCTTCTTCTTCTTCTTCTTCTTCCTGTTCATCTTCTTCTCCTTTCTTTTCTTCTTTTTCTTTTTCTTCTTCTTCTACTTCTACTTCTTCTTCTTCTTCTTCTTCCTCTTCTTGATCATTTTCTACTTATTCTATTTCTCTTTCTTATTCTTCTCCTTCTCCTTCTTCTTCTTCTTCTTCTTCTTCCTCTCTCTCCTCTTCTTCCTCTTCTTCTTCGTCCTCTTCTTCTTCTTCCTCTTCTTCTTCATGATCTTCTTTTCCCTCTGCATCATCTTCCTATTCTCCTTCTTCCCATTCTTCTTCTTCATCTTCGACTTCCTCTTCTTCTTCAACTTCTACTTTGTCTTTTTCTTCTTTTTCTTGTCCTTTGTCTTCTTTTTGTATTCCTTCTTCATCTTCTTCTTCCACTTGTTCCTCTTGTTCCATTTCTCCTTCTTCCTCTTCAACTTCTTTATCTTCTTTCTCTTCTTCATCTTCTTCTTCGTCGTCTTCTTCTTCCACTTCTTCATCTTGCTCTTCTTCTTCTTCTTCCTCCTCTTCTTCTTCTTCTACTTCTTCTTCTTCCTCTTCTTTGTCTTCTTCTTCTACAACTCCTTCTTTCCCTTCTTATTCTTCTTATTTTTCTTTTTCCTTTCTTCCTCCTCTTCGTCTTCTTCGTCATCTTCTTCTTCTTCTTTCTCTTCATCTTCTTCTTCTTCGTCTACTTCATCTTCGTATTCTTCTTCTTCTTTTCCATCTTTTTTCCCCTCCTTCTTCCTTTCCTCCTCCTCCTCCTCCTCCTCCTCCTTCTTGTCCTTATTTTTCTTCTTCTTGTTCTTCTTTTTCTACTACTACTTCTTCTTCTTCCTTCTCTTGTTCCTATCTACCACTTGTTCTTCTTCTTCTTAATCTTCCTCTTCTTCCTCTTCGTGTTCTTCTTCTTCCCATTCTTCTTATTCTTCCTCTTCTTCTTCTTGTCATTCTTCTTGTTTTTCTTCTATTTCTTCTTACAATTCTTCCTTTTCTTCTCCTTCTTCTTTTTACCCTTCTTCTTCTTCTTCTTCTTCTTCTTCCTCTTCTACTTCTTCTTCTTCTTCTTCTTCTTCTTCTTCTTTGTCTTCTCCTTTTCTACCTCCTTTTCTTCTTCTTCTTCTTCTTCTTATTCATCATCATCTTCTTCTTCTTCTTCTTCCTCTTCTTCTTCTTCGTCTTCTTCTTTTTATTCTTCTTCTTTCTTCTTCTCCTACTCCTCTTCGTTTGACTTATTCTCCTCCTCCTCCTCCCCCTTCTTCTTCTTCTCCCTGTTCTTCTTCTTCTTCATCATCTTCATCTTCTACTTCTTATTCTTATTCTACTTCTACTTCTTGTTCTTCTACTACTACTACTACTACTTCTTCTTCTACTTCTTCTTCTTCTTCTACTTCTTCTTCTTCTTCTTCTTCTTCTTCTAATTCTTCTTTTTCTTCTTCTTCTTCTTCTTCTTCTTCTTCTCTTCTTCTTCTTCTTTTTCTACTTCCTCTTCCACTTCTTGTTCTTCTTGTTCTTCTTCTTCTTCTTCTACTTCTTCTTCTTCTTCTTCATCGGCTTCATCAACTTTTTCCTCTTCTTCTTCATCTTCTTATACTTCTTCTTCTACTTCTTCTTGTACTACTTCTTCTTCATCTTCTTCTTATACTTCTTCTACTTCTACTTCATCTTCTTCTTCTACTCCTCCTTCTACTTCCTCTTCTCCTCCTTCTTCTTCTTCATCTTTTTTGTCTTCCTCTTCTTTTCTTATTCTTCCTCTTCTTCTTCTTCTTCTTCATCTTCTTCTACTTCTTCTTCTTCTTCTTTTCTTCCACAACTTCTTCTTCTTCTTCTTCTTCTTCTTCTAATTCTTCTATTTCTTCTTCTTCATCTTCTTCTTTTACTTTCATCCCCTGTTCTTCTTCTTTGTCTTCTTCTTCTTCTTCTTGTTCTTTTTCTTCTCCTTTTTCTTTTTCTTCTTCTTGTTCTTCATCTTCTACTTCTTCTTCTTGTTCTTCTTCTTTCTCTTTTTCTTGTTTTTCTTCTTCTTCATCTTTTTCTGCTTCTTCTTCTTCCATATCTTCTTCTTGCTCTACTTCTTCTTTTTCTTGTTCTTCTTCCTCTTCTAATTCTTCTTCTTCATTTTCTTCTTCTTCTTCTTAATTTTCTTCTCCCATGTTTTTTCTTCTTCTTCTTGCTCTTCATTCTCTTCTTCTACTTTTTCTTCTACTTCTCCTTCTTCTACCTCTACTTCTTCTTCTTCTTCATCTTCTTCCTCTTCTTCTTCTTCCCCTTCCTCATCTTCTTCTTCCTCACATTCTTTTTCTACTTCTTCCTTTTCTTCCCAATCTTTCTTGTCTTCTTGTTCTTCATCTTCCTCTTCCTCTTCTTCTTCCTCTTCTTCACCTTCTTCTTCTTCTTCTTCTTCTTCTTCTTCATCTTCTTTCTCGTTTTCTTCTCCTTCATGTTCTTCTTCTTCATCTTCTTCCCCTTCATCTTCCTCTTCTTCTTCTTCTTCTTCCCCTTCTTCTTGTTCTTGTTCTTATTCTTCTCCTTACTCTTCTTCTTCTTCTTCCTCTTCTTCTTCTTCTTCTGCTTCTACTCCTTCTCATTCTTTTCTTCTTCTTTTTTTCTTCTTCTTCCTCCCCTCTTCTTCTCCCTCTTCTTATTCTTCTTGTTCTCCCTTTTCCTCCTCCTTGCCTTCACTCTCTTCCTCTTCTTCTTCTGATTCTCTCTATTCTTCTTCTTCTTCCCCTTTTTTTTTCTTCCCCTTCTTCTTTGCCTCCATCTTCTTCTACTTTTTCTTCTTCTTCTCCTTTTTTTTCTTCTTTTTCTTATTCTTGTTCCTCTTTTCAAACTTCTTCATCTTCTCTTTCCTCCTCTTCTTCTTCTTCCTCTACTTCTTCGCCTTCTTCCTGTTCTTCTTCTTCTTCCTCTTCTTGTTCTCCTTCTTCTCCTTCTTCTTCATTTTCTCCTTCTTATTCTTCTTCTTCATTTTTTCTTTTTTTCCTTCTTCTTGTTCTTTTTCTTCATCTTCTGCTTGTTCTTCCTTTTCTTCTTCCTCTTCTCTTTCTTCTTTTTCTTCTTCATCTTCTTCTTTTTCCACTACTTCTTCTTCTTCTTCCACCTCTTGTCCTCCTTCTTCCCCTTCTTCTTCCTCCACTTCATCACCATGCTCCTATTTCTACTTTCTCTACTTCTTCTTCTTCCTCTTCATCAACTTCTTCTTCTTCATCTTCTTCATATTTTCCTTCTTCTTCTACTTCTTCTTTTCCTTCTTCTTCTTCTACTTGCACTTCATCTTCTTCTTCTACTTCTTCAACTTCTTCTTCTTCATTTTTCTTTCTTTTCTTCACCTGCTTCGTATCCTTCTTCTTCTTCTTCTTCCTCCTCTTCTTCCTCATCTTCTTCTTCTTTTGTTTCCACTTCTTCTTCTACTTCTTCTTCTTCTTCTTCTTCTTCTTCTACTACTACTACTTCTTCTCTTCTTCTTCTTCTTCTTTTTCCTTCCACTTCCAATTCTTTTTTTTCTTCTTCTACTTATTCCTACCCTTTTTGTTTTTCTTCTTTGTCTTCTTCTTCTTCTTCTTCTTCTTCAACTTCATCTTCTTCTTCCTTTTCTACTTCTTCAACCCATTTTTCTTCAACAAGTTCCTCTTCCTCTTCTTCTTCTTCGTCTTCTTCTTATTTTTCTTCTTCTTCTTCCTTCTTAAAATTTCTTTCCTCCTCTTCCTTCTTATTTCATCCTTCTTCCTTCTTGCTTATTCCTTCTTCGTTCTTCTTTCTCCTTTTTTCCATCTTCTTCCTTCCTTTTCTTTTCTTCTCTCTTATTTCTTCTTTTTCTTCTTCTCCTTCGTGTTCCTCTTTTGCTTTTTCTTCTTCTTCTTCTTCTTCTTCTTTTTCTTCTTCTTGTTTTCCTTCTTTTTGTTCTTCATCTTCTACTTCTTCTTCTTGTTCTTCGTCCTTCTCTTTTTCTTCTTTTCTTCTTCTTTTTTTCTACTTCTTCTTCTTCTTCCACCTCTTATTTCTTTTCTTCCACTTCTTCTTCTTGCTCTATTTCTTCTTTTGTTTCTTCTTCTTCCACTTCTTATTCTTCTTCTTCTTTTTCTTCTTCTTCGTCATCGTAATTTTATTCTTCCACTTCTTTTTCTTCCTCTCCTTTCTTTACTTCTTTTCCTTGTACTTCTCCTTCTTCTTCTTATCCTTCTACCTCTTCTTCTTCTCCTTCTTCTTCTTCCCCTTCCTCATCATCTACTTCCTCATATTCTTCTTCTTCTTCTTCCTTTTCTTCCTCATCTTTCTTATCTTCTTATTCTTCATCTTCTTCTTCCTCTTTTTCTTTCTCTTCTTCATCTTCTTCTTTCTCTTTTTCATCTTCTTCTTCTTCTTCTTCATCTTCATCTTCTTCTTCTTCTTCTTCCTCTCCATCTTCGTCTTCTTCTTCTTTTTCTTCTTCTTCCTCTTCTTCTTCTTCTTCTTCTTCTTCTACTCCTCATTATTTTTCCTTTTCACCTTCTTTGTCTTTTCCTTCTTCTTCTCCTTCTTCTTCTTCCTCTTCTTGTTCCTTTTGTTCTACTTTTTCCTCTTCTTCTTCTTCTCCTCCTTCTTATTCTACTTCTTCTTCTTATCTTTTCTTCTTTTTCTTCTTCTTGTTATTCTTTTTCAACTTCTTCTTCTTCTTCTTCTTCCACTTCTTCTACCACCTCTTCTTCTTATTCTTCTTCTTCTTCCCCTTCCTCATCATCTTCTTCCACATATTCTTCTTCTTCTTCATTTTCTTCCTCACCTTTCTTGTCCTCTTGTTCTTCATCTTCCTCTTCCTCCTCATCTTTCTCTTCTTCATCTTCTTCTTCTTCATATTCTTCTTTCTCTTTTTATTCTTCTTCTTCTTTTTCACCTTCTTCATCTTCTTATTCTTCTTCTTCCTCTTCATCTTCTTCTTCTTTTTCTTCTTCTTCTTCCCCTTCTTCTTGTTCTTCTTCTTCTTCTTATTCTTCTTCTTCCCCTTCTTCTTTTTCTTCTTCCTCTTCTTTGCCTTCTTCTTCTTCTCCTTCTTCTTCCCCTTCTTGCTGTTCTTGTTCTACTTTTTCCTCTTCTTCTTCTTCCTTTTCTTCTTCTTCTTCTTTTTCTTCTTGTCCTTCTTCTTCCTCTTCATCTTCTTCTTCTTTTTCCTCTTCTTCTTCTGCTTCTCCCTATTCTTCTTCTTCCTCCCCTTCCTTTTCTTCTTTTTCTTCTTGTTTTTACTTTCAACTTCTTCTTCTTCTTCCTCTTCTTCATCTCCTTCTTCCTATTCTCCTTCTTTTTCCTCTTCTTGTTCCCATTCTTTTTCTTCTTCTTCTTCTTTTTCTTTTTCTTCTTCTCCTTCTTCTATTCTTCTTCTTCTTCTTCTTCTTCATCTTTTGCTTCATCTTCTTGTTCTTCTTCCTCTTCTTTTTCTTCTTTTTCACCTTCATCTTCTTTCTTTTCTGCTTCTTCTTCTTCTTCTTCTCCTTCCACCACTTGTCCCTTTTCTTCCTCTTCTTCTTCTTTCTACACTTCATCACCATGCTTTTACTTTTTCTACTTTCCTTACATCTACTTCTTCCTCTTCTCTTATCCTCCTTCTACTTTTTCTTCTTCTTCTTCTTCTTCTTCTTCTTCTTCTTTATCTCATTTTCTTCCTTTTCATCATCATCATCATCATCTTCTTCTTCTTCTTTTTCTTTTGCTTCTTCTTCTAGTTTTCTTCTTCTTCTACTTCCTCTTTTTCTTCTTCTTCTTCTTCCTCTTCTTCTTCCTCTTCTTCTTCCTCATCTTCTTCCTCTTCTTCTTCCTCTTCTTCTTCTTCTTCTTCTACATCTTCCCCTTCTTGTTCTTCTTCTTCTTCTTCTTCTCCTCCTTCATGATCTTCTTCTTCTTCTTCTTCTTCCCCTTCTTCTTCTTCTTCTTCTTCTTCTTCTTCTATTTTGTCCTCATCTTCTTCTTCCTTAACATCTTCTTTTTCTTCTTCTTCTTCTTCTTCTTCTTCTTCTTCTACTTCCTCTTCCTCTTTGTCTTGATCATCTTCTTCCTCTTCTTTTTGTCTTCATCTTATTCTTCTGCTTCCTCTTCATCTTCTACTACTTCTTCTTCTATTTCTTTTTCTATTTCCCCTTCTTTGTATTCTTCTTCTATTTCTTCTTCTTCTTCTTCCTCTTCTTTTTCCTCTTCTTCTTTTTTTCCTCTTTTTCTTCTTCATCATCATCATCTTCTTCTTCTTCTACTTCTTCTTCTTCTTCTTCCTTTTGTTCTACTTCATCTCTTCTTCTACTTCTTCTTTTTCCCACTTCCACTCCTTGTTTTTCTTCTTCTACTTATTCCTCCCCTTCTTCTTTTTCCTCTTTGTCTTCTTCTTCTTCTTCATCAACTTTTTCATCTTCATCTTCTTCTTCTTCTTCTTCTTCTTTTTCTTCTTCATCTCTTCTTCCTTTTCTACTTCTTGATCCAATCTGTCTTCAAAAACTTCTTCCTCTTCCTCTTCATCTTCCTCATCTTCTTCATCTTCTATTTCTTCTTCTTCTTCTTCCTTCTTCCATCTTCCTTCCTCCTCTACCTTCTTATTTCTTCGTTCTTCCTTCTCCCTTCTTCCTTCTTGCTTATTCCTTCTTCCTTCTTTCTTCTTTCTTCCATCTTCTTGCTTCTTTCCTTTTTCTTCTTTCTTATTTCTTCTTTCTTCTTCTTTCTCCTTCTTTTTTTCTTCTTCTTCTTCCTCATCATCTTCTTCTTCTTCTTCTTCTTCTTCTACTACTTCTTCTTTCTCTTCCATTTCTTCTTCTTCTTCTTCTTCTCATTGTTCTTTTTCTTCTTCTTCTTCCTCTTCTTCTTCTTCTTCTATTTCATCTTCTTCTTCTTCTTCATTATCTTCTTCTTCTTCTCTTCTTCTTCTTCTTCCTCTTCTTTTACTTCTTCTTCTTCTTCTGCTTCCCCTTCTTCTTTTTTCTTCTTCTTCTTCTTCTTTCTCGTCCTCTTATTCTTTCACTTCTTGTTCTTCATCTTCTTCTTCTTCTTCCTCGTTTCCATCTTCTTCTTGTTCTTCTTCTTCCTCTACTACTTCTTTGACTACTTCTTCTCCTACTTCTTCTTCTTCTTCTTCTTTTACTATAGCTTATTCTTCTTCTTCTACTACTCCATTTTCTTCTTCTCCTTCTTCTTCTTCTTCTACTTCTTCTTCTCCTTCTTCTTCTACCTCTTATTCTTCTTCCTCTTCCTCTTTCTGCACTAGTTGCTCTTCTTTCTCCTCTTCTTCTTTCTATTATTTTTCTTCTTCTTCCTCTACTTCTTGTTGCATTTCTTTTGCTTCCTATTCTTCTTCTTCTTCTTCTTCTACATCTTCCTCTTCTTCCTACTTTTCTTCTTCTTCTTCTTCTTCCTCTTCCTCCTCTTCATCTCTTATTCTTATTGTTCTTCCCCTTCTACTTCTTCTTCCTTATCTTCTTCCTCCTCATCACCTTCTTCTTCTTCCTCCTCTTCTTCCTGAGCTTCCTTGCCTTCTTCTGCTTCTTTTTCCTCCAACTTCTTATTCTTCTTCTTCTTTTTCTTCTTCTATCTATTCTTCTTCTTCTTCTTCTTCCATATCTTCTTTTTCTTCTTTTTCTTTTTCTTCTTCTTCTTCTTACTCTTCTTCCGCTTCTTTTACCCCTTCTTTTTCTTCTTCTACATCTTCTTTTCTTTCTTTTTCTTCTTCTTCTTCTTCTTCTTTTTCTACTTCTTGTTCTTCTTTTTCTTCTTCTTCTTTTACTTCTTATTCTTTGACCTTTTATTCCTCATCTTCCTCCTCTTCTTCTTCTTATTCTTCTTCTTCCTCTTTTTCTTCTTCCTATTCATCTTCTTCCTCTTCTTCTTCTTCTTATTTTTCTTATTCTTCTTCTTACTCTTCTTCTTCTTCTTTTTATTCTTCTTATTCTTCCTCATCTTCTACTTGTTCTTCTTCCTCTTCTCCTTTATTTTCCTTTTCTTCTTCTTCGTCCTCCTCTTTCTCTTCTTCTTCTTCTTCTTCTTCTTCTTCTTTCTCTTTTACTTCTCCTTTCTCTTCTTCTTCTTCTTCTTCTTCTTCTTCCCCTTATTCTTCTTTGTCCCCTTTTATTCCTTGTTGTTCTTCTTCTTCATCTTCTACTTCTTCTTCTTCTTCTTCTTCTTCTTCTTCTTCTTCTCTTCCTCCTCCTTTTTTTCTTCTTGTTCTTTTTCTTCTTGCCATTCTTCGAATTCTTCCTTTTACTATATTTTGTTCTTCTTTTTCTTCTTCTACTTCTTCTTCCTCTTCATCTTCTTCTTCTTCTTCCTCTTCTTCTTCTTCTTCTTCGTATTCTTCTTCTTCTTCTTCTTCTTCTTCTCCTCCTCTTCTATCTTCTTCTTTTTTTCCTTTTCCCCTTCTACCTCCTCCTCCTCGTCTTCTTCTTCTTCTACTACTACTTTGACTTTTCCTTTTTCCACTTCTTCCTCTTCTTCTTCTTCTTCTTCCCACCTTCTTCTACCACTTCTTCTTGTTGTTGTTGTTCTTCCTCTTCTTGTTCTTCTTCCCCATCTTCTTCTTCTTCTTTATCTTCTTTCTCTTGTCTTTCTACTACTTCTTCTTGTTCTTCTTTTCTTCTTCTTCTTCTTTTCCTACTTCTCATTCCTCCTCATCTTCTTTTTCTTCCACTTCTTCTTCTTCTTGTTCTTCCTCTTCTTCTTTTTGTTCTTCTTCTTCTTCTTTTGCTTCCTTCCCTTCTTCTTCTTCTTCTAGTTCTTTATTTTGTTCTATTTCATCTTTTTCTTCTTTTTCTCGATCTAGTTTTTCTTCTTCTTCTTGTCCTTCTTATTATTCCTGTTCTTTTACTTCTTTTCCTTTTCTTCTTCTCTTTCTTTTTCTTCTCCTTCTCATTCTTCTTCTTCTTCTTCTTTTTCTTCTTCTTCCCCTTCCTCTCCTCTTCCTCTTCCCCTTCGTCATCCTCTTCTTCTTCTTCTTCATCATCATCCTTATTGCTTCTTCCAGCTTCCTTTTTCCTACTATTTTTTTATTTCTTCCTTCTACCTTCTTGCTTCTTCCTCCTTTGTTCCTATTTCTTCCTTCTTCTTTCCTCCATCTTTCATTTTCTTTCTTCCTTCTGGTTCTTCTTTCTTCATTCATCTTCTTTCTACTTCTTCCTCTTCTTCTTCTACTTCTAATTCTTCTTCTTCCTCATCATTCTCTTTTTCTTCTTCTTTTCTTCTTCTTCCACTTCTTCTACTTATTCTTCTTCCCCTTCTTTTTCTTATTCTTCTTCCTTCTTTTTCTTCTTCTTCATGTTGTTCACCATCTTCTTCTACTTCTTCTTCTTCTTCTCCTTCAACATCTTCTTCTTCTTCCCCTTCTTGTTCTTCTTTTTCCTCTTCTTCTTCTTCCTCTGCCTCTTCTTCTTCTTCTTCTTCTTCTTCTTGTTCTTCTTCACCGACCTTCTCCTCCTCCTCTTCATCTTTTTCCTCTTCTTCTTCCTCTTCGGAATCTTCCTCTTTCTCCCTTTCTTTTTCTACCACTTCTTCTTCCCCCTTCTTCCACTTCTTCTTCTTCTCCTTCTTTTTCTTCTTTTTCTTCTTCTTGTTCTTCTTTTTGAACTTCTTCTTCTTCTTCTTCTTCTTCTTTCTCTTGTTCCTCTTCTTCCTCTTCCTCTTCTTCCTCCTCTTCTTCTTCTTCTTCTTCCTCTTCTTCTTCTTCGTCTACTTGTTCTTCTTCTCCTGCCTCTCCGTGTTCCCCTTCTTCTTCTTCTTCATTTTCTTCTTCTTCTTATTCTTCTACTTCTTTTCTTCTTCTTTATGTTGTTTAACTTCTGCTTCTTCCTCTTGCTCTTCTTCCTCTTCTTCTTCTTCTTAATCTTCTTCTTCCTCTATTACTTTTTCTTCTTCTTCTTCTTTGCCTTCCTCTTGTTCTTCATCTTCTTCCACTTCTTCATCTTCTCCTACTCCTTCTTCTTCTTCCTTTTCTTTGTTTTTTTTCTTCTCCTTCTTCTTCTTTTCTTGTTCTTATTCCTCTACTTCTTCAAGTTCTTCTTCTTCTACTTCTACATCTTCTTCTTCTTTTACTTCTACATCTTCCTCTTGTTTTATGGTTCTTTTTCTTGCCTTTGTTCTTCTTCTTCCTTGTCCTCCTCTTCTTCTTCTTCTTCTCCTCCTCCTTCTTGTCCTTCTCCTTTCCTTTGTCTTTCTCCTTCTCCTTCTCCTCCTTCTCCTTCTCTTTTTTCTACTCCTTCCCCTTCTCATTCTCGTTCTTGTTCTACTTCTCCTTCTGCTTCTTCTCGTCGTCCTTCTCCTTGTCTTTCTCCTTCTTCTTCTTCTTCATTTTCTTCTTATTCTCCTTCTTCTTCTTATTCTTCTCCTTCTTCTTCTTCTTAAACTTTGTCACCTTCTTTTTCTTCTTCTTCTTCTTCTTCTTCTTACTCTTCTATTACTCCTTCATCTACGGCTTGATGTACTCCTTTTTCTTTATCTTCATCATCATCTTCTACTTCTTCTTCCTCTTTTTGCTCTTTTTCTTTTACTTCTTATTATTCTTCTTCTTCTTCCTTTTCTTCTTCCTCATTTTCTTCTTCTTCTTCTTCCTCTTCTTCGCCATCCTTCTCTTCTACTTCTTATCCTCCTTCTTCTTCAACCTCATTTTCTTTTTCTTCCTTTTCTTCTTCTTCTTCTTCTTCTTCTCCTTGCTCTTCTTCTTCCTCTTCTTCATCTTCTTCTCCCAAATCCCGAATCCTGAATCTATATTCACTAATCCTTAGTCCTAAATCCCTAATCATTAATCCCTTCATCCTTAAACCCTAATTCTTAATCCTTATTCCCTTATCCCTATCACTTATTCCTTAATCTCTACTCTTTAATCCCTAATCCTTAATCCCTAACCCTTAATCTCTATTCCTTAATCCTTAATTACGAATCCATAATCTTTAATCCTTAATCCCAAACTCTTAATCCATAAACCCTTCTACCTTAACCCTTACTCCCTAATCCTTAACCCCAAATCACTAATTCAGAATCTTAAATCCCTAATCTCTAATCCCTAATACTTAATAATTAATCCTTTAGTTCTTAATCCTTAATCTCTTATCTCTAATCATTAATCCTTTTATCGTTAATGTCTTCTTCTTCTTCTTAGTCTTCTCTTTATTCTCTTCTTCTTGTTCATCTTCTTTTTCTTTTTGTTCTTCATCTTCATCTACTTTTTCTTCTTCCTTTTCTTCTTCCTCTTCTTCTTCCTCTACTTGTTCTTCTTCTTCTTCTTGTTCTTCAACTTCTACTTCTTCTTTTTCAATTTCTTCTTCGTCTTCTTCTTCTCCTTGTTCTCCTTCTTCTTCTTTTTCTTCTTCTTCTTCTTCTTCTTCTTCTTCTATTTCTTCATCATCATCATCATCAGCTTTTCCTTCCACTTTTTCTTCTTCAACATATTTTTCTTCCCTTCTACTTCTTGTTCTTCTTCTTATTCTTCTTCATCGTCCTCTTCTTCTTCTTCTTCTACATTTTCCTTTTCCTTCTAATCTTCCTCTTCTTCTTCTCCTTCCTCTTCTTATACTTCTTCTTCTTCTTCTTCTTCTTTCTCTTCCTCCTCCTCTTCTTCTTCTTCTTCTTCCTTTTCCTCGTCCTGCTCCTCCTCTTCTTCTCTTTTAATTCTTCTTCCTCTTCTTCTTCTTCTTCTTCCACTTCTTCCTCTTTTTCTTCTTCTTCTTCTTCTTCTTCTTCTTCTTTTTCTTCTTCTTCTTCTTCTTCTTCTTCTTCTTTTACTACTTCCTCAACTTTCTCATCTTCCTCGTCTTCCTCATCTTCCTCTTCTTCTTCTTCATCTTCTTCTCTTTCTTCCTCTTCTTCTTCTTCTTCTTCTTCTTCGTCTTCCACTTCTTCTTCTCTTCTTTTTTCTCTTCTTCTCCTCCATCTTCTTTTCTTGTTCTTCTTAATCCTCTTCTTCTTCCAGTCCTTCTTCTATTCCTTCTTCTTCTTCTTGTTCTTCTTCTTCTTCTATTTCTTCTTCTTCCTCCTCCCCCACTTCTTCTTCTCTTTCTTCTTCTTCTCCTTCTTCTTCTCCTTCTTCTTCTTCTCCTTACCCTTCTTCTTATCTTTCTTTTTTTCCTTCTTTTTCCTACTCCTTTTCCTTCTCCTTTTCCTTCTCCATCTCTTTCTCCATCTACTTCTCCTTCTGCTCCTCCTTCTCCATGTCCTCCTCCTTCTCCTTCTCCTTCTTCTTCCTCTTTTTTCTCTTCTTCTTTTTCCTTCTTGCTTCTTCCTTCCACCTTCCTTCTTCCTTCTTCCTTCTTCCTTCTTCTTTCTTCCTTCTTCTTTCTACCTTACTCTTTGTTTTCTTCTTTATTCTTCTTCTTCTACTTCTTATACTACTTTTTCCTCTTCTTCTTCCCCTTCTTCTTCTATCTTCCTCCTCTCGCTTCTTATTCCTCATCTTCTTCTCTAATTTCAAATCCCCACTTCCTAACCCATAATGCTTAATCTCTAAACCTTAATCCCTAATTACTAATCCAAAATCAATACTATGTAATCCCAAACTATAATGCCTAATACTTTATCCCTCCCTCCCTAATCCCTAATCCATAATCCCTAATACCTAATCTCTAGTCCCTAATCCCTCCCTCCCTATCCCAAAACATGTACTCCTTAATCACCCATCTCTAATCCCTCACTCCTTAATCCCTAATCCCTAACCTACACTCGATAATCCATAAGCTGTAATCCATAATTGCTAGCTCCCAAATCCCTAATCCTTAATCTCTCCCTCCCTAATCTTTAATCCGTATTCCTCGATACCTAATCCCTAATCCTTCATTCCTTAATCCTTAATCCCTAACCACTAATCCGTAATCTATCTCTTATTCATCCTCTTCTTCTTCTTCTTCTTCTCCTTCTTTTCTTCCTCTTCTTCTTCTTCTTCTTCATAATTGTCTTCTTATTCTTCTTGCACTTCTTCTTTTTCTTCTTCTTCTTCCTCTTCTTCTTCTTCTACTTCTTTTTCTTCCTCTTCTTGCATTACATATTTGCTTCTTCCTCTTCTTCTTTTTCCACTTCTTCTTCTTCTTCTTCTTCTTCTTTTTCTTCTTCTTCCTTTTCTTCTTCCTCTACTTGTTCTTCTTCTTCTTTTTTTCTTCTTCCCCTTCTTCTTCCTTCTCTATTTCTTTCTCCTTCTTTTCCTTCTTCATCTTCTTCTATTTCTTCTTCTTCTTCCTCTTCATCTTTTTCTTCTTCTTAATTTTTTTGTTCCTCTCTTCTTCTTCTTCTTCTTCTTTCTGTTCTTCTTCTTCTTCATCATCTTCTTCTTCTTCTTCTTCTTCTTCTTCAACTTCTTTGCCTTCTTCTTCTTCTTCTTCCTCTTACTCTTCTCCTTCTCATTCTTCTTCTTCTTCTTCTTCTTCTACTTCCTCTTCTTCTTCTTCTTCCTCTTCTTCTTCTTCTTCCTCCTATTCTTCTTTTTCTTCTTCTTCTTCTTACTCTTCTCCTTCTTATTCTTCTTCTTGTTCTTCTTCTTCTTTCTCTTGTTCGTCTTTCTTCTTCTACTACTTCTCCTTCAACATCTTCTTTTTCTTCTTCTTCTTCATCCTTATTTTCTTCTTCTACTTCTTCCTCTTCTACGTTGTCTTCCTCTTCTTCTTCTTCTTCTTCTTCTTATGCTTGTTCTTCTTCTTCCTCCTCCTTTTCTTCTTTTTCTTCTTCTTCATCCTCTTCTTCGTCTTCTTCTTCTTCATTATCTTCGAGTTCTTCTTCTTCTTATTCTTCTTCTTCTTCCTCTTCTACTTCTACTCTTATTCTTCATTTTCTTCTCCTTCCACTTCTTTTTTATTCTTCCTCTTCTCGTTCTTCTACTTGTTCTTCTCATTCTTCTTCTACTCGTCATTCTACTTCTTCTTTTCCTTCTTCTTATGTTTCTTCTCCTTCTCCTTCTTCTTCTTCTTCTTCTTCCGCTTCTTCTTCTTCTTCTTCTTGTTGTTCGTCTTCTTCTTCTTCTTCTTCTTCTTCTTCTTCTTTGTCTTCTTCTTCCTCCTCTTCTTCTTCTTCTAAATCTTGTTGTTCTTCTTCTTATTCATTTTCTTCATCCTGTTATTATTATTATTATTATTTTACTTATTATTATTATTTTTAATATTTATGTTCTTTTTCTTCTTTATCGTCTTCTTCTTCTTCTTCTTCTTCTGCTTCTTCTTCCTCTTCTTCTTCTTCTTCTTCTTCTACTTCGTCTTCTTCCTCTTCTTTTTCTTCCCCTTCTTCTTCTACTTCTTCTTCCTCTTATTCTTCTTTTGATCTCCTTCTACTTGTTCTACTATTTCTTATTATTATTCATCTTCCTCTTTTACTTCTACTTCTTTTACCTCTCATTCTTTTCATTCCTCTTTTTCTTCTTCTTCTATGTCTTCTTCTTCTTCTTCTTCTACTTCTTCTTCTAATTCATCATCTTCTTCTACCTCCTCTTCTTATTCTTGTTCTTCTTCTTCTCTTCTTCCTCTTCTTGTCCTTCATATTCTTCTCCTTCTTCTACTTCTTCTTCCTCATCATCTTCTTCTTCTTCTTCTTCTTCCTCCTTTTCTTTTCTTCTCTTCCTCCTCTTTTCCTTCTTCTTTCTCTTCTTCTTCTTCTTCTTCTTCTTCCTCTTATTCTTACCCTTTCCTACTTCAACTTTTTCTTCTTCTTGCCCTTCTTATTCTCCCCTTCTTTGATTTCTTCTTTTTTGTGTTCTTCATCTTCTTCTTTTTCTTCATTTTCTTCTTCTTTTCCTTTTTCTTCTACCTCTTCTTCTCCTTCTTTCTCTACTTCTTCTTCTTCTTGTTCTTCTTCTACTTCTTCAAATTCTTCTTCTTCTACTACTACTACTTTTTCTTCTTCTTTTTCTTTCTCTTCTTCTTCTTTTTCTTCTTCATCTTCTTCTTCTTATTCTTCTGCTTCTTCTTCTTTTAATTCTTCTTCTTCTTCTTCTTCTTCTTTTTCTTGTTCTTCATCGTCTCCTCTATCTTTTTATTCTACTTCTTTTACTTCTTCTTCTTTTTATTCCTCTTCCATTATTATTACCACTGCTTCATGTTGTTCATCTTCTCCTACTTCTTTTTCCTCTTTTTCTACTTCTTCTTCTGCTTCTTCTTTTTCTTCTTCTTCGTCTTCTTCTTCTTTTTCTTCTTTTTTAGTTCTTATCCCTAATCTTTGATGCCTAATCGTTAAGACGTAGTCGCTTAATCTCTTATCCTTAATTCCAAATCTTTAATCCTTTATCCAAGATCCCTAATCCGTTATCTCTAATCCATAATCCAAAATCCCTAATCCCTAATCTTTAGTCTTGAATCACTAATCTCTAATCCTTAGTTTTTAGTCTCTTATTCCATAATTCATAATCCTTAATCCTTGATGTTTAATCCCTAATCCCTTAGCCCCTATTTAAAAACACCCAATCCACCAGCCCTAGCCGTTACCACTAATCCCTAATTCATAATCATTAATTTAATCCCTAATCCCTAATACCCAATCCCTAATTCTTAATCCTTATTCCTTAATTCCTAATCTCTATCTCCTTAATTTGTTTTACCTAATCCCTAGTACCTAATCTCTAATCCGTAAGCCTACCCTTTGTAATCCATAAATCTTCTCCTTCTTCTTCTATTTCTTCTTCAAATTCTTCTTCTTATTCTTCTTCTTCTTCTTCTTCTTCTTCTACTTCTTGTTCATCCTCTTCTTTTTCTTCTTCTTCTTCCTCTTCTTTTCTTCTTCTACCTCTTCTTCTTGTTCCTCTTCTCCTTCTTCTTCTTCTTGTTCTTTTCCTTCTTCCTCTTCAAGTTATTCTTTTTATTTTTCTTCTTCTTCTTCTTCTTCATCTTCTTCTCCTTCTTATTCGTCTTTTTATTATTGCACTTCTTCTTTTCCTCTTCTTGTCTATCTTCTTTCTCCTCTTTCTCTTCTTGTTCCTGCTCCTCTTGTTTTTCTTCATTTTCGTCATCCCCTTCTACTTCCTCTTCCTCTTCTTCTTCTCCTTCCTCCTCACCTTCTTCTTCTTCTTCTTCTTCACCTCCTTCCCCTCATCTTCCTATCCTTCATCTTCTTCTTTTTCTTCTTGTTCCTCTTCTACTTCTTCTCCTTCTTCCTCTTCTTCTTTTTCTTCTTGTTCCTCTTCTACTTCTTCCGCTTCTTCCTCTTCTTCTTTTTCTTCTTCTCTTTCTTCTTCTTCTTCTTCTTCTTCTTCTTCCACGTCTTCGTCTTCTTCTTCTTCTTCTTCTTCCACTTCTTCGTCTTTTTCTTCTTCTTCTTCTTCCTCTTCTTCTTCTTCTTCTTCTTCTTCTTCTTCTTCTTCTTTTCTTCCTCTTCTTCTTGTTCTTATTCTTATTCTTTTATTTCTTATTCTTCCTCTTCTTTTTCTTCTTCTTCTTCCTCTTCTTTTCTTCTTCCACCTCTTCTTCTTGTTCCTCTTCTCCTTCTTCTTTTTCTTGTTCTTTTCTTCTTCCTCTTCTTGTTCTTCTTTCCTTCTTCTTCTTCTTCTTCTTCTTCTTCTGCTTCTCCTTCTTATTCTTCTTATTCTTATTGCTCTGCTTCTTTTCCTCTTCTTGTCTCTCTTCTTTCTCTTCTTGTTCTTGCTCTTCTTATTTTTCTTCAATTTCTTCTTCCTCTTCTTCTTCCTCATCCTCTTCTTCTTCTCCTTCCTCCTCACCTTCTTCTTCTTCTTCTTCACCTTCTTCCCCTCATCTTCCTCTCCTTCTTCTTCTTCTTCTTTTTCTCCTTCTCCATCTTCTACTTCTTCTCCTTCTTCTTCTTCTTCCTCTTCTTGTTCTTCTTCTTCTTCTTCTTCTTCTTCTCTTCTTCTTCTTCTCTTTTTCTTCCTTTTATCTTCCTTATTCTTCTTCTTCCTCTTCTTCATCATCTCCTCCTTCTTCTTCTTCTTCTTCCTCCTCCTCTTCTTCTTACCCTCTTCTTCTTCTTCTTCTTCTCTTTCTTCTTCTTCAACTTACTCTTCTTATTCTCCTCCTTCCTTGACTACTTATTCTTCTTCTCCTTCTTCACCTTCTTCTTCTTCATCTTCTTCTTTTTCTTGGCCTTCTTCTACTTCTACTTCTTCTTCTCCTTCTTCTTCTTCTTCTACTTCTTTTACTACTACTACTACTACTAATTCTTCCTCTTATTCTTCTTCTTGTTCTTCTGCTACTACTAGTACTATTACTACTTCTTTCTTCTTCTTCTTCTTATTCTTGTTCTTCTTCTTCTTCTTCATCTTCAAGTCTTCTTCTTCCTCTTCTACTTTTACATCATAATCTTCTTCTTCTTCTTCTTCTTCCTCTTCTTCTGTTTTCTTCTTCTTCCTTTCCATCTTCTTCTTCTAAATGTTCTTCTCCTTCTACTTGTACTACTTCTTCTTCTACTTCTTCTTCTTCTCCTCCTCCTCCTTCTCCTTCTTCTCTTTATTCTTCTTCTTCTTCTTCATCTTCTTGTTTTACTTCTTCTTCTTCTTCTTCCTCTTCCACTTCTTCTTCTTCTTCATCTAAATCTTCTTGTTCTTCTTTTTATTCAATTTCTTCTTCCTCTTCTACTTATTATTATTATTATTCTACTACTTCTTTTTCTTAATATTATTATTGTTTTTATTATTGTTATTATTATCATTATTTTTCGTTTTCTTCTACTTCTTCTTCTTCTTCTAATTCTTCTTTTGCTTCTTCTTCTTTCTCCTCTTGTTCTACTTCTTCTACTTCTAAAGGTTCTTGTTCTTCTTCTACTTCTTCAGCTTCTTCTTGTTTTTCTTCGTGTTCTTCCTCTTCTTCCACTTCTTCTTCTTCCCCTTCTTATTATTATTATTTTTATTATTGTTATTATTGTTATTATTTTTATTATTATTATTATTATAGTTATAGTTATTATTATCATTTTTCTTCTTTTTCATCTTCTTCTTCCTCTTCTTCTTCTTCTTCTTCTTCTTCTGCTTCTAAGTGTTCTCCTTCTTGTTCTTCTCCTTCTTCTTTTTCTTCTTTGTCTTCTTCCTCTTCTTCTTCTTGCCCCTCTTCTTCTTCTTCTTCTTCTTCTTGATCACCTTCCACTTATTCTACTATTTCTTATTCATCTTTTTCTTCTTCTTCTTCTTTTTCTTCTTTTTCTTTTTCTTCGTTTTCTTTTTCTTCTTCTTCTTCATCTCATTCCTTTTATTCATTTTTTTATTCTTCTATCTCTTCCTCTTCTTCTTCTTCTACTTCTACATCTTCTTCTTCTACTACTACATCTTCTTCTTGTTTTAAAGTTCTTCTTCTTGCCTTTGTTCTTCTTCTTCTTCCTTGTCCTCTTCATATTCTTCTTCTCCTCCTCCTTCTTCTCCTTCTCCTTTCCTTTGTCTTTCTCTTTCTCCTTCTCCTTCTCTTCCTGCTTCTCCTCGTCCTGCTTCTCCTTATCATTCTCCTTCTTCTTCTTCTTCTTCTTCTTTTTTCTTCTTCTTCTTCTTCTTCTTCTTCTTCTTCTTCTCCTTCTTCTTCTTCTTAAACTTTGTCACCTTCTTCTTTTTCTTCTTCTTCTTCTTCTTCTTACTCTTCTACTACTCCTTCATCTACGACTTCATGTACTCCTTTTTCTTTATCTTCATCATCATCTTCTTCTTGTTCTTCTTCCTCTTCTTGCTCTTTTTCTTTTTCTTCTTATTATTCTTCTTCTTCTTCTTTTTCTTCTTCCTCATTTTCTTCTTCTTCTTCTACCACTTCTTTGCCATCTTTCTCTTCTACTTCTTCTTGTCCTCCTTCTTCTTCAACCTCGTTTTCTTTTTCTTCCTTTTCTTCTTCTTCTTCTTCTTCTCCTTGTTCTTCTACTTCCTCTTCTTCATCTTCTTCTCCCAAATCTTGAATCCTGAATCTATATTCACTAATCTTTAGTCTTAAATCCCTAATCATTAATCCCTTCATTCTTAATCCCTAATTCCTAATCCTTATTCCCTAATCCTTATCACTAATTCCTTAATCTCTACTCTTTAATCCCTAATCCTTAATTCCTAATCCTTAATCTCTATTCCTTAATCCTTAATTACTAATCCGTAATCGTTAATCCTTAATCCCAAACTCTTCATCCATAAACCATTGTACCTTAATCCTTACTCCCTAATCCTTAACCAGTAATCACTAATTCAGAATCGTAAATCCCTAATCTCTAATCCCTAATACTTAATAATTAATCCTTTAGTTCTTAATCCTTAATCTCTTATCTCTAATTATTAATCCTTTTATCCTTAATGTCTTCTTCTTCTTCTTAGTCTTCTTCTTTATTCTCTTCTTCTTCTTCATCGCCTTTTTCTTCTTGTTCTTCATCTTCTTCTACTTTTTCTTCTTCCTTTTCTTCTTCCTCTTCTTCTTACTCTACTTGTTCTTGTTCTTCTTCTTGTTCTTCAACTTCTACTTCTTCTTTTTCAATTTCTTCTTCTTCTTCTTCTTCTCCTTGTTCTTCTTCTTCTTCTTCTTCTATTTTTTCCTCATCATCATCATCTTTTCTTTCCACTTTTTCTTCTTCATCATCTTTTTCTTCCCTTCTACTTCTTGTTTTTCTTCTTATTCTTCTTCATTGTCCTCTTCTTCTTCTTCTACTTTTTCTTTTTCCTTTTAATCATCCTCTTCTTCTTCTCCTTCCTCTTCTTATACTTCTTCTTCTTCTTCTTCTTTCTCTTCCTCTTCTTCTTCTTCTTCTTCTTCTTCCTCGTCCTCCTCCTCTTCTTCTCTTTTAATTCTTCTTCCTCTTCTTTTTTTTCACTTCTTCTTCCTCTTATTCCTCTTCTTCTTCTTCTTCTTCTTCTTCTTTTTCTTCTTCTTCTTCTTCTTCTTCTTCCTCTTCTTCTTCTTCTTTTTCTTCTTTTTCTTCTTTTACTTCTTCCTCATCTTCTCATCTTCCTCTTCTTCCTCATCTTCCTCTTCTTCTTCTTCATCTTCTTCTCCTTCTTTCTCTTCTTCTTCTTCTTCTTCCACTTCTTCTTCCTCTTCTTTTTTCTCTTCTTCTCCTCCATCTTCTTTTCTTGATCTTCTTAATCCTCTTCTTCCAGTCCTTCTTCTTCTATTTCCTCTTCTTCTTCTTCTTCATCTTCTATTTCGTCTTCTTTGTTTTGTTCTTCTTCTTCCTCCTCCTCCTCTTCTTCTTCTTCTTCCTCTTCTTCTCCTCCTTCTTCTTCTTCTCCTTTTCTTTTTCTTTCTCCTTTGCCTCCTTCTCCTTCTCTTTCTTCTACTCCTTCGCCTTCTCGTTCTCCTTCTCTTTCTCCTCCTCGTCCTGCTTCCCCTTCTTCTTCTTCTTCTTGTTCTTCCTCTTCTCCATCTTCTCCTTCTTCTATTTCTTCTTCTTCTTCTTCTTCTTTTACTTCTTCTTCCTCTTCTTCTTCTTCTTCTTCTTCTTTTTACTTGTTCTTCCTCTTCTTCTTCTTCCTCTTCTTCTTCTTTTCCTCCTTATTCTTTCCTTGTTCTTCTTCTTTCTCTTCTTCTGCTTCTTCTATTTCTTTTTCTTTTTCCTCTTCATCTTCGTCTTCTTCTCTTTGTCCTACTTCTTCTCCTTGTCCTTCTTCTTCTCCTTACCCTTCTTCTTATCTTTCTTTTTTCCTTCTTTTTTCCTTCTCCTTTTCCTTCTCCATCTCTTTCCCCTTCTACTTCTCCTTCTGCTCCTCCTTCACCATGCCCTCCTGCTTCTCCTTCTCCTTCTTCTACTTCTTTCTCTTCTTCTTTCTTCTTTATTCTTTCTTCTTTCATCGGTCTTCTTCCTTCTTCACTCCACTTTCCTTCTTCCTTCTTCCTTCTTCTTTCTTCCTTCTTCTTTCTTCTTTATTCTTTCTTCTTCCTTCTTTATTCTTCCTCTTCCTTTTCTTCTTCTTCTTCTTCTTCTTCTACTGTTTCTTCTTTTTCTTCTATCTCTTCTTCTTCTTCCTTCTTCCTTCTTCCAGTTCTTCTTCCTCCTCTTTTTTCCTAATTCCTAATCCTTAATCCTTACTTCCTAATTTATAATCATTAATCCTTAAACCTTTGTCTCTAATTGCTAATCCATAATCTCCAAACTCTAATCCTTAATTTCTAATCTATAATGTGTAATACTTAATCCCACTCTTATTGATTTGTTATCCCTAATGCCTAATCTCTAATCCCAATTCTCTCCCTCCCTACTCCATAATTTGTATTCCCTAATCTTTAACCCCAAATCCCTCCCTCCATAATCCCTAATCTCTAATCCCAAAGAACTAATCCCTAAACCTTAATCTCTAATTCCTAACTCACAAATCCAAAACCCCTAATCCCTCCCTCCCTAATCTTTAATTTGTATTCCCCAATACCTAATCTTTAATCTGTCATTCCTTAATCCTTAATCCCTAACCCTTGATCCATAATCTGTCTCTTCTACTTCTACTTCTTCTACTTCTTCTTCATCCTCTTCTTCTCCTTCTTCCTCTTCTTCCTCATCTTCTTCTTCTTCCAACTCTTCTTCTTCTTCTTCTTCTTCTTTCACTTCTTCCTTTTCTTCTTCTTCTTCTTCTTCTTCTGTGTCTCCTCTTCATCTTCTTCTTTTTTTCTTCCTTTTCTTCTTATTCTACTTCTTCCTCTCCTTTTTCTTCTTTTTCCTTTTCTTCTTCCTCTTCTTCTTCCTCTACTTGTTCTTCTTCATCATCATCATCTTCTTCTTCTTCTTCTTCTTCCTCTACTTATTCATCATCCTCTTTTATTTCTTCTTCTTCTTCTTCTTTTTCTTCTTCTCCTTCTCCTTCTTCTCCTTCTACTACTTTTTCTCTTTCTTGTTCTTCTTTTTTTATTCTTCTTCTTTTTCTCCTTCTTCTTCTTCTTCTTCTTTCACCTCTTCTTCACCTTTTTCTTTCTCTCTTCTTGTTCTTAGTGTTTTTCTTCTTCATAGTCCTCTTCTTCTCCTTCTTCTTCTTCCTCTTCTTCTTCTCCTTCTTCTTCTTCTTCCTCTTCTACTTCTCCTTCTTCTTCTTCTTCTTCTTCTTCTTCTTCCACTTCTTGTTTTTCTGCTTCTTCTTCTTTCTCTTCTTCTTCTTCTACGTCTCTTCTTCTTCCTCCTCTTCATTTTTCCTCTTCTTCTTCTTCTTCCTCTTCTTCTTTATGTTCTTCTTCTTCTTCTTTTTCTTGCACTTCTTCTTCCTCTTCTTCTTCCTTTACTATTTCTTCTTCTTCTTCTCTTTCTTCTTCTTCTTCTTCTCCTCTTTCTTCTTCTTCTACTCCTTCTTCTTCTTCTTCTTCTTCTTCTCTTTCTTCTTCTTTTTCTTCTCCTTCTTCTTCTACTTCTTCTTCTTCTTCTTCCCCTTCTACTTCGTTTTCTTCTTCTTCTTCTTCTTCACCTTTTTCTTCTTCTCCTTCTTCTTCTTCTTCTTCTTTTTCTTCTTCTTCATCTGTTTCTTCCTCCCTTCTTCTCGTTCTTCTTCTTCTTCGTCATCTTTTTCTTCTTCTTCTTCCTCTTCTTCTTCTTCTTCTTCTTCTTTTCCTCTTCATCTTCTTGTTCTTCTTCTTCCTCTTCTTCTTCAACTTCTTCACCTTTTTCTTCTTCTTCTTCTTCTTCTTCTTGCTCTTCTCATCCTAATTCTTCTTCTTCTTCTTCCTCTTCTTCTTTTTCCTCATCTTTTTCTTCCTCATCCACTTCTTCTTTTTCTTCCTCAGCCACTTCTTTTTTCTTTTTCTTCTTCTTCTTCCTTTTCTTCTTCTTCTTCTTCTTCTTCCTCATCTTCTTCACCTACCTCTTCCTCTTCTACTTTTTCCTCTTATTCTTTTTCTTCTTTTTCTTCGTCATGATCATCATCATCTTCTTCTCCTTGTTCTTCTTCTTGTTCTTCCTCCTCTTCTTCTTCTTCTCCTTCTTCTTTGTAATCCTTAATGCTTATTCCCTTATCTCTACTCTTTAATCCGACCCTCCCTTGTCTCTTATCTCTAAATTTGTAATCCCTTATCACTAATCCCTTATCTCTATTCCTCAATCCCTAATCCTTGATCCTAAATCTCTAATCCCTAATCTCTTAATTCTAATCTCTAATCCCTAAAACATAACCCGTATTCTTAATCCCTAATCTATAATCCATAATCCTAAATCCTTAATTTTTAATCCCTAATCCTTAATCCTTAAACTCTAATCCTTAATACTTATCCCTAATCTCTGATTTATAATCCTGAATCCTAAATCCCTAATCATTAATCTCTTATCCTTTATCACTAATCTCTATTTCCTAATCCATAATTCCAAATCCTAAATCTCTAATCTGTAATCCTTAGTATATAATCTTTTAACTCTTAATCCTTAATCATTAATCCCTTCATCCCTAATCCTTAACCCTAATCCCTAGTCCTTAATCCTTTATCTTTATTATTTATACCTTAATCCTTACTCCTTAATACCTAATTCTTAATCATTATATCATAATCCCTAATTGATAATCCATAATCCCTAATTTTTAATCTCTAATCTGTAATATCTAATCCTTAATCCTAACACCAAATCCCATATCCCTTCCTCCTTAATACCTAATCTCTAATCCCTAACTCCTAATCCTTAATCTATAATCCATCTAATCTTTCCCTTCTTCTTCTTCTCCTTCTCCTTCTTCTTCTCTCCTTCTTCTTCTTCTTCTTTCTTTTCTTCTTCTTCTGCTTCTTCTTCTTCTTCTTTGTTTTCTTCTTCTTCTGCTTCTTCTTCTTCCTCATCTTCCTCATGTTTCTCTTGTTCTTCTTCTTCTACTTCCTCTTCTAGCTCTTCCTCTTCTTCATGATGATCATCATCTTCCTCTTCTTCTTCTTCTTCTTCTTCGTTTTGTTCTTCTTCTTCTTTTTCTTCTTCTTCTTCTTCTACTTCTTCTTCTACACCCCCTTCCCTTCCTTCTTCTTCTTTTCTTGTAATTCTTCTTTCTCTTCTACCCCTTCCTCATCTTCTTCATCTTACTTTTCTTCTTCTTCTTCTTCTTCCTTCTTTTACTCTTTGTTTTCTTTTTCTTCTTCTTCTTCTTTTTCTTCTTCTTCTTCTTCCACTTTTGCTCCTTCTTCTTCTCCTTCTCTTTCTCATTCTCCTTCTTCTTCCCCTTCTCCTTCTCCTTCTCCATCTCCTTGTCCTTTTCCATCTCCTCCTCTATGTCCTCCTCCTTCTCCTTC
>JAIUJO010000222.1:175000-497500 GCA_023846275.1 Vanilla planifolia | reverse complement strand
TGTTGCCTGCGGCCTTAGTTTGCCGTGCTCTGTTCGGCGTTGCCTATGGCCTGAATTCCTTTGGATTACGGGCGCCCCTTTCAAGTCAGCCCAAAAAATATTCTTTTTATATTTATTTTTTTTTAATTTCTAAAAGCATGGACGGGCCAGTGGTCGGGTCTAGTCGACCCGCCGAATTCTCGTTCTGCTTCTCCTCCTTTTTCTTCTTCTTCTTCTTCTTCTTTTAATTCTTCTTCTTCTTCTTCTTCTTTCTTTTTCTTCATCTTCTAGTTCTTCTTCTTATTCTTCTTCATCATCCTCTTCTACTTATGCTTCTTATTCTTCTTTTTACTTCTTCTTTTTCCTCTTCTTCTTTTTCTTCTTCTTCCTCTTCTTCTTCTTTTTCTTCTCTTACTTGTTCTTCTCCAACTTCTTCTACTTCTTCTTCTTCTTCTTCTACTACTTCTTCTTCTTCTACTACTTCTCATTCTACTTTTTTTCTTCTTCTTTTACCTCTTCTCTTTCTTATCTCTAATCTTTAGGACCTAATCTCTTAATTTCTTCTCCCTAATCCCTTTTCTTTAATCCCTTATCTTGAATCTCTAATCCCTAATCTCTAATCCATAATTTCAAAATCATGATCCTTAAAACTTAAACTTGATTTTCTAATCCCTAATCCTTAGCTCCTAATCCCTTAATCCCTAATCCTTTTTTCCTAATCAATAATCCCTAAACCCTAGCCATAACAACTAATCCTGAATTAATAATCCCTAATTACTAATCCCTATCCAAAATACCTTATCCTTAATCCTTAATCTACAATCCTTAATTACTAATCCCTAATCCCCTCCTTAATCATTTTTCCTCAATCCCTAATCCTTAAGCATACAATTCATAATCCATAATTCGTCTTCTTCTTGTTCTTCTTGTTCTTCTTCGTCTCTTACTCTTTCTATTTCTTCTTCTTCTTCACCTTCTTCTTCTCTTTCTTCTACTTCTTAAAATTCCTTTTCTTCTTCTTCTTCTTTTACTTCTTTTTATTCCTCTTCTTCCTCTTCTTCTTCTTCTTCTACCTCTTCATTAGGTTCCTCATCATCATCATCATCATCATCTTCTTCTTCTTCTTTATAATGTAAAGTTCAAAAAAATATTAGTAAATATTTAATTTCATATTGTGATCATCATATCAAAACATATAGAAAAATTAATTATAAACATGAATTTTTAATATCGCAAAAAATTTGTATTCATAAAAAAAGAAAATTATCAAAATAATAATATTCCAGTTGAAAACAACACATTTGGGGTAATTTAATCTTGAAAAAGTTATTTCAAAATAAAAATGTTAAAATAACATAATCGTTATGCAAAGACTTACCATAAGTATCACCACAAAAAAACATTTAGTGAAAAATAAAACTTTTTGAACTTGAAAATATAGAAAATTACTATTACTATTAAATATTTAATGGATAGAAAATTATTTTAACATTAGAACTAAAAAAATCATTATATTCGATTTTTAATAAATAAATAAATTAATATCTAAATTATTAAAATAGGTAAAAGGTACATAAGTATTGGAAATTAAAATATTCAAACATGTATCCCTTTTAGGAAAATTGTTTCTTAAAAAATATTAACATGCTATGTGTAATGTTACTGACAAACATAATCAATTATGACATATAAAATTTAAATAATGTTGTACCAATTTTTTAACTAATAAAATAACTCTGTAAAAGAAATTGATGAGGAATAATAATCACAAAAAATATATTATTGTAAATATAAAAATAAAAAATTAATGAATTAATAACTATTTTAAAGTATTTAATGAAAAAACAATACATCTTAAAAATAATTTTTCTTCTTAATATAAGCTTAGTAAATACTTTTAAAGATAGTAAATAAGGAGTAAAAAACATAATATGAAATTATTAACTTACACAAAATTGACAATGTAAGGGTTTTGGCTAGATGACAACATAAAACATTGCTCATAGTTTGCCAATGCAAAATACCAATCTTGTAAAAATGATACCAAAAATATTTTAAAATAAAAATTTAAATGTGGAAGATTACTTATGTTTTATATTTTTTTAATATTTTAATAAAACTAACTTTTCTATCTACATTATATCCATAAAATTTTTTTAAAAAATATCCAAAAAATATAATTCATATATTAGAAAAAATAACTTTTTAATAACGAAAATGGAAATTAAACAAGTTGGGAAAAGCTATGCGGAAATCCTATTTAAAAAAATAAAATTACATTATGGAAAGCAAAGAAAACTTTTAAACTAAAATAAAAAGCCACATAAAAATAAAAAAAAAACGAAATTATGTGTAATACATAAAATAAAATAATAATCACAAAAAATTATCTTTAAATGAAACGACAATAATCTGTTGTAAATGAAACATGAAACGTTAAATGAAAATGTTCTAAGATAAAAATATAATAGTAACTAAATATATTATTAACATGAAATAAAATTTCTATACAAATAAAATATTCCAAAATTTTAATTTTTTACAATGAAATAATAAATATAATTAATATTTTTAAGAAATTTAATATTTTAAAATCTTAAGAAATATGCAACAAAATTTAGTTGTTGTATTACATAAAAGCAACACATGTACTAGCATTTTTTTTGTAAAGATTATCTTTAATACTAAATTTAAAAGGAAAGCAAAAACATAAAATATACACAATTAATATTAAAAATTTAAAGGTCATTAAAATATCTACATAGTATATTAACAAAAACTTTTGCTAATAATGTCAGAAAAATAAAGCTCATGTAGTAAACCAAGAAATTTAGAAAGTAAATAGGAAAAAAATGATAAAAAGGAAATAATTAAAAAATATGTACATAGATTTACAAAACAGTATTCATAATACATAAGTCTTAATAAACCTCTTAAGACAAAAGATGTTATGTGGAATAAAAAATTAAAAGTAGATAATTTTAAGTAAGAAAATGTTCATTTAAATGAAGTGAAGGTTTTTTCAAACAAAAAATATTTGGTAAACTTTGACTTAAAGTTACATAATCTATGAATTAATAGACTATCTAATATGAAGTAGGCATCTTATGTTATACAAATAAATGATATAAATACAAAGAAAAAAGTGTAAAATTTTAAAATAGAAATAAAAAACTTTAATGAATTAGATAAAACCTGCCATTCAAAAAAATTATTTTAAAAATATGTCGAGTTATAAAAAAGCATAAAATATTTAGAAGTACATAAAAGAAATGTAAAATTTATTTATTTAACTTATTCATGAGACAATATTCTGACTTATTCATCGACAAATGAGTTTTCTTATTATTACAAATAGAAAAGTTTTTAAACTTGAAATTAAAATTATGTTATTTTAAGAAACAATTAACTCAAAAAAATGACAATTTAATTTTAATAAAATAGAGAAAACGAATTTAGCAAACGATTTGAATATCTTGAAAATTCATTAGCATGTACTTTTATCATAAAGTATGCAAAAGAAACTTAATTTAATAAATAGAAATTGCTATGAATTTAACATATAAACAAGATCCAATGTTCGCTGTATTTTAATTGGCAAAACAATTGAACCTTTTCTTTATAGATAAGTTGTACTTTAAAAAAATGAAGTATCCATTCCAATTAAATCATTCTTTTTGAGTTCCATTTAGCAAGTTTAGCTCTAGAACACAAACTATTCAATGGAAAACATCATAGAATAAAAATATGTGGTATAAATTAACAAAAAAAGTTTAAAATAAGCTTAAATTTTTCTCTGGTTTATAATTATCTAATTTGATCACAGCACATGATTGGTCTAGTGTTTGTATTATTTTATTAGTAAAAATTAGAACATAAATAGATAATATATAGATATATAATGATCTCATTATATACATATGATTATTATTTAAGATAGAAATATAATGTGTGAATATTGTTTTACAAGTTACTTATCTTGTCATATTTTTTTAATATTCAAAGAGTTTTGTTCTTCTACATACAACATTTATATAAACTCGTTTTCATATCTATAAATTATTTTTTCTATGAGAATCCTAAGTCATGATTAAATTGTAACTGAGTTGAACATGTATGATATACTTTTTCATATTGATATGATTCTTTATTTAATATTGAATGTCTAACCTCTTCTAGTTTGTAAGTGGTATCTTTTATATAAAAATAGGCTTTTTATTTTGTGTATCTGTATAACTTTTATATGTAAGAGTACAAAACAGAATGAAGGATCATTTTGTACAAAAATTGAAAATTTGAAAAATGCAAAAAAAAAGTTTTCGTTGTATTAGCTATTCATTTATGACATACTTTTATGATAAACTTATGCTACAAACATGTAAAGGTGAGATAGTTGATTTCTTAGGGCAATCAACTCTATCTACTTATTGTCCAAGAATGATCTATTGAATGTAAGTTTAGGGATAATTACTATAATGGCTACTTTAATAACTTTGGAAAAGTAAATAAAACTATTTCACTTACCTTTAAAAATGAGTGATTCATCAAGAATAGAAGTAGAACTATTTTTTTATCTTAGAATAGATGGATGAACACATTTCTTTCTATTATTATTACTTATTTCATTCTAAGCATAATAATATCTTTATCATACATTTAGATATTGTGTCATTTCATTCAAGAAGTGTTTAAGGTAAAGCTGTAAAAGTTTTTCTATATTATAAATTTTGTTCATTCAACCAATATAATTGTTGTTGTGTTATGGTCAAGGCTGGCTAATCATTACAAGCTGAAGGTGTTGTGGTGAATTAGAGATTGATGAAGTTTTTGCAAGGATTTTCAATTTGCCCACTATATTGCAAATGTTGCTAGTTCAGTAGATGCCTGGCTATGTCGACTGTGGTTTAATGAAGGTTTTGTGTTTGTTGAAGAACTATTTGAATTATTATGTGCTTTATTTATTTATTTGTTTTAATTTTTATTTATTTTATAATATTATTTTACAAATCAAAGCAATGATTTCAAATGATGTAATAATTATTAAAAAGCAAAAATCATTTGTGTTAATAAATAAAAAAGGAAAAATTCCTTTGCTCTTATAGCAAGTCTATTCCTTTCAACTGTTGTCAAATACATTGTGTAAATTGTAGTTCTTAATGCAAGATCATTGTCTTACATTTTGTATGATAAATTTTTTCTAGCATGTGTTAACATTGATGATTTTCCTCCTCTATTTCTTTGGAAATCTTATTCATATGGAAAAATGCTTTTAAAGTTTTTTTTTGAAATGTAATCTATAATTTGTAAAATTATTTTGTCCATTCTAGCATTATTCTTAATGATAAGGGTCATATGTCATTTACAATTGTTCAACTTAATGTAAGAGGACAAAAACATTTACACTTTTCAGTGTCTCATAACATGGGGATAAATGTCTACAACTTTTCTACTTGTTATGAAGAAATGCAAGTTTTAGGTAAGTTATTTGAAGAAAAATTATCTCAAATCACTATTTCATACTAGAAAGGAATAAGCAAAGGATTTACAAAAGAAAAGTAACATCATGTATTCTCTCACAAAGTTTGTCAATCAAAGGTGCAAAGTTTGATTGATAACTTGATGATATCTCACTTTTTAAATGTGATGATAATTTATATAAATTCATTAATTAGTAAATTAACATATTAAGCTAATCAACATTATGTTAATGTAAAAGTGAAATGCAACAAGTATGAACAACATATCCATGAGTTACAAGAGGTACGATCTTTTGAAGTAATAAATCAGTCTAAGAGGCTAAATCTCACATATCTATTTTCTAAATCACTTACAAAACAAGCACGTTTATTGTGAAAAAAATTATTTGTAAGTAATTCTTCATTTGAAGTTTTGAATTGATAGAATACTCAACCAAGAAAAGAAATTGTAAATGTCAAAGAAAAATTTATTCACTTAACACGTTGCAAAAGGTGCTTACAAAAGTAAAGGAAAATTTTGTAAATATCCCTTAACATGTTTGTTCATGCACACAAGCTATTCAGATGTGAAGTTGAGTGGACATTGCAAGATTAAAAATAGTCCATCTCAATTGTGTATGGCTTTTACCCTTTCTTTCAATTGTATTTCAATCAATTGCTTATGTTTGAAAACAACAAAGCATCTACCAATTCATTGTTTTAGTACTTCACTTAATAACATCAATGATTAGGCCCTTTGAAAGTAGGTCTTTTTTTTTTGAATAGAATTAGAGGATGCTTTCAACTATCCAAATTGTAGATAATGCTATTCTTTATGAATAATGTCTTATTTTAAAATGTTTAAAGTGCTATTAAAAATTGTTTAGCCATGTTATTAATCAAGTTATTAAAATATATATAGTTTGATAAGTTTCCTTGTCAACGTCTACCTTTTATGAATAAGAATTAAAAATTTGATATTAAATTCAATTTTTAGCATTATTATTACAATATATCAAACAAGATATAGATTCTTTGGAATGACTTCAACTATAATGTTGACATTAATGAGGAGTAGTTTATCCATATCAATATCAAGCATCAAACCTAGGTTTTTGAAGCAAGCTACAGTTTCACCGAAGACAAAAGCATGGCATCTAGAAGGAGCTTAATATGGGCAAGCCATTTCACATTGTCAATGATACAACAAATCCATGGATGGTGGGTAGGGAGTTTAATGAAATCACATCTTTAGATGATTAAAATGAACTATCAACTCCTAAACTAAAACCAATGTAAGAGTTTGTTGATTACATAATTATATGTCATCTTAAGTAGTTGAGACATTTTTAGTTATTTCTTTACATAGGAAATAAAAGCTTATAGTATATGGGTTTGGAAAATATTACATAGGTTGTTGGTTAATGAGAAATAGATAACTACTTTCAATAATTGGAATTGTTCTTTAAACTGCTTTGGGAAGAAGCCATTATCTTTAAAATAAAATGGACATAAAATATGCCTTAAAGAGTAAAAAAACCAACATTTGCAAAAACCTTTGATCTTATTAAATTAGATAAGGAAGACGTGAGTCAGAAATAAGTAATTTTTGAAGGAAACCCAAAGGAGGATTAGTAGAAAGTATTGTATCTTGTCAATTCTTGTTATTCATGAGATTTTGAAGGAGTGAAATTTTATTGGAATTAGAAGAAGGAATTAGATGGATGATAGAAGGAGAGAGAAATACAATACTCTCCTATATAATAGTGATGAAATGAAGAAGCAAACAAAGAGGAAAAAATAACGACAATTATAATCAACCACTTACAAAATCTTTTTAGGTCTTCCATTGTAATTAACAGTGAAATATGTTTAACTCCATCCATTCCTTATTAATAAAAGGAAAGAAACAATAAAATAATGCAACACCAAGGAGGAAATAAAGAGATAACTTCTAATATCAATTTAGATAGCACTCTTGGCACTGATTGTTTTAATGGAAAATTCTTCACTAATTATTTGGATTTAATGTCAAATGTTGTGTCAAGTTTAGCTAACAAATTTTTTTAAGATCTCCAATTCTTTAGGGTAGTTTAGACACAAATATTATATATATTCCTAAATCTCATAACGTAGAAATCATTGTTGATTTTAGACCAAATAATCTTCATAGCATCATGAAAATAATATTCACAAAGCTCATTGTTGATTAAACATAACAAATTCTTTATAGAGTAATTTCTCTAAAGCAAATTGATTTTACAAATGTAGAGATGTTGTACATAACATATTAGCAGTTCAACAAATAGTATATTCTATTAACAATAAAAATAAAATGGTAATTTTATTTTTAAGTTTGATTTGAGCAATGTGAATTACTATATATCATGAAAATTTCTTTTTAAAACATTCTCCAACTACAATGTTAATATGATGCTGATTATGGTGCCCACCAATTACCTTTACAATGCAGGATATCGACAATCATTATTTGATGACCAAGTAATTATTTTCAACCTTCAATTAGTCTTAATAACAGTAATCCTCTATGTTCCTTTCTTTTCATCTCGTTCATAGAGTTCTTCAAAAGAAGCACTAACAATATTTTTCTTAAAAAAGAATGATATTATATTGACAACGTAGATGACCTATATCTATCACTCTCCGAGCTTATGGAAACAACATAATTATCGTTATTCAAGAACATCTGAAATCTATTGTTACTCTTACCACTTTTCTACAGCTCTTCCAATACTCTAAAAGCTTATTAAATAAAAAAATTAAAAGTGAGAACATTTGTAGAAAAAAAAAGAGTATATGTAAATCAAATTTGCAAGGGGTTAGGATTACATTAAATAAATATTCCTTTAGCTTATATGTGCTACACACTATATATAGATTAGAAGAAGGTATCTTACTTCCAAAATTTGATTATAAAATTAAAATAAAGAGAATTGTTGCTTCATAATAAGCTTTTTCTCTAATCATTCAAACTTTGCAAGAAGACATCAAACAAATGATTTTTGGATTCATACATTAATTGGAAAGAACTTAGGACAAAATAGTTGAAGCAATTAAGTGATTCCCTCCATTGGAAATAATTTTGAGGAAATGATTTTAGTTTTTTAATATTTAAATAAATAAAAAAACTCCAAAAGTCAAGGTAATGAACATAAATAGTGGTCTTCAATTATGCAACCAATTCTAAATTAGCTATTTATACATTTTAGTGGATTGTAGTTTGCTATTTAATCTATTCCATGATAGAGAAAATATACAATAGAAGTTAGCAAGTCGCATGATGCATGTATGGAAACTAGTTTCTTGAACATAAAGCGGAGCTCAGTATATAACAAAAAGAATAATGTTTAAGTATGAGTTGCTAAAAAAACTACAATAAAAAAATTCAATTCATAATAAGGATTGAACGTTAATAAAACATAAACACAAAGTTGTTATTAATATGAAGAAATTATAGCTTCCATACATTATGTCATCATAGTGGGGATGACATATAAAATATGGAATAATTTTCATATTACATAGGGGGAGAATTAAGATATTTAAGTTTTCTATCTATTTTGTATAACACAAATATTTTTTTTGTAAGATATGTATTTCTACTTCTTAGAGTTACTATTTGTGTGCATATAAAATCATAACATAAAAATATTTGAATAGAACTAGTTGGTGAGCACTATTCATTTAAGTGTTCGATTTTCTCAACACAACTTCAATAACTATTGGGTCAAGAATGTATTCGATAAAGTAAATACTATAAAAATATAGTATTAATATGTTGCAGCACTGCTTCAAATCATAACATTATGTAAGAAAAATATTGGCTGTAGCCATAACATACTATATGCAGAATCTCAAACAAGTTTAAAGGTTTACAAAGAATTGCAGGCAATAGAGTAATAAGATCTATGTCAATTACATTATCATCCATTTACACTTGGTCATCACTAATACTATTCATCTTATGTTGTAGTTGTACCATGGAAATTTATTTAGTAAGTACAACAGATAAATAGAATATTCAAATATGACCATAAGAATAGCATCTCAACTCTTATATTAAATAGACTAAATCTCTTTTTGCTTTGGACTAATATTATTAGCATCTTTCAATAAACATACATTTTCAATGATAAGAGCATGCACATCAGACATACAAAAATGAGGAAGTGCTTAACATGAATTTTGTCTCAATATTGCAATAACTCAAACAAATTTACCCACTTCCACAATCAAAATGGAGTTATCACCATTTGGGTTGATGACATCAATAACTTCTATTTTATATGTTCGACAAAATAATTTGAACAAAAATTGAATGACTTATAAGGTAGTGTATAATACATTTATTCAAACTATAAAAAAGGAAAATTATGTCAAATATTGCTTGAAGTTTTGTAAGAGAATGCCAAAGATATGAACGAAAATGATTTCTAGCTAATTAAAAATGTAAGAAAGCTAATTTATGTTGTATCAAGGGTTATCATTTCTAACTGAAAATCCAAAACATCATGAATAAATGCATATTACATAAAACATTAGGAAGAAAGATGCAGCTCGAGCTACTAGATCCGTGCTTCTTGCTAGAAGGGTTGTTATGATTAATGTAGGGTTTAATGCCAACCACTTACGCACTCTTAGTGGCACCATAGTCGTAGTGGTGATTATTATTATACTTAATTTCTTAAGTTGAACAATGTTTTGAGGTGGCTTAGCTAAAATGAATATAATGCCTAATGATTTATAAGGTTTAAGGCTCAAGGGACAAAAAACATGGCCAAACATTATTAATGTAGGATAGGTAGAAGGAACTTCTATAATAGGATTTATGATAGAATGTAGTGATGAAAATAATGACAACAATGGTGGAGATAAATTCAAATAATAATTTATATATTAAATAATTACATAAAATACTTTAATAGAAAACTAGGGTTGTGTACTCCTTTAAATAATGAAAAATTATTTCTAGAAAAATAAATCCAATATTAAAAAAAGATCTTTCTATTAATTCCGTCATAGGGCTTTAAATATGTTGTAATTTTAAAATAAAACTCAAAGGAGAAATTGAATAAACTACCATTTTTAATGAAAACATGCAAAATTTATACCATTTGTAAGAAAGATTGAAAATATCATGGGAAACATATATGAGACATTAAAAGCAATATTAAATTGAAAAATAAAGTGAAATAATTAAAAATAAATAATATTCAATTGTTCAACTCAAATATTTTCATAATTCAAGTTGTTTTATATCAATCAGCACTATTAAGAGAAACCCTGTTATAGTGCCCTAAGTAAATCTTCATTAATCATACCATTTATCTTCTGATCATGTAAAAGGACTAAATTCTAATATAGCTTGTGGACAAAATTATCATTAAAAATCTTATCAAAAGGTCAATTACCTTTTTATCAAAGCTTATTTTGAGTAATTGAAGTAACCATTATGATTCAAAACCACTACTTGTTGAATTGCTACATTTTACTTTTCTTCCCTCATCTTTAACATTTTCCTACAACCCAAATTATGACTTCACATTATTGTATTCTAAATAAAGGCATGATGTTACCACATTTGCTATTTTATTTATTAGAAATTATTCTGTAGCAATAGTGTTTCAACAACACACTCATGAGAGCAAAAGTTTTGAGTGACTTGTCTCCTTTACCTCCAAATAAATAATTAACATAGAAAAAGAATTTTGAACTTAACTACTTCTGTTTAAGTTTAAATTGAGAATGGCTTATGGAGGGTCAAATAATTTTTTTTAACTATTTTGAACTTTTTTTGAAAGCAAGTTTTCAAAAAACTGATCATAGAAATTTTACTACATTTAGATGCAATTCTTACGCCATGCGTAGCCTACTTTTTGTACATTAGATATATTTTGTGGAAGATTAGATTCTATTTTATGACAAATTAAATTTCAAATATTTGTCCATTTTAGAGTTGTTTTACGAAAACACTAGTCTTGAAAGATGTGAACCCTTGTATTCAATATTCTAAACTTGAGCATCTCAAATTAGGACTTAGTTACATGTGTTTTTATTATATTCAAAACATAAAGTAATTCATGTCACACACTTAAGCTTTAAATTTCTTAATCCACTATCAAAATTAGTTTAATTACTAAGTGCAATTTTTTAATATGCTGATCATTAAATTTTTTTTGAGAATCTATAATTTTTATGAATGAGATCATTATTGTTTACTTGGGATTATCTTAACTAAATTTAGAAATATTAATCCTATTGCACTTCTTAGACCCATTTTAATAAACCTTAATGAAGCCATTCAAGTTAAAGAGACTCAAACAAATCTATTACTATTAACTATGGAAATTGCATACATAATATTTGTGTGATGGATTTATGTGGCTACAATCTTACTAAGTTGGTCTTTAATTCTAATGAAGGTACAAAAAACTTTGGTTCATCACCATTATTTTGTTATTCCATGTATAATCAAAATGCATCTCATAATTATTATTGTGGTACAATAGAATAAAATTTTTAATCTAGTGATTATAATTCTACTTCAATATCCTTATCTTGCTATATAACCTCCTCTTTCTTAAGTTTATTACTTTCTTTCTTTCCTTCTTTTTTATTTATGCATAAGACTCTTTTAAGACACTAGGTTGTAACATGCTCTTTTTTGTTACAATGATAACATTGTACTCTAGATGTAGTAGATGTTTTGTCCAAGGGTTGGATTCAATGAGCTAGTAGTTTTCATGATGGGACATAATCTGTTTATAGAGTAGAAGTAATAGAATTAGTAGAAGTGATGGTATTCATCTTTGGGTAGGAATTGGTCAAAGGAATCTTATTGCTATAGGTAATTAATATTCTAAAACATAGGCCACTTTATATGCCTTTTGTAATCTAATTATATTTCTCAAGTATAGGTCAATTGAATAGTCTCTCTGAGGCAAACTTAAAATAAAAATAATGCTACTTGATCTAAATCCTAAGAATCACATCAGAGCTTATAATTCTAAAATTTAGTAATGTATTTGTTAAAAGTCTTCGAATCTTTGGGATAAAAATTACCATTTATGCAAAAGTTGGCCTAAATGAGAAGTGAGTACATATTCATCCTGTTGGCAAACGTACAGTTGTTCTCATGATCGTGGTATTGCGAGCTTCCCTTTAGAAAATTACCTTTTTAACATGCAAACAAATAATCCATCATGTGATTGGAATCTAGGTTTTTACAAATTAGTACTTTTTTTCCTTCTAAGATTATACTATTCAAGAAAATTCTCCATTCTAATTTCCTAAATTTGATGTACTATAGAGTCTAAACTATCATCAAATATTGTAACTCTTTTTTTAATAATGCTAGTCTAGTGACCTTTATCCCTACTACGTCTACTACCATGGGTATGTGGGGTAGCTTGTCGCCTAGGTTGATATTCAATGTGGCTAGGTTCTTTTTTAGGTGACTTTTTCTCTGCTTCAGAGTCAATTGTCATAGAACAACTTAATCTGTGGGTTCCACCACATCTATTTTCATTACTATGCTCTAAAAAATCTATGGATGTCACTATGGTAGCTCTTAGCCCTTGCATTGAATTAATTTCTTCTGTAATTACATATTATGTTATTAGGTCCATTGATGACTGTAGGGGTCAAGAATCAAACATTCTCTATTTTTTTATAGACCTAGCAGTCATAAAGAATTGGGATTAAAAATATTTTTAAATTAGGATGATAATGATAAAGAGAATCAAACAAATCATGAAATGTAATAGCTAAAGAAAAAAAATAATAAATACATGTTGTAGCATTAGACCTAAAAACAGGATTTATTTATTTATTTTGTAATAATTTTTATATGATTTTAAGTAATTTCTAGCTATTAAAATCTAGTGCATAAAATTGAAAGATGTTGGTTTAATGATAAAATAAAAATTATGTAAATTTCTTATAGCAAACCATTCCTTGATACAAAGTTAATATAAGATGATAAACTAAAACCTTTTTTTAGGTCATCGATAACTGAAAAAGTTATTAGATTCATTGAATACATTCATATAGAGGTGCTATATGTTTATATTAGAAAAGCTTAGTATCATTGGACAAGTAAAACCTTTCCTAGAAGCTTTGGACGTACATTCATCATTTACATTAGGAATTTTATCTTAATGGAAAAGTTATTTTAATAACAAACATCCATAATACTCAAGTTAACGGTGAAGTGTTAAGGTGAAGAAGTGTAGTTTTTAGAATACTAAATAAGAAAAACACATGTCCATTAAGACAAACTCGAAATTTGGTTGATGTGATTAATTTCTAAAAAGTTGAAATTAAGTGATTAAGAGCTTTCTTATTGATTTGATGCACTTGTATATATTGGATAATATGTTAAGATCTCTCTATTTTGAGCCTTTAACTCCCCTTCCTAGGTTACCTCTAGAATCACACAATTATTTTTATTATACACAACATGCTTCTATTAAACTAGCTTAATGGAAGTACTTTGTTATTTTATTGAAATTATATTACTTATAATATTGGTAGCATCACTAATTATAGACATTTTAAGTCTACAATGATAATTTGTTGGCCTAGGAAAGGAAAGCATATTTTTGGAATACTATGGAACATATTTTAGAATTCTAAAGAATATTTTTAAAATTCTAAAAGTCATAAAAAAATAGATATTTTTAATTAAGCCAAAAATTTTGCTTGAAATGAAGCAAAATTAATTTGGCATATGAAGCTCTCAAATTGGCATGTGCATTTTGAGTGTCAGGTCAGAGAGTTGAAAGAAGGTGGCATACACAATTAGTGTAGTATGGGGAAATAGACAGAGTTACATGTCAAGTCAATTTGAAGGTTACCACAAGCTGATAGGTTGACATGTGTTGAAATGCTAAGAAATTTTATGGATTCAAGATCAACATTAGTCAGTGTGTATTGAGCGAATAAATGAGTTTAAAGAGTTAAGGTGGGTTGTCCAGACCACATGAATTGACAAATAGTAGTGGCAAAGGTGAAATATGATAGCAAGCAGTAGCAAAATGCAACCCAACTCTTAATTTTAACATTTTTTAAAGTTAATTTGGAACAATTTTTTTTGCTAACAGAATTACCATACTACTATAATGATATCTTGGAAAGAATTTAAATCTAGAAGTATTTTGAAAGCCCCTAATCCTTCTCCAAATAACTTAAACTAAATTATAAATACAAATAACTTAACAAATTAATTAAAAGAAAATTAAAAATCATGATATACACAGGTTAATTATAAGTGGCTCCTACAGTAGGAATGATATCAAAAGCTAATTAAAAGTAAAGATACTAAACTTTGAATTGCTCTAAGTCTGAGTAAGACTAGTATGCCTCCAAGTGGACCCCTATGTGATGCATGGAATGCTACTATGTCACAACTCTACAAATAGTTTTTAAATATTTGAAATAACTACTCAGTAATTTTTTTGATGGGTGAAATCCAACTTGTTGGATGATTCCAAAGAAAAAAAAATTCTACAATATTCTCTTCAAAGTAAAAATAATTTCTAATCCCATTACAAATGATGTCTTGCATGATAGAATGTAGATATCGAAAGCTTATGTAATTTTTTATGCTATGTTGATCATATAAATGACCCCCATAGCATCCATAATAATGTTATGCATGGCTTTATTGGTGTGGTAATGATAAAATGGAGAAATGAGGTTTTTAAATTTTTAATGATTAGATAATGATATGTAATTCCATCAGTGGATGATTATATTGATCATAAGTTATGAATTTCTATTTATATTTATTACTAGTAGTGGACATCTAAAATCATTTAATCAACTTTTTCACCATTAGAAGGCTATGTAAACGATTTCTTAACCTTTTCTTTTGTCAAAAAATATCACTACATATTGGAGGTTACAATAGTTATAGTTTATGACTTAAAATGCATTCTTGTTGTTATCAAGACTATTAAAGACTATGGTTGATATATGCGTTTGACGATGAGCATCCATAATCTTTTGATGTGCTGATTAATGTGAATGTCATATGATAAGTAGTTACCATTCAATGATTTGGAGTGTCTCATTGAAGTATCAGTATTACCAATTCAATATATTGATTGGAATGAGTCCAATGCATAGAGGTATCCGTAGTGACCATGACTGATTCCATATAAGTTATGCATTCAAAATGTATAAGTGCACAAAAGAGTGCAATGATTGGTCTTGTTCTAAGGAACTGTCATATTTTATGATGAGTATCACATGACAAAAATTTTAAGAAAAGATTGATGAAGTGGCAAACAAAGATAATTGAGGAACTAAACTACAAAACTAAGACAATGTTCCTTAATGGATAGTTTGTTTAGCATGTTAGTGTATAAGTTTAACCAAACAATCTGATAGAAATCAATGGGAATTTAAAGAAATCCAAATGGTTTATGCCATGCCACATATTTAGTTGATGACAATCTTTTTATGAAGTAAAATATCATGTACTACACATGGATTTTGTGATTATATGACATAAGAAAAACAAATTATAGTAAACATATTTTTCTAATCCTTTCTAATGAGTGGTAGTATCAAAATGACTTTGACACAAAGAGGAAGCACAAAAGATAGATTTTATTGGTCAGCATCGAGAAACTTGTATAAAAGATGATTGTCTTAGTGTGAAATGTTATACTAGGTTGATTAATAAATCATAATGCATGTGCTAAGCAATTGTTCCCCATTGGAGTAATCCAAATTAAGTATGGAGGCATTAATAGATTGTTTTGGACCATTCAAAAAGATCTACATTGTGTAGCCTACATAGCTAGCAATTGTATTGCTACGACATAAGACATAATTCAGTACCATGATGAACTTTGTAACCGCACATGTTGAAATAGTCAATAAGTGTTATTGTTTTTGTTTAGTCAGTAAAGACCACAATAATATGATTGAATACCATTATAAAGGTGTAAATAATCCAAATAAATAAAGAGTTTGATGTATTGCCTAATTAAGTCCATTGTACGTAACCGTTGCGATTGAACTAGTCTTTACATAAGGTTGATTAGGAGGTTGTGATGGACAATGAATGAAGGAGTACTAGATGATAACGATGTAGAAACATATAATGTAACAAAAATTGATGAATAATTACGTTAGCTATTAGATCAAATAAGAAAGAATTTTTTTAGAAAGAGATGGCTTTTTTCTAATTCTTTGCATACCTTATTCCAATAAAGAATGATAAATTTTATAGGTGGCTTCCTAAATCATAAACTTAAATTAATACTACAAAAAAAATTTTATTGCAATACTAATAGAATATGTACTCAATTTACTATAGCAAAAGTAGTAATAATTGTAGGAACCTTTCTTTTAAATATTTGGTATAATCAAATGCAAGTTTGATAGGGATACCTTGGAATGGGTTGGATTGGTATTCCTTTTTAAGAAAAAAAAATAATGATCTTTGATATAAGAAGAATAGTTGCCATTCATTAAAATTGAAAGACTCAATGGGTATTGGTTTCCCTACTATGAAATTAGCCACATGAAATAGGTTCATTCTTTTTTCTTAGAATATAATTGAGTTGACATTAGTTATGTACACCCAAACTAGTTTATGAAATTTGATTTCCTAAGCTAAAATAAAAGATATATGATAAAACCTAGTGGTTTTGCAATATTTCAGTTCACTCCCTTTAGCCCAAATGCTCAATAATTTCCATAAGAACAAATCCAAGTCAGCATTAATGATTGTGTGAATGCATCTCATACATTCAATTATGGAGACATTAGATGGATGACTTCCCTTATGATCATTATATGAGTATGTCAACATCTCTTCTCATCAACCATAATTAAAGCTTTGTAAACTTTTAGAATTTGTTACGAATTTAGAACCTCTACATGAATACAATTGCAAGCTATTTAAGCCTACTGGTTTGTTATTAGATTTCCTTCCCTGAATATGTGTTAGAATTGAACTACTTTGTAATGAAATTGATTCATTTTATTTTGTAGTATTAAGATATAGCAACGGATTCCAATGATTTTATGCATCATTACTAGGATTGATTAATTGTTTTGTTTTATAATGATGTTCTTAAACCCCCAATTATCACATAAGTTTAAATAAAAACATATTTCAATGGATTCAATTTATATTATTTTTTAGATACTATGTAAATTAAGAGTGCTTCAATTGCTCTAACAAGTGTCTCCAATGACACAAACACAACATATAAAGCCTTGGTTCCATCTAGTCAATCCATTAGAAATTTGACTAAATCCACTTCTAGGGGACTCCATTGAACCACTTTTTTATTAATCAATTGAACTCACAAAAACAAAGAAGCAATGTATATTTTACCATTTGAGGATCTATTGAAATTCTGTACATAATTAGGCAACATATGAATATTGCATAAGTATTACATTGAACTTTGTTAGGGAAATTACTAGAATATTTGCTCATTGAATTGTTTTGAATATCTATCTTCTATATATTGTAACATATGAGAGATGGTAGAATACTAAATCCTTCAATAACTATTGAGTTTGTCTGACTACACTTTCTCATTGTAGAAGCATTTCTTAAATCATGATGTTGGCTTTATTTTATGCGAAGATTCATTACAAAGGGTTTCCATAAAATTCGTTTTAGTGTCTCTATATGCACAAAAAAGGCATTAGATTTAATTATTGATGGTGAAATGATCAGTAATAGAGATTGATATAACAAGAACTTGTTCATATGTTGAGCCACTATGTTAGGAAGGCTTTCAACAAATAATGATTCAATAGGGTTCTATCCACAAGATTAACCTTTATATTTCTGAACCTTAGCAAGGACTTTTTAGTGTCCCTTCCATTTGGTGAAGATAATTGGACTCCATTATCAATCTTAAATCTCCCCAAAGATCTCTTTTATTAATAAAAGAGTTGCTGGCATACACAAAAAGGTAACAAATCATTTACATATCACCATGTGAAGAAAGTATTCTTAATTATAAATTTTAACATTATAAGTACTACAACTAAAACACCTATACTTTGTTAGAAATACTACTTCATAATAGTGAAAATTTAGTCTCCTGCAAAGGATGTCCATTTGTTTACCACTTGAAAAGCATTCCATCATTGCAATTATCTTATTTTCTATAATTTGATCATATTATTAAGGCATCAAGCTACTATAGAACTAATTACACCCTTTATGTTGAATTGTAGGGCATTATTGACTACAAACTACAATGTCTACATTTTTAGATTCTTGAAAGCTTTTTGTGGCCCTTTTTAGCCAAATAACATTTTTTAACATTCCATTTAGTGTCTTTTGTCATTGACTTGTGACTATTAAGCACTGTGAAGCCATTTCAATCTATCTTAGAAAGCTTAAGGCTCATTGCTTATTCTTAGACATCTTTATTCAAGCCTTTGAGAGATTCAATGTCTACTTGTTGTTTAAGCTACATGTCCTTCCTAAGTTCATTTTAGATTGATATTGTTTACTCTCACTTCATAATTTCTAATTAAAATTGATCATATTGTCATTGAATGGATGATTTATAATGTAATTAGGTTATTTAAATGTGTTGATGTTTTGTGATTTAGTAGGGTGTTGATATAATTTTCTAAATCAATGCCTACCAAAGTTTTAAGATTTAGATTGCTTATTAATTTTCTTGTCTTCTAGTTATCTCTATTTTCTAACAAAGAGGTGTTTCATGGATTTTATATTTACTATTCTTCTTCTTTAACACATTTTATGAACAAACACATTAGTTACCTAAAAATTACAAATTCGCTGAACCAAATTTAATAAAAATATTTTCGTTCATTATCATCAAATAAATCACCATGGTTAGGGGTTAACATCATAAAATCATGTTTGTAAAAGTTCCTAACATCTCTCTAAAGGTCCTCTTCATCACTTATCTAAACAAAATATTTCTGAGTTTTATGATTATGACAAATACACTCACACACACAAATATATATATATATATATATATATATATATCATTTTTCCATAGCTTAACTCTCAAATGATATTACATAATTAAACATAACATTTTAAAAACAACCACGAGTGTGACCAAATTCTTATGAATCATATTATCACATTGTACTTCTGGGTTATGAGAAAAATATTATCATGCTAAAAATCCAACAATTTTTCCCATCCACATTACCAAAACATGAATAAATTATCTAAAAAATCAGTAAAATTGCTCGATTCTAATCCAATCTAGGGAAGTACCATTAATAACTACAAAAGTCTAATGGGAAAAAATAACTTGTATGTACCAAGTCTAATAAGGCAATTTGATAGACACTTACGTCCAATAAAATGTAATTGCTTGGAAATAAGTATCAAAACTATTATTATTGATGATGAAATAAATAAAATAAATTATCTAACAAATTTACTAACTCTAATAATGTCTAACTCCATTCCTACTTAAAGTTTAACAACTTGATCTTGCTATAATGGAGAGAGCTAAGTGGATTGATATGGGATATTTGAGCCATACTATGAAACTATTATTCACTAATAAGAAATATCATTGTAATAATAGAATAAATCTTATGAGTTAATGACATCAATTTTTAACTAATAAAATTATATTACCATTTGTGAACTAATTTAATATATATTTTCTTAGATTGTGATTAACCAGATGCTTAGCATCCACTTCATGATATAATATAATTTCATATACTTAAGAATCATTTAGTCTCTTCCACTTCTTTCAAATAATGTAATCAAACATTCGACATGGTAATGATAATCACAAGGGTGCATCCATGTGGGATTTTAAGAGTTTTTAAGAACCACAAGTATTCACCAATATAACAAAGCACACCATGGGATTTCCTATGAGACTAATTATGTAATTGTTTCCTTCTGAGAATATTCATATAATGGCTTCTTACTAATTGTGGATGTTTTTACCATGAAATGTGACACTCCATCTATCTCGTTAGTGAAGGTCGATAATTTAGAGTCTGTTATATTTAAATGTCTAAGGGTTCCAACTAATTCCTAATTCAATTATCTAGAATTTCTTAACCCAATTTTTCTTTAATTAATGTTGCACACATTTTGTTTTGGATCTTTCATATGTATGCTAACCATGTAGTTCAAAATGGCTTGGCTTTTACCCTTAGGTCCTATGTCTCATTCCATCTTCTTCCACCTTCTAACAAGGCCTTGGCTAAGAGCCTAGCTAAGCAAGGCTTAATTTGTATTGTGCATAAATGTTCACCAACAGTGTTTCTTGAGCATGTTGTAACAACTTTTAATTATAGCTTCTTTTTTTATTTATTATTTTGTGCCTTTAAAAATAATTCGAAAGCTACACTTACCTTACACATTCATATTAAAGAATCTTAAAGATAAAATTTTACTATTCTAAGTTTTACAAATTATGCATAAAACGTTTACCATAATTTCTAACCTTAACCTTCGTAATTTTAGCCATAATCAAACTCTTTGGTTGCTAACCATATCCTTAATTAACCTAGTTTTCTTCTAAGGTCTGAAACATAATCCCTCCAAGGCTTTATAACTAGTATCCAAGAATCACACATATCTTAGAATCCATTTAGTTTCTTTTAAGGGTTGAACCAATATCTCTTATAACTTAGCCAAGCCCATGGTTTCATGCTTCATAAGCAGACCTTAGACAAAAGAATGGTTGGCTGCAACATTATTTAGAGTTTTGCTATTTATTTTTGAGTGCCTTTAAATTATTTATTTCATTATATATGGTATAACTTAAATCACATTACATTTCATACATTTTTTTATCCATGATTTTATCAATTTAGTACATATTTATACCATGTCATGCTACAAACTGAACTTGTGAGGTATTTCAAATACAATCATAATGCCCCATATTGAAAGTAAATTTCAAGCAATAAGGTTATATGAAAAAATATATAATAAATTTCAATTTCATGCATCTCTTTGTTCATGGCATGAAACTCTTTGTCTATTCATGCAATAATAAAGAAGTAAATATTTCATTTAATCTATATTATCAAACATCAATTCAACTTAGAAAGAAGAAGAATTACAATAGGCATCCTAACACTTAGCAACATATAACAAGAGAAAAAGGCTATTATGTCTAGGTTATGAGGGTTATATTAAACAAAATTTTCTTCTCTATGATTTTCTAATTTTTAAATAATTATCATGATAATCTATGCTTAATGCATAAATGCTCAGACAACCAACATAGGTAACCAACAAGGCATAACATTTATCTTGATTTTCACTTATTTCACCCGGTGATGTCAATTTTAAGAAGTGCTTTGCATCAAAAAATTGCTATTCCAAAATCATCTTTCACATGTATCTATAATTAAAGATAGACTTGCAATATATGATCATGTAATCTTCTTTGTATTTATAGGAAAAAATGTAATATGCATTCCTTATTGCTCAATTGGAAACATTGCATAAGAAAGAGTGAAAATTGAACCATTAGTTTACTAAAATAAATCTCCCTTGGTCATGGATAGAAGGAATTTCTTTTTTTTTAATAAGTTTATGAAAATGAATGACTAATTATTGTCACAATCAATTGCAAAAGTTTCATAAATATTTTCACAAAGAAATTCTTTTTTTATCTTGGATTAGATCTAAGCTAAATTTATTATATTTTGTTAAGTGTTATCTTACCTTCAAATGTCATTTAGGTGACTTTTCTATTGTAAGATCTATCCATTCTTTAAAGTTTTAACCCACATTCTTCTTCTTCCTCATAGCTTATCGCACTTTTTTAATTGGTATAATCTAAGATTGCCCCTCCAAATTTCCTTTTTAAGTTAACGTTTTTCAAATTACTTGCATATCTTAATGGTTTATATAGCCTTGGCCACACCACCTTAAATAAAGACTTTACTTTAATATAATCTAGTTTTTGTGTAGAGTATCTGAAATTTTCTATTTTAAATTAACCCTCTTTTAATTACACCCTTTTTGGTCTTTTATATGAAGCTCCTTAATTTTAAGAATCTATGTGAGATATCGTAATAGATTCTTCTTTCACATATAATCATCTTTTCTAAAGATATTCCTCAATGCATCATATACAAAAGTATTCCTTTTAATCCTCCTACTTTTAACCACCAACTACTAATATTTAAAATTTCTATCTGTATCTTATCAAACAATCCTGGTAAGATAGAAACAAGGATGCAAGAAAAAGTTAATAATAGAGATAAAATTATAAAGCATTAAGCTTAACCAATGTTCATGTGTTAGAACACAAGTCTTGTAATTCCATAATGTTTTTTAATTTTGGAATTTAAAATTTTAAAATTAAACATTAAATTTAACCATCTTGATTGTTTAAATATATTCCATTTTTAAATTTTAATTGAAAAAATTTCATACCTTAAATAAATAAAAAATAATTATATAACAAAAAATATTTGGTATATGGAACCCATTATTTTTTTGAAAATAATACAATAAATGAACTTCGTTATTACCAATTAAGTCTGATAACGATAGCTACGAATCTAATTTTTATTCATTATTGTTCTACTTATAATCGAGGTTTTAGGAGTTTCATAGTTATAAATATACCTCTAAATTATTTTCCAACACTGCTTTTTTAACCACATCGTGCATTCATGGATAACAAATTATTGATGCCACTAAGTATCCCCAATATTTTGATAATATATTTCTACATTTTCTTTAAGACAATATGATAACAAACATTTAGCTAAAAAATTTTATAAAATTCATTTTGGCACAAATTGATAAAAAGATAAATAAGATATTTATTAATTCTTGGGTATAATAGAAAATCAAACCAAGTCGATCAGATCACAACAAATGTAGAAATTTTAGCAATCGTTACGATTAAATATATGATATATATGCTTGACTAAATTATTTAATAAAAAAATCTATGCATGAATCTCAAACTTTAAAAATGTTTAAGATCAATCCAATAACTTTGTCTTTAAAACATTACTACAAAATAATTTAGGAGATAGTGAGGGTTGAAAGATGTTATAGCAATTATGATTCACACTTGTTGAAATATATTTATAGACAAAAAAGCATGATTAGATGAAATAATATTGACTTCAATTTATTGCAAACTACAAATCTATTTACCAATTATAGAAAAATAGATAATATATCTAGTTAATTGACACAAAATATTGAAAAATGAGATAATCAAAGAAAATGGTATAAAAGTTATGAAATCAACAACATTAGCAACATTTGTTAAGATAATTACATAATTTATGCAAATTGAATTTAACATCAAGAATTGATTTAAATAGGATAGTAAATGATAGCAACTAATAACATAATTATTTGCTAGAATTTTAAATTTTCAGCTTATAAGATGTATCATAATTTTTTCTTATTAAAAAATTTATTAAACTAAGTAGAGATCCAACTAAGTAGAGTTCCAACTAGACATATTTTTAACACAATGATTAGGAGGATTTCAAACTCTAACTTAAATTACAAAAGTTTTTACATAAAAAATCATATAAATTAAAACTTTTTTGTGCTTATCATCTAATTGTTATTAGGTAAATTTAATAAAATCTGATCATGTAGATTTATAAGAACAACATAAAATACACTTCATTCAATAATTTGACTTAGCCATATAGTAGGTAATTTCCCTAAGTTTTGATGTTGGAAATTTCATGATAATGTTTTTTTAATTAAATTATAATTTTCATTGCATCGTATATTTATTATATTTAAATTGTAAAATAAAGTTTTTAAAGAGATATATAAAAAAGCAACAAGAAATTTGAAAATTGTATAATTCTTTTTACATGAAATTTGAAAATACTTTAGTTTAAATAAAATTAAACAACTAAGAAAATCATTAATGTAAAATTTTTTTTAAAGTTATAAAAATTATGTCATACTATGTATGAAATGGTTTTCTTGACACATAATTATTGAAGATCTACTAACATTAGTAAAAACCATATAACATCAAAAGATGTTAGCAAAATAAAAATCATAAATTGAAATGTTTACTACAAAAATGTTTCGAATAATCAATACACTATAATTTATGTATTCAAATTTTTATAATACAACCATGACAACAAATTTGTTAGTTCATAAAGCAAATAAAATAACTGGAAAAAATAATTATTATGGAGATTAAATATTTATGATTTTATTCAATATGTTGATATTTCAAGCAAAAGTTACAATAATAATTTACAAATCATAAACAAGGTGAGAAAGATACAATAATATATAAATATAATAATCTTAAGAAAGAAAATGATAAAAAAATATAAATTTCTTATATCATACTTAATATTAAAAAATTTAAATTGAAAACATAACTGACAACATTAAAATTATGATAAAATTGTAAATTTTTCATAATTGCTAGAATTTTTTAAAAACCTAAAAATCTCTAAGAAATTTAATTATTATAATTAATATTAAAAATAATTAAAATTACTTTGAGTTAATGTTAACAAAGAAAGATCATAACATTTTAAATAAATTATCTTTCATGTGAAATACAAATATGCATGCTAAAATAATTTTAAATTCTTTAAATTCTTTGAATATTATATACATAAGACATTATGTTGAAATCAAATTATAATAATTGCTATAATAAAATTTTAGAAAGTAATACCTTAAGTAAAATATTTTAGTATAAATAAGAATGGCATAAAAGTAAACAAAATATAAATCATAAATAAAAAATACATTAAACATAAAATAAATCATTTTAAATGTAAGTTGAAAAATTTCGTTATGAAAAAGGCTTCCTTAAACATTATGCAAATAATTCTTGATGTGACAATTAAAAACTTATTAAAAGTTAATGGACACGAAAAAATAAATTTCAGATGTGCATATGTTCATCACGAGAATATAACTTCTTAAATATTAAGAACTATGACAATTACAAAACAATTTCATCATGAGAAGCATGATAAAGTTACCAAAAGATAAAATTTATAACTAATTTGTTTAAAGTCTAAAAGGCTAAACTTGTATAGCATAGCATGTAAATAGGTAAAGAGTCAACCATTAGGTTATTTATCACATCTTCGATAAGTTTTGTGGTAGATTTGAAGAATGATTTTTACCATCACCATTGCATCATTGCGTAGCAAGGACTAATGGTGAAAAAAAAATATTTGTCCTTTAGTTTGCATGATAAATTTAACGAATAACCTTTGCATAATATTTGAAGCTCTGATATGCTTTTTCTAATTTTATTTGCAATTTTATATATTAATCATGATAGGTGGTTTATTAGCATAACATAAAATACACTTTCTTGCAAAATCTAACATCAATATACTTTCCATATTTTTTAAATATTTTTTTCCATATTATTTATTTATATTTTTAATTTCTATAATATTTTATTTTTTCACATATGTATATTTGATTTGTTTTGAAGATTATGTCATCTTATTTTTGATATACAATACATTGATTATTAAATACTTTTATTATTTATTTTTATGTGATATTTTTGTTAACATTAGAAATTAATTATTTTTTAATATTAAAATAACTATTTTTGACAAATTATATTTAAAATTTAAAATTATTAAAAATTAGATTTACTTTTTATATCCAAGTAATTGAAAAAATGTGTGAAACATAAATGAAATCTATATAAGATAAATGGCAAGATATAAAAAGGGTGTGAAAAATAAGAAATCATGAACATTATTTCTCATTTGAAATATTTAATTCTATATCTATATTATGTCATTGAAAGATTTTTTAGGTAAAATCAGCTTGAAAAGATGTTTGTGTAATAGATAGATAATAAATTTATGCCAACAGTAAATATCAGTTTTTATAAAAGAATAATGATGATAGAAAAATAGTGTAAAATCATTTTGCAATGTGAAATTGCCTATAAATTAAAAAATGGTTTAAATATTGTAAAATATAAAATTATTTAGATCGATAAATATTTAAAATTTTTAAGTCATTGTTCACAAAGTTCTATGTATTTCATCTAAATATGTATTCACAAAAAATAACTTGTGTTAAAAAATTTTTATAATTGTAGCAATCATAGAGACAATAAAAAAATTTATAAAACTAAAAGCACGCATGCAATTTCTAATAATGAAATCATTTTTATAATACAAATTTAATAAATATTAAACTTAGTGAAAATATCTCTAGAACAGTAAAAAGTAAAATAAAATTATGAAAGAAAAAAATTAAAATCTTTATAAATACATGCAATTGAGAGCTTAGTTGGTGACATGAGAATAAAAATTAACTTAATCAAAATAATAGAAATGAATTCATGTTTAAAAATTTAAAAATAGTTAACTTTTGAAAGTGTTTAAATTCAAGTACAAAACTAACTTTTAAAAAAATATTACACAATTTTTAATAAATTTAAAATATGAAATATACTGATATGGTAAGTCCTTAAAACTTTCTTTGTAAAATATTAATTACAAAAAATATACATAATGAATCACAAACTAGTTTTTCAATTTGTAATTTATTAATTGTAGGTAAATTAAATGAAAGAATAATATTAAATAGAAATAAAATATATGTTAAAATGACAAACAAACTATTCAACTTAGCTTTATAAAACATTAAATAGGGATTGACTTGATTTGTGTGATGGTAAAATGTGTAAAATCTCAGACATCACTAGATTTCTTTGAATAAAATTAGTTTCCCATTCGATGAAAATAGCCATGGTATTAAGAAAATCAGAAAAATTAAGAAACATTTTCTATAAAACTTAAATAGAAGGTACTAACAAACTTTTGTAGTCTAACTACTTGTTAATGAAATGCCAAATCTCTGATGCATAAAATAAAATCCAATACATGGACTAGTGTGCAATTCATAAAACATTTTATTACAAGGATGCAAAATGGTTTGACTCAATCAACTATTACATATCATCACTAACTTATAATGTGTAATTGAGCCATATTCCACTTAGGATTATTTGAGATAAAAATAACCAATTCAAAAATCTTGTCTATATTAATGGAGCACCAATTGTCCTCTAAAGATTTTAATGTTAACATTGATGATATTAAATGACCTGTACCACTCTTTAAAATGCTAATGAACCTAAAATTTTAACTTACTTCAAGGTGATCATATTGCAAAAATGAAGATTCAGTTGATCATGCTTTTATTTATTATAAAAGGCTAAATATACGTAGGAAAAATTTTTAAATAATTTAAATATAAATCAACTTAATATCAAAAGGATCATAAAATTGATTACAAAATAAGGCAAGCTAAGTTTAATGAAATCAGTGGTCATAATCAATCTTTCCACTTTAACATCATAGAATTTTTATAAAGGTAGTAATGTTAATAACTTTGCAAAATTAAATAAAAAAACAAATGTTTTATGTAATATTAAGAGAATTGACACTTCATAAACAACTATTATCTCTTCAATAAAACTTTGTTATAGAAAGATTTTAGACAAGTTATTTTGGCAATCATCAATCAATTTAAAACAACTCGAGCAACAATAGTCAGGGAGTGAGGTAGTTTCCTTTACTGATGATGTAGATGAAGTCAAACATCACCAGGGAGAATGTTAGTGCCATTGGTAGTGTTGCTATAGTTGGAGTTATTTGGAACTATTTAGAAGAGTTGAGTTTAGCATCTTTTCATATTGAAATAAAGCAAATAATACATGAAGTCAAGAAATGGTGATAATTAAGTGTCTACAATTATGCAGCTAATTGCAATTTAGCAATTTATACATTTTAGTAGATCATAGTGTGTTATTTATTGTATTACAATATACAAAAAATATTTCATGGGAGTTAGAAAATTGTATGTTGCAAGTAAGGAAAAAAGTTTGTTATACATATGATAGAGCTTAGTATACTAAGAAAGTAATAAAGTGGGCTATCTTTATCTAAATCAACTACAATAAAACATTCATATAGTATATGCGATGGATAGCTAATTATAAATAACTGTAAGGTTGTTATTAATATGGACAAAAAATAGCTGCCATACATCCTATGATCATAAAGGACATTACCTTTAAAATGTTGAATGTGTTTCGTATATATATAGGGGTAAAATGAGCTATTTGAGGATTTTACATATTTTATACAATACAGGTATTGTTTTCATAAGATAGGCACTTGTAATTTAGAGAGTTACTATTCATGTGCACCAAAAATCATAACATAAAAAAAGTTGAATATCTGTGGCTTGTGAACACATTTCATTTTAGTATATGATTTCCTCATAATAACTTTAGTAATTGATGGATAAAAAATGTGCATAACAAAGTAAATATTATCAAATTACCATACTATTTTGATGCAACACCTCTTCAAATCATAACACTACGTGAAAAAAATCGGTCAGCTCCACAAAATACTAACTTTGCATACTCAGGCTAGTTCGAAGGTTATCAAACAATTGTGCATAATAGAATAACATGATTTATGTTTATTATATTATCATCCATTTGTGCTTGGTTGTCAATTATATTGTTCATCTTGTTATATAGTTGTATTGTGAAAATTTATTCACTAAGAAGTATAGATAAATACAAATTGTATTATGAGTGTAGGCATTGCATTTCAACACTTATACAAAATGGACTGAATTTATGTTTACATTAGACTAATAAGATTAGCATCTTTCACAATGGTGCAAACATACCCTTTCAATGATATGGATATGCTTATCAAACCTATTCAAAATTTGGCATGCGCATAACAAGAATGTTGTCTCTATAATGTAATTAGCAATATGATGCTTACCCACTTCCTTTGTTAGAATAGGTTATTCACTATTTTAGCTGACAACATCAAGAACTTTCCTTTCACATGGCCTACTAAATTGTTAGAAACAAAATAGAATAGCCTATAAGGAAACCTTTATTCAATTTATTAGATGAGTAAAAAAAGTGAATTGTGCCAAATATAATTTAATGTTTAGTTAAGGAATATCAAGGCTATGAATGAAAATGATTTTTAGGTAATTAAGTTTGAGATAAACCCAATTTATGATGTGCCATGGGATACCACTTCTAACAAGAAATCCTAAATATGAAGATTTAGAGTATGATATATAGAAAATGATGAACGAAAAGGTCTTTTTGGTTATTGAATCATTTATTTCTTACTAGAAGGTTGTTTGGATTAATGTAGTATTTAAGGCCAAGTAGTTATACACTCTTAGTGAGACCATGGTCTTAATGGGAATTTTCATTGAACTTGATTGCATAACTTGACCCTTTTTTGTGGATGGTTCACTTGAGAGTAATATAATGCCTAATGGTTTATGATGCTTAGGACTTAAAGAACTAACAACATGACAAATGGCCTTAATAGACAAATATTATTAATTTTGGATCTCCAGGAGGAATTTTTTAGTATGACTTAAGAAGGAAGGCGATGATGAAAAGTATAACCAAATTCGTGGAGATAAATTCAATTCATAAATTTTATATCAAATAATGACCTAAAATACCTAGGTTGCAACTATGATTATGCACTCATGTAGATAAAGAAAACATTAATTCTAAAACTTTATTGCTATTATAAAATAATTTTTTTTATTCCATAATAGGGCTTTAAATAGATCATAATACTAAACATAAAATTGAAAGAAAAACTAAATAAAATACTATTCTTATTGAAAACATGATAAAATATACAATGTGTTGGTAAGGGTGAAAGTATCAAGAGCGACATGTGTGAACCACTAAAATCAATATTAAAACAAAAAATTTAGTAAACTAAATAAAACTAAAGAAAATTAAAATAGTTAAACTTAATTATAATCATAAGTTTTCTGACTTCAATCCGGACCAATAAGAGAAATATTATCTATCATGTGGTGTTATGTCTAAATGAATTTTAAGCAAGCTTGGTGTCAATTTTATGATCTTGCCAAACATCTAAAATCATATTACATAATTGATGGATAAAAATATCATTAAAAAGATTTATGAGAAGGCACCATATAGAACTTGTAAAAGAGAACTACAACCTAACTAAAAAATAAGTTGAAGAAACTATTTTACTTTTGTTATTTTAGTAGATTTTGATGGGTAGTTTTTTGCACCGTTTTGATAGTTTGTTTTTAGTCAAGTAAAGCATAGAATTAAGCTTGTTGGGCATGCATGACCAAACAACCGAGATCTTTTGGATTTTACTTATCATTGAACTCTTACAAAATATATGTTAGTTTATTTGTAGATTATTTTGGTTTTTGATTAAGTAGCTATGGATTGAATTCAGGTCACACATGAACAGAGTGTATTGTTTCAGAGTGGGTTGGGCTAGTTTAATTCATGCACTAGTTTTGCTAAAGTAATTAGCCTTTGTTTGTATAACTAGTTTATCTACTTGAGGTGAGAATAAGTTTGTTAGAGTGGAATATATAAAAAGCAAGGAGAATAATCACTAGGGTATTAGACACAATTTTAAGGATAAAATTTGAAAGGTAAAATAACATTTATAGCCATATACATTAAAGATCTTAGGTAATCTAAGTTGCTCAACATGCATGGCATGAATTTGAAGTGTTTCATAATTTGCCTCTTCATGGTGAGAAAAAAGTGGTAGAACCTCATGTAAAAATGTATAATGGAATTGGCATAATATTTCAATTTTTGTTTACTTCATTAAGAAAATAAAAGATTAGTAAAACTAATAGAATTGATGCAATTAAATGACACTCACTGGTTTGGCATTACATAGATAAACAAAAGTCAATTGTCTCATATCTGTATTAAATATTTTTTAATCTAAATTACAGTGATGATTTCTTAATAAACTAGGTGTAGAAGTTATGGTTCAATGCAAGATAAGGATGTTCATCTAGTGACTTTTTTATCTATTGTGCCTACTTAATGTTTACAACATTGAAGGGAATCAACAACGATATCATGTTCCCATGGCACTAACCTAATGATGAAACCATTAATCATACTTTATGATGCTATAAATATTCACAATCAGTTTTTAATCCCTTTTCTTTGATGAATACCAAATTAGCACAATACTTAAGTATTGGATGCATTTTTATAGCTTAAGAATTCATTAAACTAGATCTAGATCAACAACAAAAAAATAAAAATAGAAGACTTAGTGAATTATGTTGTTTCTATGCTCTATCATATGCAATAAGATAAGAATAACAAACTACACATGAAGTTGACTCTGTCATCTACTTCCATGATGAAAACTATCCCCTAGATTTTTTGCTATCTAGGAATTTTCGTATAGGGAACTTTTAGAGCCACCACAACCTACATAGGCTACCAGTTATTTCATAATACACATTTACCCCCACCTGGGCTAGATGAAGGCCAACAATGATTGTACCTATACTATAAACTATTGTGTGTGTTTTAGTATTATCATTTGAGATGGAAAAATATGTTTTTTTATTTTAGAACTTGTCTAATTACCTCACTTATTCCTTACAGCATGGGCACAACATAATGACTGACTGCTACATTACTATAATAGCTCACTAGTAGTACTAAAAGTATCCCTAAATGATAAAATTTTATTGTTAATATGATTTTCTTAAGGCTTTTTACTCAATTCAAGTTTGGGACAAGGGCATCTCTCTTTCTAAATGTATTTGTTTGTTTTTGTTGTATTATTATTTGATTGAATAACCATGATGTAATATTAGTTCAAGCTATAGCAAAAATTTTTTTAAAAAGAAAATGCTAAGAGGATAAGGACTTAGCCTAGACCTAAAGTGCATTCATCATGGCCCAAAAAAGTATGGTAAACGATCCTAAAAGAGAAGAACACATACACACATCAAAACCCACAAGGATCAAGCAAATAAAAGAAAAAGTCAAATGCACATATCAATGTTGCATTTCACTCTAGTTACATTAGTGAATCCATATGGACATGACATTTTTAGACCAATAATCTTTCCATATAAACACACTAAGGGCTCAAATTTATGAAATTGGCTCTGATACCACTTACATCTTAGAATTTGTGGAATTAAGCATATAAGGCATAGATTAACCTTATTCTTATATTATGCTTCTTAATTTGATCTATCGTATTCATAAAGCTTAATATTGTCCCTCCCATTCCGAACGATTCAACCCTTAAATAGTAATGTTTAGCCATGGAGTGATCCTTTTTTGATCTCCCTCCTTCATCACTGTTGTACACTTTTAGATATGTTGATCAAGATTGGCATTCAATGTCTAAATATTCATTTCTTGTATGTGAATTTCATGATTAGTTGTTAGAACTAAAGCAACCTCTTTCCAATTAAAAGTTGCACACTTATAGTTTGTCCACAATCATGTTTTGGGAATATTGTTATTAAAAATATTATTTAGATTGCATTTACTAAATCATCTTACCATTATATAGACTTGTCAATCATAGATCATTTTCAAATTTAGTTTAAGAGAAATAAGAAATTATGGATATTGGTTTAAACTCTAGCTTAGTAGAAAAAGGTTCCAAAGCCCTTAGCCAAGCCTTCCCATCAAGCTGAAGGCATAAAATAGGTAAAATATCTTTTTTTATTACTTGTTTTAACAATTATGGTTTGAAAAACATGGAAAATAATTACAAATTTGTAGAGAACATCAAATAGCATAGATTTTAGAATGATTGTTGTATTAGTATGACTATAATTATTATAACTTATTAGTGTATTAATCATGGTGAGTACTAGTTCTTAAAAACAATCAATCATTTGTCCAAGCGAAACTCTAATTGAGTAATCATCATAATGGAACATAGGAGTTTATCATATCTTTGATTCAATTATCAAAACACAAGCTCATGCACACCCTTTTTTGATATGAGGTATTGTTATGAAATATAACTATAATATCCCTCTTAATAAAATCCTAAAAAGACAATCATGCATACATACAAAATATTTGGTTTGAACCCACACACATTTGTAGTTTAATTTCATAGCCTTGAGGTATATCCTATCGTGATCCATGCAGAGCAGTTCACCAATGAAAGTGCCTCTTCTCTTCAAGATCTATGTAATCCTTCATCACGTCTTCAAGATCATGCTTTTAATTCTTTTCCCTGCTACTTTATCGCTTAGCTTTTCATAACGCCCATGGAAAAAGCTAGTAATTTCTTATATATCTAGCTCACCAAATCTCCTAAAGATATTGTGCCTAAAGATAATATTAGTTAAAGATATGGCTTAATTAACTTCATAATATCTTGCAACTCAAAGGAAACTTTAAAATTTGAGCTTTCCTTGGTGTCCCTTATCTTCTTAGTTTTTAGGCATCTAAGTGAATTCACACCTAAATGAAAAACGAAGTGTGATGTTTGTTACTCTAAAGAGATTTGCTCTCGAGAGTATTGAAAGAAGGGTTTTCAAAATATGTTGCCACCCATAAACATTTTGGATGAGACATAGCATTCTCTATAAAGCTTTTGAGCTGAAATCTAAAGACAACAAGAATCTAGTCATCCTCTATTCTAGAAATGAAAATTGAACTGATGCCAAATGAGTGGTAAAAATTGTAATGAGCACCTAGATATTTATTTTCATGCAACAAGAATATAAAAAAATGAGAAGATAAGCACTAGAAACAAAAAAATGCAACACCCAAGGCTCACTGATCCAGGACAATCTTAACTAATAGGGGACCTAAAGTAGCACAAGGTCATGTTATTTGCTAGGCTAGTTTCCTAGAGATGGTGTACCTAGAAAAGTGTTTGATAAAAGTGTCTTTGCAATAATGAGAGAACAAAGTAAAGACAACATGGAGTTGATTGAAAGCATTGAAAAACTTTACTAAGTCTTTGGAAAAATCTTGAGCAACAAAGTAATTATATGTAAAATTAGTTCAAACACTTATGAAAGCAAAATTTAGAAGAGTATCAAATGCAATGAGAAGTAGGACAAGAAATTTGAGAAAACATTAAGCAATGAAATGAAAAAGGGATGAAAAAGTGAACAAAAATGAAGTAAAAGGGAATCAATAAACTGAAAGAAATAACATAGTGAAAAGAACTTCTATGTAGCCACAGTAGGAAAGTGCTGTCATATAATCATAGATAAATTTGTGTGGTATCTCACCATTTACACCTTGCACTACTCATAAAATTAATCCACTGACATGTCATCATGTTAGACTTTTGTTACAATAAAAATTAAACCTCAACAAGAAATCATGGAATAATGAAAATTTTGCTCCTACAAAGATCATCCATTTTAAAGGATATGCTTCCCATTTTAGAAAAACTCTCGAACATTTAAAGAAAATAAAGAAAGAAATAAAATTTAAATTTGGTGGTCAAAATCTATTTCCATATAAATTTCAAAGAAACTACCATTTCATTTTAAAAAATCTATTTTTTATAAGCTATTTGCCAAATTTATGGTCAAAATAATTTTAAAACAAAATTTTAAAGAGTTATCATTTAGGACCAAAAGTTGTGCGGTCAAATCTATTGCTAAGTTGTTTTATAAAAAGCTACATTTTTTTGTTTCAAGCTAGCTAGGTTACCTAAGGCCCTTATAGTTTTGTTCATGGTCAACATGTCATTGATTTTGTCAGTATGTTCTGGGTGAATGTGTGTGTTACACATTGGCTCAGTGAATTAATAAGTTGTCAGTAATATCTAGCTCAGTGAATTATAGTTTTCGTCAAATATAAAAGTTTTTCTTTTAATCCTTCTATCTTCAACCACCAGCCCCTAATAATTAAGAATCTTATTCGTATCTTATCAAAAATTCATTGTAGCATAGAAATAAGGATGAGAGAAAAAGTTAATAACATGATAAACTTATAATCTCATTTAGATACATTGAGCATAGTCAATGTTCATGTGTTACAATTCCACAATGCTTCCAATTTTAGAATTTAAAATTTCAAAATTAAACATTCAATTTATCTATATTTAATGTTAAAATATATTTAAATTTCAAATTTTAATTCAAAAGAAATTGTATACCATAATTAAATATACAATAATTATTTAGCTAAAAAATATTCAATATAACACAATCTTTTTCAAATAAAAGTAATAAAGACCTACAATTGCTATAGCTGAACACTATTCCCATTGTTTTGATCAAAATAAGGATAATAAATCCATTTCCCCTTTACCAATTAAAGTCTAAGAATGATAGTTGGGAATGACATTTATATTCATTATTGTTTTACTTATAATCAAGGTCTTAGTATCTTCATTGTTATAAATATACCTCTAAATTATATTCCTGTCCCAATTTTCTTACAACATTGTGCATTCATGAATAAAAGATTGTTGGTGACATTAATGTTCACCAATATGCTGATAATATATTTCTACATTTGCTTTAAGACAACATAATAAAGAACTTATAGCTAAAAAATTTATAAATATACTTGAATTAATTGATAAAAAGATCAATAAAATATTTAATAGGTAAGATAAAAAATCATACCGAATAGATCTCATGGCATTTGTTACAATGATTATTGCAATATTTAGGATTTAATATATGGCGTATAGTGCTGACTATATTATTTAATAAAGAATCTTACCATGAACCTAAAACTTTAAAAATGTTAAAGATGAATCCATTAACTTCCACTTTGAAACATTGCTATACAATAATTTGAGAGATACTAAGGATTGAAAGATGTTGTAGCACTTTTGATTCACACATGCTAAAATATATTTATAGACGAAGTGTAAGATAAGTTGAAATAACATAGACTTCAATTTATTGCCAATTTCAAATTTAGTTACAATTTTAGAAAAATATGTAAGATATCTAGTTAATTGATATAAAATATTGAAAATGGAGATATCATAGAAAATGAAATAAAAGTTTTGATGTCAACCAAGTTAATAATATTTGTTAAGATAATTTCATAATTGATACAATTTGAGCTTAACATAAAGAACTGATTTGAATAGGATAATAATTGATACCTACTAATGAGATGTTTATTAGCTTGACTTCTAACTTTTTGGCATATATGATGTGTCATAATTTTTTTCTTGCTAACACACTTCTTTCCTAAAGCTTAGGCACAAATTTATTTGATTTAATAATGTAAATCAATTAACCAAACTAAGTAATGATCCTACTAAACATATTTTTTAAGACAAACATTAGGATGCTTTAAAAATCTTATTTAAATAACAAAACTATTTACATGTACAATGATATAAATTAAAACATTTATGTTCTTATGATCTAATTATTATTAGATCAACTTAATAATCTCTAATCATGTAGATTATAACAACAACATAAATTATACTTCATTCAATACTTTGAATTATTGATATAGTAACTAATTTCCCTAAGTTTTGTAAATTTTATGATAAGAATTGTTTTATGTTATAATTTCCATTGCATTGTCTATTTATTATATTTAAATTATAAAATATTTTTTTCAAGAAATATATAAAAAAGAACAAAATATTGAAAATTATATTTTTTTCAAGCAAGAAACTCAAAATTGTTTTAGTTTAAATAAAACTGTGTAGCTAACCAAATCATTATTGTAAAACAATGTTTAAAATTTTTAACTTTTGTCATACTATGCATGAAAGGGTCTCTTGATAGATTAATGATTGAGGAAACGTTAATAACCTAAAATTTATCAAAAATTGCAATGTTACTTAGAGAAATGTTTCAAATATTGAATGCATATACATTATGTACACAAAATATTTTATTACTATAATGACACAAAATTTGTTAGTTTATACAACCTTTTAAATAGTTGGAAAAAATAATTTTTCTAAAAATTAAATATTGAAGATTTTATTTAATTTGTTGACATTTCTAATAAAACATATAATGATAATTTAAAAATCATAAATAGATTGCCAATGCTAAAATAATATATATATAATGAAAGTTCTTATATAATACTTAATATTAAAAAATTTAAATTGAAAACATAACTAACAACATTCAAATTATAACAAAATTACAAATTTTGTAAAATGAAAAAATTTTTAGAATGGAAAAATTTTTAAAATGCAAAATATTTTAAAATAAATTTTTTTTAAAACCTAACAATTGCTAAGAAAATTTATTAATCTAACGAAATATTAAACATAATTAAAATTATGTCAAGATAATGCTAGTAGGGAAATGTCATATGTTTTTAATAAATTATCTTTTATGTTAAATAAAAATATACACACTAAAAAAATTTTTAAATTTATAAATTTTTTGCATATTATATGCATAGGATATTATAATTAAATCAAACTATAATAATTATGATAATAAAATATTAGAAAGTAACTCTATAAAAATAACTAGTATAAATAAGAATGACTTAAAAGGTAGAAAATATAAATCATAAATATAAAATATTCTAAGCATAAAATAAAATATGTAAAATGTCAATTAATACTTTTCTTTATGAAAAAGGTTTCCTTAAAAGTTATGTAAATAAATCTTGATGTCACAAATAAAACCTTATTAAACTCTAATTTATAAAAAAATATATTTAAGATATAGGGATATTTATCATGATAATATAATTTTTTTAAATGCTAGAAACTGACCTAATTACAAAATAATTTCATCATGAAAAAAATGATAAATTTACCAAAACATAAAGTTATAACTAATTTATTTAAAATCTAAAAAGTTGAACTTTTATAGAATAATATATAACTAGGTAAAGAATCAAACACTGGGATGTTTAGGTCATCTTGAATAAAATTTGTAATTAATTTGAAAAATGGTTTTGACCATCTCTATTGCATCTTTGGTTAGTGAGCTAACCAATATTGCTAAAATTGTCAAGTATATTTTGGATTTATAGCAGTTAGTAAAGACTAATGTTAACAAAATATATTTGTCATTTGATTTGCATGATAAAGTTAATGAACCACCTTTGTAGACTATTTGAAGCTCTAATAATGAGTTTCTTAGTTTAATTATAATGATATATATTAATCATGATGAATGTTTAATTAGCATAACATAAACTTTATGTCAATTTTCAAATAATTTATATAACTCATTATTCCTAATGTTACTAAATTTTTTTTTGAAATTATTTATCTATTTTTTTTTTTAACATTTATTATTTTTTATTTATCTCTAGATCACTTTTAGTTAAATTATTTTGTAAAATACACTTTCTTGCAAAATTTAACATGAATATGCTTTGCATATTTTTTCATAATTTTTTATTTTTCCATATTAGTTATTTTTTTTATTTTCTATAATATTTTTATTTGCTCATATATGTATATTTTAGTAGTTTTGAAAATTATGTCAATTTATTTTTGATATATGACATAGATTATTAACACCTTTTATTCTTCATTTTTAAGTGATATGTTTGTTTGCATTAAAAATTAATTATTATTTAATATTTAAATAATCATTTCTTACAAACTACAGATAAAATTTTTAAAAAATTAATTATTTTATTTACTTTTTTATCCAAATATTTTCAAATACATGTGAAAGATAAATTGCATTTATATAACATAAATGACAAGATATGAAAGGGTACAAAAAATAAGAAATCATGAACATTATTTCTCATTTAAAAAATTTAACTCTATATCTTTATTATTACTTTTAAAATTTTTTTTATGTAAAATCGGCTAGAATGAAATGTTAGTGTAAAACATTTGATTGCAAGGAATGCAAAGTGGTCTAACTAAATGAATTGTTGGATACGATCACTAACTTATGATGTGTAATTTAGCAACATTTTACCTTTTTTATTTGTGATAAAAATAGCCAACTCTAAAATGTAGACTACATTAATAGAGCACCAATTATACTTTAAAGATTTTAATATTAACATTGATGATAATGAATTACTTATATCAATCACGAAAACTTTAATAAACCTGAAATTATAATTTCCTTGAAAGTGACCACAATGTTCAAATGAAAATTCAATTGATAATGTTTTATTGATTATAAAAAAAGGTAAACAGACATTGGTTACTTTTTTAAAAAATTTAAACATAAATAAGCTTAAAAGGATAAAGTCATGAAATTGATTACAAAATATGGCAAGCTTAAGCTATATGAAATTAATAATTTAGGGGTCATAATCATGCTACCCACTTTAACATCATAGAATATTTAGAAAGCAAGTAGTGTTAATAACTTTTCCAAACTAAATCAACAAAATGAATGTTATATGTATTGTTTAGAAGGTTTTCCACTTCACAAGAACGTATTATCTCCCCTTTAATGCTTCATAAGAAAAAGTTAGATAAGTCATTTTGGGAATCATCAATCAATGTGAAACAACTTGAGCAACGATAGTGCAAGCAGTGAAGAGGTTCCCTTTGCTGATGATGTAGATGTAGTTAACCATCATTGGTGTGAATGTAAGAGCCAACTGTAATGTTGTTGTAGTAGGAATTATTATGAACAATTTAGAAGAACATAGTTTGACATCTTTTCAAATTGAAATAAATTAAATAACACATGAAGTCAAGGTAATAGCCATAATTAGGGATTTGTAATTATGCAACTAATTAAAATTTAGCAATTTATACATTGTAATTGATTGTAATGTTTTATTTATTGATTCAATGATACATGGAATATATCATCAAAGTTAGCAATTTGTATGTTGCAAGTAAGGAAAATAGTTTGCAAGGCATACAATAGAGCATAGTGTACAAAGAAAGCAATAAAGTGGTCATATCTTTAGGTAAATCAATTACAATAAAAAATTCAAGTTATATATATGATGGTCAATCAATTATTAAAAAAAATACAAAGTTGTTATTGATATTGGCAAAATATAGCTTCCAAAAATCCTTTGATCATAAAGGACATGTCATTTGAAATTTTAATTTTGTTTCCTTTCTACATTTGGACAAAACTAACTATTTTAGGTTTCTACATATTTTATACAACACAAATATAGTTTTCATAAGATGGGCACTTATACATTTGAGAGTTACTATTCATGTGCACCTAAAATCATAACATCAAAAAGATAAATAGCTGTGGGTGGTGAACACCTTTTTATCTTAGTGCATGATTTCCTCAGAACGTCTTTAACAAAAGATTGATAAAGAAAGTACACAAAAAAGTAAATATTATCAAACTACTATACTATTAAGATGCAATGCTGCTTCAAATGACAACATTATGCAAGAAAAAGTTGGCCTACTCCACAACATTCTATCATTGCATACTCATATTAGTTTGAAGGTCATTGAAGAAAATTATACACAATAGACCAACATGGTCTATGTCTATTATATTATAATTCATTTTTGCTTGGTTGTTAGTATTACTGTTCATCTTGTTTTGTAGTTGTAATGTGAAAATTTATTTTCTAAGAAGAATAACTAAACACAAAATTCAATTGTGAGTGTAGACAATGCATCTAAACTCTTATGCTAAATGGAATCAATTTGTATTTATGTTAGACTAATACGATTAGCATATTTCACAATGATGCAAACATACCTTTTCAATGATATGGATATGCACATTAAACATAAACAAAAACTAGCATGAGTGTAACAATAATGTTGCCTCAATATTGCAATTAGACACATTATGCTTACCCACTTACTTGGTTGTAATAGACTATTGACAATTTTGTTTGACAACAACAACAACTTCCCTTTCACATGTGGTGCTAAATAGTTAGAGAAAGAATATAATAACCTTTAAAGAAATTTATAATCAATTTTTTAGATGAGTAAAAAAAATAAATGTTGCCAAATATAATTTAATGTTTAACAAGGGAATGCAAAAGTTATGAACAAAAATGATTTTTTTGTATTTAAGTTTGTGATAAAGCCAATTAATGATGTGACATGGGATACAACTTCAAACTCTAAAAAAGAAGATTTAAAGCATGTTAGACAAAAAATGATGTACAAAATGTGGTTTGGTCTATTGAATCCTTTTTTTCTTATTGAAAGGATTGTTAGGATTAATATAGTATTTAAGGGCAACCACTTATACACTCCTAGTGATGCCATGGTCCTAATGGGGGTTTTCATTGAACTTGATAGCATAACTTGAACCTTTTTGGGGGTTTCTCACTTGACAGCAATATAATGTCCAATGATTTATTGTGCTTAGGACTTAAAGGATAAACAACAAGATAAATGGCCTTAATGGCCAAATATTATTACTTTAGGATGGCTAGGAGGGATTTCTATAGTAGGACTTAAGATGGAAGGTGGTGAGGAAATTATGACGAAAATGGTGGAGATAAATTTAAGTCTTAAATTAGATATGAAATCGTCACCTAAAATCCCTCGATTGTAACTTATAGTTGTGTGCTCATGTAGAAAAATAAAACATTATTTATAAAAGTTGAATGCTAACATAAGATAATCTTTCTTGGTATTCCATAATAGAGCTTTAAATACAACACAATACTAAACCTAGAATCAAAAGAAATATAAACTAAAATACTATTCTTAATGAAAGAATGCAAAAATCATACAATATGTTGAGAGGGGTACAAATATCATGAGGAACATATGTGAACCACTAAACTAATATTAAACCAAAAATTTAGGAAATTAAATAAAAGATAAAAAACTCAATAATTCAACTCAATTATAATCATAAGGTAAGTTGTGCTACTTCAATATGAACCGTTAAGAGAACATTATCTATCATGTTGTGTTGTGCTTTAAGTGAATCTCCATCAAGCTTAGTATTGATTTAAAGATCTTGTCAAACATCTAAAATCATATTTAATAGTTGTTGGAAAAAATATCATTAAAAAACTTATCAAAATTTATGATGCAAAACATGTGAAAGACAACTACAAACCTAATTGAAAAATAAGTTGAAGAAACTATTGTACTTTTGTTGCTTTATCCGATTTTATCGGGTTGTTTTGAGCCCCATTTTGGGCATGCATCACTAAACATGCAAGCTCTTTAGTAATTTATTTTTTGTTGAACTCTTGCAAAATATACATTAGTTTGTTAGTAGATTGTTTTGGTCTATGATCATGTAGCTATGGATTGAATTCATGTCACACACACAAATAGCGTGTATTATTTTATACTTTACTTGATTAGTTTCATTCATGCATTAGTTTTGCTAAAGTAATAGGCCTGTGTTTGCATAGCGTTTTTGTCTATTTTAAGTGAGAATAAGTTTGTTAGAGAGGAATACATAAGAAAGTAAGGAGAATAATCACTAGCAAGTCACTCAAAAATTTAAGCTTGACAATTGGAAGGAAAAATAGCATTTATGGTCATATATAAAACAAATCTTGATAATCTAAATTGTTGAACATGCATTGCATGAATTTGATGTGTTTTTAATTTTCCTCTTCGGCATTAGAAAGTAGAGGTACAACCTCAAGTAGAAATGGATAATGGAAGTAGCATAATATGTGTTGTTTTTCACTATCTTAAGAAAATAAAAGATTTCAAAAACTAATAGAGTTAATGAGATTAAATGACATTCACAAGTTTGGCATTACATGGATAAACAAAAAGTAGTTGCCTCATATCTACATCAAAGCTTTTTAATCTAAATTAGAATTAAGATTTCCTAATAAATGATGTGTTGAAGTTATGATTGAATGCATAATAAGTATGTTGATCTAATGAATTCTATTATCTATTGTGCCAACGAAATGTTTGCTACATTGAAGGGAAAAAAATGGTTGACATGTTACGATGTCATAACTTATGAAACCATGAATCATAGTTTATGGTGCTAAAAATATTCACCATCAATTTTTAATTCTTTTCTTTAGTGGCTAGCAAATTACCAAAATACATAACTATTGGATGCAATTTAATATCTTTAGGATTTATTGGACTAGATGTAGATCCACAACAAGGAATTAAAAAAAAGAATTAGTCAATGATATTGCTGCTACACTCTATCATGTATAATAGAATAGAAATAAGAAACAAGACATGAAGTTGACACACTCATCTACTTCCATGATCAAAAAATCCTCTAGATGTTTTGTAATGTAGGCTACAAGTTATTTCACAATATATGTTTACCCCCATCGTGGCTAAACGAAGGTCGACAATGAGGCTATCTATGTTGTAAACTATTGTGTGTGTTTTAGTGTATCAATTAAGATGGAAAAAATATGCTTTTTATTTTAGAATATGTCTAATTACCTTACAAATTCCTCACAGCATGGGTTTTGACATTGAGATTGACTGTTACGTTGCCACAATGGCTACTATACTACAAAAATTACCCCTAAATGGAAAAAATTTAACATGAATATATTTTTTATGACTTTTTACTCAATTTAAATTTGCCCATATTTACCATGAAAGGAGCACTATTGTGGATTAGTTGGCAAACTTTACGTTAATTAATGCTTGTTTGTGAGACTAGAGCATGTCCCTTAAATGTTTTATGTTGCTTTTATTACATGATTATTTTTATAAACATCCTTGACATGATATCAGTATAGGCTTTAGTGACATTTTTTTTAAAAAAGAAATGCTAAGAGGAGGAGCACATAGCTTAGCCTTATAGTGCATTCATCATGGCATAAAAAAGTTAATCTAAGGAACATAAAAGAGAAGAATACATACAAACATCCACACCTACAAGGAATAAGCAAGCAAAAGAAAGCTAGTCTTACGAAAATATGAATGTTGTATTTCACACTTGTTATACTGGTGGATCCATATAGACATGACTTTTTCACACCAATAATCTTTCCATATTGGCATATCCAGGGCTCAAAACAATAACGTTGGCTATGATACCACTTGCATCTTATATTTCGTGGAACTAAGTAACTAAGGATTAGATTAATGTTATTCTTATATTGTTCTTCTTAATTCCTCTATCATATTCAACAACATAAATATTGTCTCTTCCATGCCAAATGTTTCATCGCTTAAATAGTAATTTTTAGACATAGAGTGTTCCTTTTTTATCTCCTTCTTTTGGCATGAAGATATACTTCGTGAAATGTTCATCAAGGTTGGCATTCATAGTTGAAAACATCACTCCTTGGAAGAACTCGATTAACTTCTTTCTAATTGAAAGTTGCACACACATTGTTTATTCACAATGATGTTTTAGGAATGTTAATATTAAAAAAGATATTATGATCAAGCTTAGTGAACTTATCATTCATCTTGCATAAAATTTTGTTTCACTATAGTCTTCCATTATATCACAATTATACAAGAAATACTAAATTAGCTTACAATTATATGGATTCCTTCATCATAGATGATCTGCAAGTCTAGTTCAAGAGAAACAAAAGTTTATTGGGTCAATTAGTTTAAACTCTAGCCTAGTAGAAAAAGGTTCCAGTGCCCTCCACCAAGCCTTCCCATTAAACCTTAAGGCATACACTAGGTAAAATGATTTTCTTTGCTACATGTTTTAGTAGTTATGGTTTGGACAACATGGAAAAAAATTGTAGAATTTGCAGAGGAAATCAAATAGCATAGATTTAAAAACTATTCTAGCATTATTATGTGAGTAATTATTATACCATGTCAGGGTATTAATCATGATAAGTATTAGTTCCTAAAAACAATTAATCCTTTTTTCCAAGTGAAATTTGTATTCAATAGTCATTTTAATGGGCCATGAAAGATTACCTAGTCATTGATTCAATTATTGGAACACAAGTTTATGCACACCCTCATTTGATCTAGGAATTGTTATGCAATATGGTTACATTAGCCCTCTTAACAAATTTGTAAAAATCGAATCATGCATATATACCAAATTATCATTTTTGAACTCATACATATTTCTAGTATAATTTCATAGCCTTAAGGTACATCAAACCATAATCCATATAGTGGAGTCACCAACGAATGCACCTCCTTCTCTTCAAAATATAAGTTATCCATCATCACCTCTCCAAGAACATGTTTTTAATTATTTTCCCTACTTTTTAAGGCTTAGCTTTTATAACACCAAAGGAAACAACCAATAATTCCTTATTTATTTGGCTCACCCAATATCCTAAACATAATGTGCCTAAAGTTGATCTTAGTTAATGGTATGGCTTACTTAATTCACTTCCTAATACCTTGGAACTCAAGGGAAGATTGATATTTTGAGCTTTTCTTGGTGTCTTTTATCTTAATTATTTCTAGGCATCTAAGTGAATTCACACCTAAATGAAAAATCCAAGTGTGGCATTTGTTCTTCAAAAGAGATTTCCCCTCAACAGCATTTAATAGTTTTCAAACAATATTATTGCCCAAACCCTATTTGGAGGAGACAACATTCTCTATAGGGCTTTTTAGCTCAAATCTATGGACAAGAAGAATATATTCATCATTTATTCCAAAATTGAAAAGTGAATTGATGCTAGATAAGTGGTAGAAATTGCAATGACCACCTAAAGATTAATTTGTATAAAATAAGAATATAAAAATGAGATGATAAACACTAGAAACATAAATATGTAACACACACACACACACGAGGCACTAATCAAAGTCAATTTTAGCTAAGAGAGGACCAAGACCAACACAAGGGTCACATTGTATGCAAGGCTAGTTACCCCACTAACAATATAGAGATGTTGTACTTGGAAAGGTGTTTGATAAAACTACCTTTTTGATAATGAAAAATCGAAGTAAGGTGACTTGGGTGTTGCTTGAATGCAATGAAAAACTTTACATAGTCTTGCAAAAAATCTTGAGTAACAATTGCATGCCAAATTCTTTTAAACACTTATGAAAAAAAAATTGAGAAAAGTACTAAACACAATGATATGTTGTAGGACTAGAAATTTGAGAAAAACATTAAGAAATAAAGTGAAAAGGAATGATAAAATGAACAAAAATAATGAAGAAAATGGAAATTTAATAAAGTGAAAGAAACGTCATAGTGAAAGAAACCATTATGTAGCTATGATTGGAAAGTAATGTCATATAATTAAAGTAAATTAGCATGGTGCCTCATCGTTCGAACCATCCTCCTCTACTCACAAATTTAGTTCTCTAACAAGTCATCATGTTAGACTTTTGTTATAATCAAAATTAGAACTCAGAAAGACACAATGAAATAATGGAAATTTTGCTCTTACAAAGATTATCCATTTTAAAGGATTGGCTTCCCAATGTTTAAAAAACGAAAGACAATAGAAGAAAATAAAAAAAGAAATTCAAAATTCAAAATTGATGGTGAAAATCTTTTTCTATATACGTTTTTAATCAATAATCATTTCATTTTAGAAAAAACTACTTTCTAATAACCTATTTTCCAAAGTTATGATTAAAAAAAATTCAAAGCAAATTTTTAAGGAAATATTATTTTGGACCAAAAGTTATGTTGTCAAAGCTATTGCTAAGTAATTTTATAAAAAGCTACATTTTTTCTATCAAGGTAACCAGGTTAGCTATGGTCCTTGTTGTTTTGATCAAGGTTGACATGTCATGGATTTGGTTATTATTTTCTCTGCTAATGTGTTGCACATTGGCAGAGATTTAGCAATGTCCAACGTCATATCAAGATAGTCATGTCATAAATTAGATTGGTGGGGCTTGTGCGATGTTGATGTTGCCACATGATTTATCTGGGTCAATGTATCACAAAGTAGATTGTTGGGTAAGATTAGTGTTAGTTGTCTAGGCTTGGTAGATGACCTTTACCATTGGTGGGTCGATCTAACAAGTTACTACAACCTAATGGATCTACATGCAGGGTTATGCAACATATGCATGGGATTAAGCCTAAATGACCCATTCACTATTCTATTTTGTTAGAGAATAGTCCAAGTTAGCTTCAAGTCTAATCAGGTAAAGTCAACAATGTTTGATGGAGGCAACAAGGAATGATGGAGATGCACTCAATGGTCCATTTGTTTGTTCTTTTATTCATTCATGCTGTAAATTATGAGCATTGAATACAATTTTATGCTTTATTTCAACTCAGCACATGAGAAAAAGATAGCTTGATTGTCTGGAATTGTTGACAGAAGTCTAACTGGTCCTTGAGCAATAAAAATCTTAAGTAGTGTCCTCTCAAGTTTTTTTGAAGTAGAAGAGTTTCATTTCTAATGAGTTACCTACTCTAGATTAGTCCCCATAAATATCTAATGTGACATGGCTTAGTGTTTATGACTTTTCCATTATGATCAAACTATCCATACTTCCTTGTTAACCTTTCCAATGAAAAACATACCTTTGATAACTTTAACTTTTTGTTTCTTTAGCATTCACATCCATTATTGCTTCAATCTTATTATTCCTCTTACGATGATAGCTTAGTAAGCACTTAGCTCCATGATGTATGCATTTGGTCCAACCTTTGAGATTTGGAATGCACATACTGCTCTTGAATGAAACTACTACAAAGTTCATAGAGGAAACCATTCAAACTTGATTTTGATCATGACAAACTATCCTTCTAAGAATTATTTAAGCTTGTGGTGTACATTAGCCAATCTATTGTACTACTCATTATTAAGATTTATTTTTTCCTTAATATTCTTATGAGCCTACCTTATATGCAAACATTTATGATTGTGCTTGAATGGGTGATAGGGTTAGGTCAAACAGCTTAAAAGGTTCATATTCATTATTGGATTCAAAGGGGCTCATTTTGTAGACATATTCATTGAACTATTATAAGCTTTTTTGTCTTGTGGTAAAAGATGGTTGAAATTATTTATGTTTTCCCTTACCAAACACCATAATTGATTTCCTAGGCTATGATTTATGAACTCAATTTGATCAAAAGCTAAGGATGACAGGAAAATAAGAACTTTAACCTTATTTGCAAAAGATGCGAAATGGTTTTCCAAAAATACCAGATAAAGCAAACATCCTTATCAGTGATTGTGGTCTTGAGCAACTAATTAAGCATAGATACTTTGTCAAATATAGTGTGGAGTTTGGAGCATAAATTCTTTGGTCATGGCTTCACTGAGTTTCATAAATTTTTTTCTTAGTTGTAAGGGTCCACTCAAAATTTGCATTCCTGACCAGTTATTAGGGTATCATTGATAGTAATACTAAGAATGAATTTCCTTTGCAAGGTAGTCCATCAAAACTCTTAATATTATGGATTTCCTAAGATGTTGGTTAATCATTTATAGCCTCCATTTTGTCATAGTAAGATGAAACATCATATTTCAAGGTTTGAAGCCTAAAAAGTTAAGATGATAGGAAACAAATGTGCTTTTTTTATGTGGGTAAGGGTGTTCTCCCTAAGCATGGAACAAATCTTTCTAAGGTGGTCTAACTTATGTTTAATGGTATAATTAATGTACAAGTGTCATTAAAGCAAACTATCAAAGACTTTCTTAATTAGTGTATTTGGGTCAATATTCTTATAAATGTAACTGTTCTGTTAAATATGGTGAAGGAAATCACTAACCACATTTATAATCTATCCCTTATTTTAAAAGTCATTTTCACTCATCCCTTAACTATATTCTATCATGGTGCTTTCTACATTTTAGATTGATTTTGGATAAAATTGTGGCTTCCTTAGTTTGGTTCAAAAGTTCATCCAAGTAAGGGATAAGGAACTATACTTCACATCATTTTGCTAATTTCCCTGTTATTGAAACAAATTCTCCATGAACCATTCTTTTTTAAGGCTTGAGGGGTAGGAATGACACATGGATTATGACTTTCTTAAATGAATCCATTGTCTAATTAGTCTTGCACTTGTCAGTTGAGTTCTTGGTGTTAAAAAAGGATTCATTCTATAATTTGAGAAATTTAGTAACTAGGACCAAGTATATGGTTTACAAAATATTGGATGTCATGAAGAGATGGTAAACCCTGGGGTTCATTTGTAAAACTTTTAGAAAAGCAAGATAAAATAGATTCTACAATGAGAAGTAGTACTATATATGGTACTACCATGGCATAAATTGAAGTTCTATCAATAAATTCTTTATCTACTCTACCATGAGACATAAAAATGATTTTATTATTTGTGATGTTGGGTGGCTTTTGATTGGTTTGACATGCTATTTAGGCGTTGATGAGTGTATGTTAAATTTTTACTCATGATATGTAAATGTGTAGGTGTTGGTTTTGCTAGTAAAAATGGCATCATGGTCATATAACTAGTGTCATAATAAGACGATACTTAATATTAACATAGCAGCAACATTACATAAAATATATTCGAAATTATTGGCCAAAATTAACAGGTATAATTCATTTTTTCTGGACACGCATGTTTAATTTGTTAAAAAAAAATAGTCTATGGTTTTAGATGATGAATGATCCATGGTCTAAGTAATGCTATATACCATTTGTAGAAATGGCTTTGACACTACTACCACTTTCTATGATATATTTATAAACCTTTCCTCTAAGCATGACAATGATTTGACAAATGGTGGTATGTCTTCAATCTTTGCATCTCTTTGGTTAGGTGGAGGTTCTTCTCATGAATATAATGGTCTAGTGACATCATTGTTGTTCTCTTAATCCTCACTAGAGTATTCATTAGCTAAGTGAGATTAGGAAGCACATTCTTTGATCTCTTATTTTTTCATTGGTGTTCAATTCCCCATAATTGTCCTCCATTAGAACAAGTTACTTTGGTGATTGGTTAATAGGTTGGTTTGGTTTCTTTGTAAGTTTAAGGATAGGGAGGGATTTGAGTTGTATGTTTTGGTACACTACTTTTGGAGCGTCTGGTGTTGGTCTACTTGAAGTTTAACATGGTTGATGCCTCAACACTTTTGACTTGATAAATGTTTCTAAGTTTCATAGTTAGTGGAATTCCCATAGGCCTATTTTATGGTGTGAATGTTTTTCATGAAAAGCTCCCTCTAAATATATCTGTAAGCACAACTCAGAATCTACAAGGGAGGACCAAATGGTGTACATTAATGCCACAATACAATTGTACTCATCAAAATGAGTAATGCACTCATTAACATACTTTCGTCGATTTGTTAGTCATGTCATTGGTCAAGTATGCAATTCTTCTAAGGGAGGAACATATCTTTGATGAGTGGTGATCCCTTTTGTTAAAAGTACTTTTCTATGATTTTTATAGATAGTTGACTTTATTTTCCCAGTTTCATTTGTGTGAACAATCCTTTTGTTTTTCAATAAGTTTAAAACATTAGAAGCAATGGTTCAAAGTTGCGAATGTCACATTTTATAGACTTCATGTGATTATTTCCATCATTTTCATAGTATTAACCTAAATTGACTATAAGAGTTATTTGATTGGAGTGGATGATAGTATTTGGTTTTAAAAGGGGGGCTTATTTTGAGCTTGTTCTAATTCCATTACACAAAAAAGATATTTCTCTAGCATGTCTTCCAAAGTTTGTAGTCTAATTAATCTATCTTAGAGGATCATTGGTGCTTGTTTGATGTGTGGGTGCTATATGTGACAAGTTCTATAAGATATCATGTGTATAAATCGTGTCCTTTAGGAAACAAAAAAGAAAACTCCCTTGTTTGAGCTTTGTCACTTTGGTTTTAAGATTAGGTGATAATAAAGGAAAATTAAAAAGAATTTTTAGTTTGGCAATGCTTTGTTATTAGCATTGAAAAAACTTGTATAACCAAGCTCTAGTGCAAGATTTTATGCTTAACTAGTGGTACAAACTGTAATAAGCATTTAAAGATTAGCCTACACAAATTAAGAAAAACAAAAATGAGATGATAAGAATGAGAACCTAGAAAGGAAATACGCATGAGAAAGCTATCCAAGGAAAGGGTAAATTAAGGGTATTTGGAAAGTTGTATGACAAAACCAATTTTGTTGTGTGGAAAGAGCAATATTAATGTCACATGGTTGTAGATTAAAAGCCTTGAGAAACATTAATAAGCAACATAGAAAAGATGGAATAATGAAGCCACCTATACACAAAGACGATTGAAACAAAATAAAATGTTGAATTAAGAATAGCAAGGATGGTAGCAACAAGTAGTTGTAGAAATCTAAGAAAACATTAAGTATCAATGTTAAAAGAAATAATGAAGTTCTAATAAATGACATAATAAAAGTGTGTCAATGTTGTAAAAGAAACATGGTTTAAAGGAACCATTATGCAATGCCCACAAGAAGGGAAAGTAGTGTTATAGGTAAACTTGTGCACTATCCCATCGTCTATGCATCGTACAGCTCCACCTAATATTGAAGCCTAAATGATTCAGCATGTTGGAGTTTGCATTGTAATTAACCCTAGGACTCAATAAGGCATAACAAAAAATGTGGAATTTTGCACATGTAAGGATCATCTCTTCAAAAGTGTATGCCTCACATTTTATAAAGAGTCTATGAAAAGAAAAAAAGAAATCAAAAACGTAAATTTGATGTAACTAGCTCTTACCAAAAATCAATTTGAAAATCTACCCTTTTATTTTCAAAATTTTTATTTTCTAAAAGATAGTTACCAAAGATTTGGTCAAAGTTATTGGAAGATAGCTTTCTAAAAAGTTATTGTGCTAGCCAAAAGTTTCCAACGTCCAAACTATTGTGAAGCTATCATCATAAAAAGTTTTATTTTTATTTTTTTATTAGCCATGTTTGCTTGGGTCTTCAGAATCAATTTGTGATGCATTTTGTGGATTAAATGAGTGAATTGGCACACCAACGAATGTGTTGTAGGTAAAATTAAAGTACATGTGTTGTGGATCTATTCATTCGATCATTGTAGCATTGATGATGTCTTGGTCAAATTTGAGTTGATGTGTCATGGATGAAGTTGGTGGGTCAATGTGACATCGATGTTGTCATGGATCTTTTCTTGCTCAGCGGATAGCAATGTGTGATGTTAAGTAATGATAGCATTAGTAGATCTACTTTTGTTTGGGGGTCTTTAAAATTTTGCTACTTTTAACTTGGTGCTCATTGTAAGCATAAAGTTGTAGATCTTGGTGTGTTTGTATGTCACATGTGCTTGTGATCTAGATTAGACTTTAAAGACTTGTTCATTAATATGTTCCAAAAAAGCGTGGTCCATGTATGCGATTAACTCTAATATGTTCAATGGTGGGTAACAATCAAAGGAATTGACAAAAATGTGCCATTTTTTTGGATCCTTTTCACCCATGTTGCATGAAAGCTGAGCCTAGAATATAATTTTAGGCATTATATTAAAGATATAAAGAATAGATAACTGATTCCTCAAAAGTGCCAATAGATGTTTTATTGGTTTTTGGGTATAAATATTTTAACTGATGATCATACTAAGAATCGTACCAAGGCTATTTGCTTTGATTGTCACAAAAAAACTATTGCACTTACAAAAATGTGTGTTATGATCTAAAGATCTACCTTTACATGTTTTGAAAGTTAGTAGATTGTTTATGATAATAACTATTAGTACCAAAAGATCCAACTACTCGTAATAGTAGTAATTACGTCCTTGGTAAGTGAAAAGAATAAAATAATATTAGTAGTAATGAAAAAGTACCAAAAATATTTTAGGTGGTTTAGTTTCTACCTAATTGTACCATTGCATAGCAAGTTGAGAAGGCATCACATTTTATTTTCATAAGGTAAACACACAACCTCACCTTGACTTTTTTTCTCCTTGTTCTAGTGCACAACCCCTTGTATTTTTTGCTATTTGGAACATAATCTAAGTTTGTCTCTTACAATGTTAATGCCAAACTTTTATGAGACTTTGTGGGTTGGACTCAACCTTCACAAAAATGGCTATGTTTGTAACTAAAACCTAATCAAGTTATAATTCTTAAAAACAAATCCCTTTGCTTAAAGTATAATACATAAGATTCTATAAAATGTGGGATATGTGTAGAACATATGAAATGTAAAAAATACTTTATTGCAAACTTTGTTGATGCATGAGGTTGATGAGGAAATTTTTTACAACAATTTACTTCACTTCTTAAAGAAAACTTCCAATAAGTAGTTGTAAGCTTTTGTTGTTCTCAAGTGTTTTAAAATAATTAAATGTCATAAAAATAATTTAATGATGGAATATTAGTATTTGATTGCATTAAGAAATGTTATGTAGCACAAATTCAAAAATTTTATATTCATTCTACTTATAAAAACTTTAGAATAGTTTTGCTTTCTTAGAGTTAATTTAAACCCTTCCAATTGTGAATTTAACATTAAAATTTCAAAGATTGGCTTATAACTAACTTAACAACATCTACTTGCTAAGCAAATTTATTGTTTACCACTATCATATTTACTTTTGATTAATAATTTATAATGAGCTAGATATACTTTATGTTAGGAATAGTGTCTATATGCCTCATCTTGCTTATGTGCATTTATACTGACTTTCAACACATATATAACAATGTACTATTAATTTTTTTGTGGCATAGGTTTGTACAATTATTTGAAGAAATGTATCTTTATTGTACACATGGTTCATAGACATATGTTGGATGTACCCTGGATTTATGCTTGCTTAAGAAATACTCAAAGTACCTTATATCTTTGTGTGTCTGTGTAATAAAGTTTCTTCAGTACATGTATGCTACCATTGCAATAGCTGGATTTTAAAATATTTTAAAACCATTTTATGAACGATGTGTGAAAACATTCAAATGATGTGTTTTGACATATTTTTAAAAACATCATACATGCAAATTGAATGATATATGATAAATTTTGGAAAATATCCACACAAAGTTTTTCCAAAATTGTTCTTGATGTTTTTACATTGAGATAGATCTTTCTTTCTTTCAATCCTCCACGATTTTTTCTAACTTCAATTTGCATTTCTTTTGCAAATTGAAACTTGTCTTAGTATCTATTGTTGGCAGTCGCTTTGAGCATGCTTATTGCTTCAATTATGATTTTGAATTTGCCTAATTTGCGGTTCATTTGGACTTCATTTTAAGCTTATTGAATTAATCTCTAATTCACTAAAGTGTTATCTATAGATCACATAGCTTTAGTGTAATGTAACTGACTAGACAGACTTGTTAGTGGCTTACTTTATTAATATTGTAATCAACTAAACTTAAACATAAGTCATGGTGCATAGGAGGCCAATAACATAGGTATTATTTGTTCCATATGAAAAATAATGAAATATTAAAAGACTAAAATACTTATTATAAAATAATTTAGGATTTTCATAAATAAATAAAAACATTTTAATGTAAATAAAATAATAAGAAAAGAAAACATATGTAATGTTGTGTAGATAATGAAAAGTTTAAGAACCTTATACCAATATCTATAACATGTCAAATACTAATTTTTTATATACAAGCAGAGAACATATACAAATTTTCTTATTATCAAATAGTTTTTGAATTATTAGATGTATCATAAACATGTTATTATAAGAAAAGAAATAAATTTTTAAAAAATATTTAATTTTAGCAAGTAGTTAATAATGATATATGTGTTATAAGCAAAAAAAATTTAAAATCATAGGAAATAGAGATGTCATTAATATAAAATCTTAGTTAAACAAATACTTGGAAAACTTTTTCTAAATAATAGATGCTAATAAAAATTATCATCACAAAAAAAATTAAACATTTCATAACATAGAAAAATCATTAATAAAATGGTATAGTTAATATGATAAAACCATGTGTAAACATATTTAAAAAAATATTCTCATTATGAAAGTGAATACTAACTTATATCATAAAAAGATAATTGAGAATCAATTTAAAAATTTGGAATATTTCAAAGCAAGTCCATAAAAAGTGAATAAATATTGTCATCATGTAATATTGGTTTGCACCATGAAATCTTGTTGAATAAGGCTCACGGTTGAGATGGAAGAGGCCTTTTAAATTTGTTGGCTTGTTTTTCCTTTTCTCCATGAAATGTCGGTTTTAGTTTTATGTATTTATGTGAATTGATGAAATTAAATTGTTGTTTGCTCAATGAATTCATATTATTACATAAATATTGCTTTATGTAATTAGAATGTTGAGATTAATAGTTGGCCGTGTCATTTCTTAGTCATGAAGGTAATTTTGTGCATATTCACACTCTTGAAGGATGGAGTAGGTTTGTCTTATATTACATTTCCTTTTATTAAAACTTTGGTTTTTTCTATATACTTTCGTATAAGAGTTCACTTTGATCAAAAGCAATAAGTTATCAAGCTCCATTTCTTATTCACCTCAATTTGTGTATTGATCTTAAATTGGGTTATCCTATATTATACCTTTCCTCTGCTTAGAACATTTTTAGTGCAAGATAAGAGGCACTATAAGGTTATCTAATAGCCATATAGGCATTTTTCTTGGTTATTTAAAAATGTAAGTTTATAATATACTATAAAAAGTCAGGTATAAGGTTAAAATGTTTACAAATATTTTAATGTTTGCATCAATTATTTATGTTGTGGTGTCTTTGGCATTTTTCTTCTAGTATTAAGATTTTTTTTAAGAAAAATTGAAATTTTTAATTTTGACATTTAATATCATCGTTGTCATTATGGAGATCTATCTTGCAAATAGACTAAAATAGTGGAAGGCATATTATACCCTTCCTTTCGTTACCTTTTTTCTACTTTCTATATTCTTCTTATTAATGGAATTAGAGCTAAATTAGAGTCCAACTATAAGATTCCTATCATATGTAACCTTCACTATCAATATTTTTCTTGTCAAAGTATAATTTATGTTATTCAAATAAACAAGATTATCCACAACCACTACTTGTTGCATGTCACACTTTGTTGCATTTACCTCATTGTTTGAATTTTTTTCCATCCCTTATTATGGCCCTTAATCGTTGCATTTTTACGACATATATGAAGAAAACAAAATACTATATGCTTTCTTCAAATAATTCTTAAGTAGCAGTACTACAGCAACCAGGCCCTTAGCCCCACAATCTTGTTTATGTGGCGCACAACCTTATTATGTGTCGTGTTGACCAAGTAGATCACAAGAGAGTAATAGTGGCAAGTGACTTGTTTCTTTTTCCCCCAAACTAGTGACTAGCATAGCAAAGTAATTATATCTTGCTAATTCAACATAAATTGAAATTAAAGATGGCTTACCAAAGGTCAAATCCTCTTTCTATGTTATTCCTAGCCTAATTTGAAAGCATGTTTTAAAAGAATATATCAATGAAATTTTACCATAATTTGATTTAAATCTTAGGCCATTAGTCACCTGGTTTTTTTAAATTAGGTATATTTTGAGAAGATAGATTATTTTTATGTTTGTCAAATTAGATTACAAAATTCTTAGCCAATCTAGTGTTATCTTATGAAAACTTGTCACTCTTGAAAGTCACAATCCCTTCCTTTCAATGTACTAAAAATGAACATCTAAAATTATTTTTTAGTTACGTGTACTACCATTATACTCAATCCATAAAATGATTCACGTTACACATTTATTGTATTATATTACTTAATCTACAGTCAGAATCCATTTGACTACTATGTGCAATCTCTTACTATATTTAATATTAAAAGTTTTTGGAAAGCTACATTTTTTATTAATGAGAATATTATTATTTAATAGGAATTACCTTGGTTACTTACATCTAAAAATATTAATCCTATTGCACTTTTTATAATCATTTCAATGAACTTTGATTAATCCATAAAGTTTAAGACACTCCAAAAAATTGTATTACTATCAATTGCGAAAATTTATTTCATAATATTTGGTGTGAAGGATTTACATTGCTACATTTATATTATACTTGGAAGAACATAGTTGTGTGAAGTAGGAGTTTGGCATTTTGATAAAGTAATTTCCATGACATAAAATATCAGTCTTACTATTAAATACCTCATGCTTAAATTTCATCATTGATAAGCACAAAAGTGAAGTTTTCACTTTCTTTAGCACAAATAAAAATTTGAAGAACTTTCAAAAATTTATCCTCATATGTGAAATCTAAATAAAACCTGTCATATTTGAGTAATGTCTTCCTAATTTTACTCATTATAGTAATTAATCTTTTATGTATTACATTTTTGAAAACTTTTTACCGAGTTTATTTATCTTAGGCTTATTCTAAATAAGGCATCAAAAGAGAAACAAGTTGAATTTGTGTTACTTCAAGAATTTTTTGTCTCTAATTTAAAATATAATATAAGCATAAAAGTTTATTTGCTTATGTATATGAATAGTTTTGGATAAATTGATTAGTCACACTTTTAAAATAAATGTTGAACTCAATGAATACATTAACAATGTAAATATATAATTTGTGTAACCTCTTAGTTTGTTTAATTGATATAAGACAAGTTATATTATGTTGTTTAATAATGACCATATAGGGATTTTTGTTAGAAGATGGAAATTATACAATTTAATTTTTTATGATGATTTATGCGCAAGGAAAGTTTTTGATACATGGAGGTTAACATTTTCATATTTAGATTGGCCTTGCTTTTTTTTCTTTTACACTTTGACATTTTTCGTTATCATTGTGGCATAATGGAAAGATCTACATGTAGTTAACAAATTCACATCCTACCTTTTTCCTCAATCAATTTTGTTTTATTTTTTACTTGTAATAAAATATTTTTCATACTTTTACATATTATATTTCTCTAACTAATGTAACATTAAATTATTATTAATAACACACATAAATTTATTTTTTTATTATTTTTTTTTGGATTTTTTAAATTTTATTTTTCGCAACATATGTGTGAGATTTTATAATAAATTGTACATAATATTTTTATTACTTTTAGATATTTAATAGGTCCTACAATTTTCTTTTAGTGGCTCCTAAAAATATTTCTTCCACCCTTTTTTTTGGTAAAACATGTTTTCTTGTCAAATTTTATTGATGTCGTGTTATGAATATATTTGTGAAATTATCTATTTTGTGTTCTTGTTTTTTTGACTTCCTTCAATTTTTTCCATTTTTTTACCTTTGCTTATTCCTTATGTTTGTAATGATTGTTAATTTGTTGTTTATATCACACATAATTTTAATAATATGTATGTTTAATATCCCAAAAAATTTTTTAGCTTTTGCTATTTAAATTTTTCATAATTTTAAGAATAAATTTTATTTTCCTAGTATTACGAATTTTTTTAATTATTTTCTTTATAATTCCTATTATTTTAGATGTTTTGGTACAACAAGCTTGTTTTTCTTCGCTTTAAAAACCCCATTATATTGGAACAATCATAAGCTTGCCTAGCTTGCAAAATAAATAAAAAAAGTGAAAATTGATCAAATGCTAGAATTATTATATTATGTTAATAATTTTTTACTTATTTTATTTATGTTATATTTTTATTTTCTTTACATATTTCTTACCTTTCAAAAAAAATTAATTTTTTTTATTCATACATTATAAAAAAGCTCTAGATATTTTAACTATTGAATCTCACTTTATAATAAAAAATAATATTTCTATTTTAATAAAAACATTATGTATGAACAATTTTAAAAATATTAAAAAATTAATTACAAATAAATCTCAAAATAAATTTTATTTATAAGAGATCTTAGAAAAATATGCTAGTGTAATCGAAGATATACGTAATGTATTTTAAGAAAATTAAAAGAATAAGATATGATACTATTTGCAATATCTGCATGTAACTACAAATTCACGATGAAACAAACATATGTATTATTTTTTTGCAAAAATAGTTTTTTAAATAAAAATACTAAATAAAATATTATGAAGTTAATGATATTTTGTAAATCTATCATACTTTAGAAGTTATTTTGCTAAGATCTATACTTTTAATGTGTCAATAAAAAAATTTAAAAGACAAAATAATAGGTAAAATTTAATATTTTAATATTTTAAAATATTGAGTGAACGAACTAATGAACATAGCTGAATAATACAATAAAATTGTTCTATGAAAAATAAAATGATAAACATATCAAATGAGAGAAATGTGTAGAAGAGAGTTAATCAAATATCATAATAAAAACATATATAAAATACCTTTTCCATTTGTGTCAAACAACAATTTATTTTCAAAACCTTTATAAATAGTTTTAATTTTTTAAATCTTTTCATAGTTTTTTTCGATTTTTATTTTTTTTCATTTTATAAATTTTTAATTTCAATGACTTCGATTTTTAGCTTTTATGATAAAGTTTTCTTTCAAATACTTCAAGTTTTTTACCAAAGTGTTTACTAATGTCTTGTTTAGCTTAGTAAGGAGTAGATTTTGTTGGATTAAACACTATAACATAAATAGTGATTACAATTTGATGGCTTAAGCTGTCAACTTTGGAGTCGAGGACAATGATATTTCTTGTGTGGCTAATTTGCAAAGAATTTTTATTTTAAATATTTTTTGTTACCATGCTAAACCTTTAATTTTTTTGTAATAGTGGTAATAAAACTATCAATATTGTATGCATGTGTGAATTTAGTTTAAGTTGTGTTTCATTTGATGGCATTTGAGTTTTTCAAAATCTTCTAAATATTGAAATATTTTGATATATATTTTTTAATTATTATAAAAAAATATTTTTTTTCTTAAGAACACCCAACTGTTGAGCCCAAAGGGCTCTAGTCAAGTGTCTCACAACATCTTGGTGCATGCACTTTAAGCACCTCCAGAGGCCAAGAACTCATCAAATGTAAGACGAGTTAAGCTTGAGTATCAGTAAAGTCAATTTACTATTGCAGTCTCTGGGTTAATCGATTCAATGCATTACCTATGAATCAGGTTAGGTGAAATATAAGCATGAAAGACTTCAAATGTTAGATGAAATAAAAGTTATCAAAAGAACTTGTGATTTTTTTACACTAATGTGCATTTTTTAAATGAACAGTCTAGATCATGCTCATATTTAAGAAAAGTTAATTTTCTATAGCTGTTCGTCCATAATAGTTGATCAAATGGTTGAGAGTCTCTCCTCTTAAGTGAACAAGACTCCAATCATTGTAGTTATCCATTTGACTTTCAAGTCCAGTAATTTGCATCCTATCTCACTGTGATTAGATTTGGATCCTTTATCATTTAAGCTGATTCGACGATTACAGTTTCAATTGCTTAATTGGATGGCAACTGTACCATCTTCTTTGTCTATGTCGACCAGCTTTCTGAAAAGCAGATTCTAGCAAATTAAGAGTTATTTTTTGAGTCTTTCTTATCTCAAATATACGTAAGAATAATTTACAAAACATTTAAATAATTTAATTAGATTTGAAAGTTTTCATACTAGATGAAATAAAGTTCAAACTATGAGCAATAAATTTTTACACAATTACTAGAACTATAGATTTTAGTCAATCTCTATTTTTATTTCCTTTGTTCATAATAATTTTTTTCATTTCTTAAAAACATCTTCTTCATTCATTAATAATACCACCTTTGTTTCAAGAATTAAAGGTGTAAGAAATTTTGTAAGAAAAGGTGTTAAAGTTTCATAAGTAACTTAAGTTCTATGGATGAAACAATAATGTTTAGATTATGGGTTAGAATTGATAGAATTATAATTTTTTGTGATAATTGAACTACAATTTTTTTAGCTAATGAATCCATTAAACACTCGAGAACAAAAGATATAAAATCAAGCTATAACTTTATTAGAGAGTATGTGTGAAAAAAATAATTTTTTGGTCATTTGTACTATTGTCTATTTTACTAGATATTTTTACTGAGCCATTAGCTATCAAAATATTTAATAAACTTAGATTAAGCTTAGATGTCATTAACCCCTTTGCATTATTACAAAAATTGATAAAACTAAGTGTTAGAATCAAGGGTGAGTGTAAGTGATAATTCAAGAGAAGTATGGGCTATCAGATAAGGCATATACTACAATGTTGAATATTAAATCGTTCAATTTTTTCATTATTATTATATTTTCTTTTAGCTTTATTTTTATAATCCTAGGGATGGTTATTATTCATTTTAATATGATGATAAAAAACTAAGCATTTACCATTACTTTTTTGAACATAGTATAGTTTTAGCTAGATTTCATGGAGAATTCTAACGATTTAGATTTTTTAGGGTAAGAACTATACATAAATAGTGAATATTATTTGATGGCTCAATCTACTAACTTTGGAGCCAATGACAACGGTCTTTGTAAATGGGCTAATCCAAAAACAACTTCATTTTTTAATTTTTACGATAAGCACGTTCAATTTTTAATTTCTTCATAATTATGGCAAATAGGGTAATCATTTTTTATGCATATTTGACTTTGGTTCAAGTTATATTTTATTTGATGGAATTGAATTTCATGAAAATCTTATAAATGTTAAAAAAAATTATATTTAACTTATTATTATTATTATTATTATTATTATTATCATTATTATTATATTTTTCATAAGCATTCTCAATATTAACTCCAAAGAGCTTAGGCCAAATAGCGAGTAGCACCCCAAAAAGCCAGGAACCTGATCGAATATGAAACGAGTCAAACCCAAGCATTGATCAGGTCAAGTTACTTTTGTGGTCTCTTGGTTAATTTGTTGAAGGCATTGCTTATGAATAGGCTTAGGTGAAATGAGTCAATGCAAACTCTTTAATTTTTTTAAGAAAATTGATTGAGGTTAAACATATACATAAGCACTAACGACTTGCATTATTACTTCTTGAGAACACTTGGGTTTTCCCAAATCATTATACTTATTGTAATATGCAGTTGATATATTATAAGTGTAGAATACTAAAATTGTTTTACAATATCAGCCAAAATAAAAGTTATTTCAATACTTGAAATTTTTGCACTGGCTACTCGTGTGTTTTCACAATCGAGCAGTCCAGATTACACTCATATCTATGAATAATTAACATTGTTAAGCGGTTTATCCAGAATTTTTGATCGAATGGCTGAGAGTCTCTTTTCATACGTGAATTGTAATATGAACATCATTACTATTCCCCAAACTTTTGAATGCAACTATCTAAATCTTATCTTGTCATGACTAAATCTAGAGCCTTTATCATTTAAGTTGATCAGATGGTTACCACTCCATTCACTTAAATGGATGTTGTTGTACCATCATCTCTGTCTGTTACTGCTAGCTTTCTAAAAATAGATTTTAGCTGTTGTGAGAGTTATTTTGGGAGTTTTTTGTTTTAATTAAAAATAGGGATCATTTACATAATCTTAAAACTATTGAATCAAACTTGAAAATTTTCATACATGTCCAAGTAAAGTTCAAACTGTGAGCAGCGCATTTCCATATAATTATTGGAGCTATGGATTTTCATCGAGCTCCATTTCTCCTACTTTCTCTCATAATAATTTTTTTATTTCCTGGTAGCATCCCTTCATTCATTAAAAGTACTACTCTTGTTTAAAAATTTTAAAGGTGTATGGACTTTTGTAAAAAAAATTGTAAAGTTTTAATTTTCTCATATAGCATAAATTTCACAGAATTTGGTCTCTAATTAAAGCACCGATATGTATTTGTTTTAACTCTATCAACTTAAAGAAAAGGAAGCAGTCAGTAGAAGCCTAATCATGGATTGGGGGTGGATGAAGGCAAAAGTTTTTGTTAAACCACTTAAAAATCTTTTATACATTTTGTTTATTATTGAGCAATTTTATTTTGTCAATAAGTTTCATTAAAAAACTTTATTTTAAACTAAAAAAATTTCTCTTTTTTTTTGGAATAAAAACATTTGCTAAACATAAAATTTATCTCTCTTATTATTCATTTTTCCTCTCGTTTTACAACAAAAAACACTTAGTTTCTTGACCATGCCAAAATCCTTTCCATTCTTATTCCACACACAATTATATCCATATATTATTGACTTGTTCTTTTGACATTAATGTCATAACAATATTTTTCACCTATCATATCTACAAGCAAAGCTAGGTAATACATTAGTATGCTATTTAATGAGGTCATCAACATCAAAATATCATAGAGAATTGCTCATGGGACCAACAACCTCTTTTTGTTTTATGATGAGATACCATCGAAGTTTATGATAATGTAATTGAATTTAGTGCAAGAAAACTTTTGCTAGATATTATCAAGCCAAGCTAGATTTTGAAGTAATTAAAGCACAACCTTCATATCCCTTTTGCTTAACAAACTTCCCTTAAAAACTAGCTTAATTTCACCCCATTTTGTCATCATAAAAAAGACTTGTAATTCTATGGAATAAATCTTTACTAAGAAGCTTTGTTAAGGTGCTAACTTGTTGCATGTTGTTACCAACAAATTGAATGCCTACTATATTTCATTTTACATAGTCCATGATGAAATTTTGCCTAAAATCAATTTGTTCAATATTATAGTACTTTATAAGGTTTTAAATTAGGGAAAAAGCATTCAAATTATTATATTTTTAGGGAATGTTCTGTAAATGTAATCCCATATAATCAAATTTCCTTCTCAAGCAAAAAACTTTTTACTAAAAATCCTCTTAATGTTATATATTGTGGTTCATTTTTTGCTAAAAGAATAGTTCCACATTTTTTGCTAGATCATTATTTTATGTGGTGCTAAAAGTGATCAAGCACCTAAAATGCATTTCTTATGTATTTAAAACCTACATAATAATTGTAGCCATATCATATGAGAACATGACATTACACAATTTTTTGATAGCAAAACCTTAATACCTTTGTTTGAAGCTATTATCAAAATGCACTTTTTATAACTTCGTGTCGGAAGTCTTTGGGGCTTCATAGAAATTGATCAAAAAAGTCCCTCACTGAAACCTATGTTAGGTCTTCTAATATTAATGTAAAGAATGTGTCATTTCCTAGTATACCTTGAAATCTATTGGTTTACCTTTCTCATGTTTATTCAATAGCATGGTGGGGACTCTTGAAAGTCGAAATGCATTTGATGTTCCAAAGATCATGCAATTTTAACATCTCATTTCTATAATTTATTTTGGAGACAAGGATACCTTTCTTATCCTAATTAACTTTTAATCCAAGAAAAATTTATCCTTCCCCATTATGTTCAAGTCAAATCGAACATTTATAACCTTACTAAATCATTCACATAAGTCTAAGTTGGTTTTTCTATCTACATAACAATCCTAAAATAATGTTTGACTAGAAATCTACTATGTAGTTGAAAACACATTCTTTGTTCTTGTTGCAATTCATATCATTCTTTCATTATCTCATGGACATGATTTTGATGAAGAAAATGTTGAATGCAATCAAACTATCCTACATACAATTTCTCTTAAAGAACAACATTTATGAAGGTGCTCGTAAAATCCATTTGGTATAGTGTAAAAAACATGTATAAAAAAAAGGTAAAAATGACCTTGTAGCTTTAAACCTCACCAATGGTGAAAGTATTCCTTCTAAGTTTAGTCATACTTGATTATAACCCTTTGCCACTAGCTTTCCCTTGTTCTTAAAGGTAACCGCACTATTATTTACTTTTTATGTTTGAGTACCCACTTTTTGCCACAATAATTTGGTCGCTTAGAATTTCAATTAATTCCCAAACATTCACTCCCACAAACAAGTTGAAACCATCTAGCATGATAAAATAAAAAAGAATCTTTGCTTAATGCTTTATTTATACTTTGAGGTACAAATTTTGAAACATATGCACCATATATAATTTCTTTTTAAAGAGAGGCTTTGGTTTCTACTCCAAAAGTGAGGTCACTTAAAATTACATCTCTATAGTGATTTTCATTCTACGCTAACTTCATTGATGCAACCATTTCCTTATTTTTTATGTTTGAACATATCATTTATATAATTTTTTCAAGATCAAGGAAACCTTTCTCGTCCTACCTAACTTGGATTCATGAAAATAAGAAACCTCACAAAATTATGTTCATCTCAGATCCTACACCCACAAGCTTACAAAATGATTCACATAATTCATAGTTTGTTGACCCAAATATGCTATCATCTAAGTAATGTTGGACTTGAAGAAATTAATTAGCACAATCCTTGTTGAACAAAGTTCTATCTACATTCCAAACCTAAAATAATGTCTTAGTAGAAATCAATAAAGTTTGTCATTCCAGGATCTTTTTTTGTCTACCAATTTTACTTTTCTAAAGTCATCTATGTCTTCTAAATCTACCTCTTTGTTTCGAAGAATAATTTCATGAAACACCACTTCATTAGATTCCATTACAGCTAAGTTTCCTTATTAAATAGCATATGGGTTTATTTATTTGAAGAATATTATAGAGAGATAGCCTCCATTATCTTGGTTTCTAATCTCCAATATCTATCTACTTATTGTTGTAACTCTATCAAAATATGCCTAAGTTTCCATATTTAGGTCTGTTGTTATTATAATGTACATATAATATATTATTCATAATTATTTGATATAAATTTATTCAAACATTGAGATTATTAGAATTACTAAATTATTATGGCATTGTAATTTTGAGATCCTATATCACAAAAAAAGTAAAACTAGCTAATAATGTTTTAATAAGGAGATAAGAATTGATAGATATATAACATAGATGAACCAAATATAATTGAATGATATATGTTATATCCATATCAAATTGAATGAAGTTTACTACATTTGTCATTCTGGCATATTGATAGCAAGAGATTATTGTCTTAAGCTTGCTTGGTGATGTGAGGTAGATTAAAAGCAAAATAGTTTTAGGTAGAGATGTTAAATTAAACCAAATTGAAAATAAGGTTTTTTACCATAAAAATTAATATATTACCTACTAAGAAACTTTTTTTCCAAAAACAAATCGATAAAATTTCTGCTGACAAAATAGTAAGCCTTATATTGTATCGCCAAAACTACTATATTAGCTAAGGATTCCAAACATATATCATACTTTTTTAAAAGGTTGTGTGATGCATATTATAAGAAACTAATGCTTAAAATAGTATCCAAAGCTAAAATAAAAGCCAATGAAAGAGAAAAGTTTGCATAATTAATAACATATTAAGTCTATAAAAATTAAGTTTCTGATGTAGTTAGGATAAGTTTTTGACTTTTAATTCATGGTTTAATAAGACATGCACTTTGTGTACAAATATGCTACTATTCGTTTCACTCAGTGCAAAAGTTGGAAATTTTAATTAAATAATAGCTTTAATCTTACATGTATGTGATGTATGACCAAGTTGCATGCAATAAAGTCATTTAATATGATTATAGCATGTAAACTATAAACATGTGTATATATATAAGATCTTCTAACATGTGTAACAAACATTTCTCTACAAATTAGTTTTTGTTTTGGAAAGTGATTAAGTAGAGTATTAGTTTTTAAAATCACTCGATTCCTTCACTAATGATGCATGCTTATTAACGTTTTGTTTTAAACCAAGGGCCTTTTCACATTCTCTAAATATATGTCGACCTTTTCTCTATTTTTTAATAATGAATTATATATTCATTATATTCTTCTTTTGAATTATTTTATTTTCTAATAAACGTTTCATATCTTTTGCAAACATAAAGTAATTGTTTAGCCTATTTTTTGTAGAAATCTTTCTCTGTACTTAAAGATATACCCTATTCTTTTTCGTCTCCAACCATAATGCAAAAGAGTCCTTCACTATCTTCTTCCTTTCCACTTGTAATAATCATTTTTGACTCATTCAAAGCTATTTTCTATGTCTTCTTTTTTCTTGTATGTTTTTATTTCATTCTTCTTAAAAGATACTTAAAAAATCATAAGTAACTCATGCCAAATTTCATAAGGTATTTTAAAACTCATAATTCTATTAAATTTAGTAGTATTCAATGTATAATTTTAATAAATTTAGTTGTAAAAAATCTTGTGAGATTTTATTAGTGGGAAAACAATAAGGAATTTGTGTTAGTTCTAGCATTTATCTATTAATGTGTATTAAATAACTAGTTATTTTAGTCCTTCAATAGAGATTTATATCACCACAAAAGAGTGGTGGCATATAGGAAGAACTACTTTCTCCTAAACTAACTAAAAAATTAATTTGACCCTTAAATCACTTGTAGAATTTCTTGTTGTAAGAAGGAAATCTTGCTATGATACTAACTTAATTATTGGTTTGCAAGACCATGATGATTACATAAGAATTAAAATTTCTATTTTTTTACACATACTAAAAGAAATAGCTTAAAGTACATTTGAAAAGCTTGAGAAAATTTTAATAAAAAATTTCAAATTTAATTCAAAAAATTTTGATTTATTTTGATAAAAAAGTTTATGAAAATTTGGAAATAGAAAAATATATAAGAATTAAAATATACAAAAATTATTTTTAGGTGTTCAATTTAAAACAAGCTTATGTCACCCACAAACAAAATTTCAGCAATAATGCTTTTTCTCAAAAAATAGGTAGACTAAACTATTACAAGAATAAAACAAAAGAAACCATATACAACAACCTTACAATAATATAAAATGGTGACAGTAGAAAAATAATTGGTGAAATAAAATTAAAAATGGCTAAAGAGGCACAAGTGTCTTTATTAAATCAATTATGAATAACAAAAATTTATAACTTTGTTGATTGAGAAGAACACTACATTTAAGAGTTTGACAACTAAAGGAGGCAATGTATTGAAGTAATAATGATCACATACTATAAATGACTTGAATGTGATTACTTGAAAATTACTTTCAAAAAGTGCAAAAATTCATTAATCCATGTCACTCAAAAATTCTCTTATTCATAGACATATTTTAAAAACTAAAAACACTTATTAAATAAGAAAAATAATCTTATTATTTAGACTACTTTCATATTTTTTAATTAAAAATTGTAATTTAAATAAAATGTTTTAATAGCTAAAAATAATGACAAAAAGGTTTGTTTTCAATGAGCTACTAGATCACAATGATATAGGACTATTTGATCATGAAAACTACACAATTGAATGGATAAGATTCGATTGAGGCTATTTAGAAATAGGATTTCGTTACAACCATTAGACATGAATACTGATCAAACAACAAAATTTTTATCTTATGTATAAAATAATGTATATAGTGTGAATGTGAAATGATATCATCTAATGAAGGACATTATCTATCTTCCTAGAAACACAGAGGAGATTTGAATTATTTGATCAAGAAATTATACAACTTGAGAATTTTTGCTATGATTGCAATTCAAAAGCATGAATCACAAAAAAACTTTGACTGCCCTTTAGTTTGCTTAGGACTAACGATGCACTATAAACTATATATGAGGATACAATAGTGATAACATGATCCAAGAACCTCATAAACTATTTTTGTCTTACTTAGTACTATAACTAGTTGAGAGGTTTGTTAACAAGCGTTCTCATCACTTTAATAACATCAAACATATTTTAGGCAGTGTCAACGCTATTGGCTCCAATTAAAATAAATTAGAATTATTTTTACTTACTAATTATTATAATTCTAATATAAATTTTTTAAAATTTCTTTAAATAATATTAAGTTATGATTAAGAATATACTTTCAAGAGAGTTAAGGTGGATAGATTAAGTAATGAGGGATTTTAGTATAAGTGGTTATGTGCTCATTTAGTTCTTAACATCCAATAGTATTCCTTTTTTTTTTTACTTAGAATTAAAACTCTTAATGGAAATAAGATTTTATTTTCTTACATCAAATAATTATTTTAGGCATATTTTTTTATGGAGCTCCAACTATTTTAGTTAAGAATAATTGCTAAAAGGGATAGATATTATCAAAAGAATAAGTAGCACAAACTCCTGTTTTAAAAATCTTCATTTAAGATATGTTGATAATAAAAAGCATGCAACACCTTTTTTTATAGTACAATGTGATACATCTTGAATAAAATTTCTTTTCAAAAATAATATCATTGAAATTTTTTTAAGAAGCTTCTAGTTTCTTATTTTGAAACAAATTTATATGTTGTAGTTATTATCTAAATAAGCAAGTATAAAATTATTGATTATGATTGTGGAATCGAGGCAAAAGAGAAAACTTCTTCTACATAACTTCTTAAAAATTAAATGTTTATATAGTTGGGTTTGTCGCACTAAGGATGCCATACCTTTTCATTCTAGTAATCAACTTAGATAATCTGTAATAAGTCACGCAAGATTTTTAATATATGAAGATCATGTTTTCTTGTAGTCTTTTATGCATTTATAACTTTCTAAATTATAATAACATAGTTTTTATATTTGTGTCTGATAATTTTTTTTAAATAATATGACATTTTCTTTTAATATTTTCAAATTTTGTTGAATAATTATTCTTTATGTTTTGACTATTTTACACTTTTTTTCTTTGAAAGTATTTTTCATTTCATTTTGAAATGTTATGCCAAATAATTTAAGGTTCAAGTAAATTTGGTAGACCTACACTGTTTTCCTTTCTTTTTCCTAAAAACTTTTATTGCACTATTTAAAAGAATATGATTTTTTTCATAACTTATGGTAGAATATTTAAGGAAGTTCTTATCATATTAATGTATCTAATCATTTATTTATTTTTTATTTTAAAAATTGATTTTTATTTAATTCTAATATTTTCTATTCACTTTATGAAACTTCAATTTATTTTTGATAATTTAATCATAGAAGCTCGTCATTTCAAATGTTAAAGAAATTTTAAATATTTTTTGTTTTTAGTCTTATGATTTTCTTATATTTTTTATATAGTTTTCATTTTTTCTTAATTAAACTTTTTTCTTAAGTTTTTTCATAATTGTGATTAATTGAAATATTTACCCAAAAGAATATATTTTTATGACTATACTCATAGAATTTGATTTAATATTGTTTTGTTCATGAATCTTAGATTAAACAAAAAGATATTTTGACAAGAATATACATACTCTAATGTTAAAGGATTTTAATTATTTTAAGAAAAATTTAAGAATTATATTTATGCATTAAATATTTTTTAAATTTTAATTCAAAAAATATTGTATTTTAATAAACCAAAAAACGTTTGCATGCATTTTCAATGATTGGTTTCATTTTTGAAAAACAAGATACATTAGTGAAATAGAAAATTTTATCATAAGAAGATATAAAAAATAGTGTTACACAATATTAAGTCTCTTAAAATGTTTGCACACAAAAAGTTCCCAAAAATAATTCTAATAAAGAAAAGTAAATGAAAAGTACTCTAGAGAAAATGGAAGTAAAAACTAAGATTGTTATAGGTAAAATATTGTACTAAAAAGTCCTTAATGAATGTGTCAATAAAAATAGAAATTATGAAGGGAGAAAAAAGAAATGTAATTTTGGGTAATTCAATTATAAATAATATTTTATTAAAATATATTTTTTTAAACAATATTGATAATTAATATGTTGATGTAGACATAGCAAGTTTAAAGCAATGTAATAAAATAGAACTACTATGGCAATTACACACTTGAACGTTTAAATAGTTTGATTAAAATGGAGTCCAAATATCAACCTTGTTGTCAACAAAAAAAAAATAAAAAACCTAACATTGTGTACAAGATATAAAATTGCCAAAACTTGGTATTTCAAAAAAATTATGCATGTAGTCATAATAATTAAAATAAAAACTAAATATGTGTAAAAATGTTAGTTTGATAATTAAAATATTTAAATATTGAAAACATATGGTGACATGTTAATGAAAACATATAGCAAAAATGATTTTGATTTTTTTTCCAAATAAAAATGTACATAAAAAAATAAAAATTGAACATTATCATGATAAAAAGGATATAAGACGTTTAAAGGAATTAGCACAATAATGTAACAGTGGAATATATTACAAAACCTATTCTTTTCTATAATATATTAAAAAAGGGATTGCAAAAATTTGGTTCAAACGATATTATGTGATAAAAAAATGTTCTAAAAAAATTAGAATATAAAATAAATAATTTTAATAAGTATTTAAATATTCATACTTTATTGAACATTTGTTGCTTGAAAACAGTGCAAGAAATATAAAAAATATATCACATTATTAGGATAATGAAAAAAATCCTTAACATTTAAAGTTAATAGGAAAACACGTCAAAATAAAGTTTTATGTAAAATAATGAGTATTCAAAATAATGTTTTAGGAAATATTTTTTAATTTAAATATGCTTTAGAAAATTTAATTATAATTAAAGAGCTCAAATGTGTAAAACTAATTACAAAATATTAAATAATTATTTAAACAATCATTTAGATAGCCAAATCCTTAAAATGTGATAATATAAAAGTTCTTATATTGTTCAATAACAAAATATTTTATTAATAATCAAGTATAAAAAATAGTTAAATTAAGATTTTGAAAATTTTAAGAAAATACAATCATAAAAGAAAATCATAATGATATTAAATAATCTTATTATTAAAAATCAATAACACGATCTATGAAAAACAAATCATTAATTGAAAAAAACACAAAATGTTGAAAATTTAAATTGGATAAACAAAAAATGTAGTGAAAGATTACAAAAGAATATGAATATTTTCCTCATCTTTAATAATTCATTTGATAACTATAGAGAAGGCATGTGACTACATCCACTAGCCATTTCTATTCTCTATCTTCTATAATATTTGGCTTTTAGGGATGTGGTTCGATTAGATTGCATAATCTATTTCAAAAAAGTATTTCAAAATAAAGATTATTGATAAGAAATGAAAGAATAAATCATCTAAAAAATAATGAACTAAAAATATTTAAATTTTAATTATTTGACACAATTTAAGTGACAAAAATGTTGCAAAAGAAAAAATGCAAACATTCCAGTGAAAGAAAAAAGCAAAATTATTAAAGGTAAAAAAAATACAAAACGAAGTATAGTTAAGTTCAACTAGAATATAAAATATAATATATATAAATAATAAAATTATTATCTTGATCAATCAGTGATGGATATTTCAATATCCAAGAAACATAAAAAATTGCAAAATAATTAAGTACAATATTTGCATTAGTAAAATATTAGTCTTTTACAACAATAAAATATTTTTGTTGTTTTAAAAAATAAGTTCAGCATAAATAACAAAATTTTTAATTAACTTAAAATTTTATAGGTTTTATGGTAATTAAAATATTGAAATTTAATTTTTATATTTGATATTTTAAAAAGGTATTTTAGTAATCAAACCTCCAAAAATAAATTAACAAAATAAAAAATTATTAAAAAATGTACAAATAAATATATAAGATGTTAAAAGAAATTAATATTCAAAACATTATGTATAATATGAATATCATGTATATTGAAGTATAAACCTATTAAACTCAATATTGTAATTAATTAAAAAATAAAACAATAAAAAAATTAATTAAATGACAAAACATCATAGTTCTTTAAATATGTTTGTGCTACCACTCCAATTACAAATAATTTACATTGATTAAAGAAGGTATAAAAGAGATAAAAAAATTTAATCTCAGAGATAATAACTCAATTATTTAATTTACTAAAATAAGATTAATTAGCCAAAAAAAGATTTTTAAATAACATAAAATTGATTAATATGTTTACACAATTTGAGAGTACAATAGACTGAAGTAAAATTAAAAGAATTTATTAATTTTTAGAATTAAGAAAAAATAAATTATGTGTATTTACAAGAAAATATTATTATACTAGGACAACAACATTAAATATCTATTTAGAAAAATGAAATTTAAATATGTAAGAAATAATATTGATTGGAAATTGCAAAAATGTTAGAACATTGCATTAAAAAACTAAAATAGAAAATATAATTTATGAATAAAGATGAAAATATTTGAAATTAATTTTTAATGTTAAAATTTTTTTGCATAGTTCAAAAAAAATATTAGCAAAATTATAATTGTAGTATATTTTGATAAGAATGTTTTAATAATTTGAGGGATAGATATTATGTCATTTAAAAATAAGATATAAAATATTATAAATAGATAATAATTATTATATATAAATGTTAAATTATATATCTCGAAAAAATACATGTTAGCACATATAAACAAATAAAATAAAAGAAAAAAAAATATTATTTATAGAAAAATAAAACAACAAAAATATTTAGTGTTAGAAATTTGTGAACACGATATCCATCAGAGGGGGTGAATCATACAAATTTTAAAAAAATTAAAATTAACAAAGTTTTGGCACGTCAAGTCATGATATTAATATTTGTAAGATTCTTTTGATTTTTGAATACAAAATGAAAAAAAACTTTAACAATTCAATATAGTTTTTTTATACTAAACTAATTAATATCATTATAATAATCTCTATTTAATTTTTAATTATTTTTAAAAAAATTAATTTTAGGAAAACTTATTTAGTTTTCAAAAAATAATTTTTTTTGCTCAATATCAATCAAATCAAAATGAAGTGCGACATAAAAGAAAATCTCTTGGTTGTCATGATTGTTATAAAAATTTGGAAATTCTTTTTCAAATTCAATAAACCATTATGTCACATTATTGTTATTCTTAGTGGAATGAGGGGATATTATATTAATGTAACTACCATTACTAATGGTCAACATATATGGTTGTTCCTTAATTTTTATGTTATTGCTAAACATATTGGTGCACTTTTAGTAATTTTATGATTATGAAGTTATAGGGGTGCATTTTACTATTAAAATTTCTATTTCCTCTAATTTTTACTCAATTATATCATCATGTAATATGTTTTTCTCTTCTTTTGACTTTTCTTTTTCATTAACAGTTTCTAGGTTCATGGTCATTGATATCTTTAGGTAGCTTACAACTACACACCATTTTTTTTGGGACCTAAAATAGGTAATTCTACAATATGTGAGTTGTCTTAAGGAATGTGTTGAAGAAATGGGTGGCAATATTTGTTTGGAATGTTTACAAACTATGATGGATGTGGTAGATGAATTATGACTATTAGTGTGTTGAAATATTGTGGTGTAAGCCTTTATAGAGTTTGGCTCATAATTTCTTTTAAAATAAAAAATTCTTCTTTTTACACATTTTTAGTTATGCGATATGTTTTCTATAAAGTAGTGACATTTCTCAAGTTATGTTCAACATATATGTATTTCCTTAAACCTTTGGTAAAATGTGATAGTCCTATATGCTTGGGTTATCTATATCACTTTTAGGTTATGATCCTCAAATTTGTCAATGTACTTCTCAATAGATCTATAACGTTAGGGAAATCTTTGTCATTTATCTAATATATCAACACTATAGGCTATTAGAACAAACCTGTTGTACAACTTTACCTTGAAGATTTCTCCAAGTTTGGTGTACTTATTTATCATTGATAATATATTGTCATTCTAACTTTCTAAAGAATCTACGAGTAGTAGTGATGAGTTTAGTCTTAATAAATTGATATTTTTTTAGTAAATTTTTATCAATTAAGACAATCATCAACACTAGTCTATCAGTTGATGTAATCATTAGAATCATAGCTACCATAAAATGTTAGCGCATCTAATTTCACATTAAGGATGTGCTCTTTATCTCGATGCCTCTTAAGTCTTTCCTCATTACTAGATATATCTAAATCATTATTTTGGCTTGGCTAATTTGAATGTTTATTTGTTCTTCTTCTATCATGATCTCTTTTATGGATATCTTGATCAGAGTTACCGAAAGGATCGTCATGTCTTTTATAGTTTCTACATATCTTAGGACTTCTTTCTTCTAAATCATTATGTGTCACACTTCTTTATTATCCCTTTCTATTTTAAGATTTTTGTCACATTATTGGTTTAAGAGGATTTAACCAAATATTTGTGTGAGTTGGGCTATTGATTGGGATATTTTTAGTATGGTATCTTGATTTAAATAGCCTTTTGTTTTTAACTAATCCTTGATTTGGATTTACTATTTCATAAGAACTACTAGATCTCGTGGTCAATCAAAGATTTTTCATACAAGGGATATCATGAAAATTTTTTTTGGACATCGTTCCTTTTCTTTTTTCTTAGTAAAAAAATGTGAAAGTAAAGTAATCACTACTATAAACGAGCAAACTTGAGATGAGATATGCTTCTAGGAAAGTGGCAAATGATCAAGATCACTATTTTTGCGATACCACTTCGTAGATAGAACTAGATAAGTCCCAAGAAAGATGATGGGGAATCGTATCACTACTTTTATACCACCTCCTAAAACAAAGTAACTAGTTATACTTTTCTTAATGGATAAGCTATGCAAAAAGGAAAAAAAATTGTAGAAAAACTTTTTTGTTAAAAGAATTAAAATTTAAGTAGAAAATAATGAAACATTTTTTTAATAAAAAATAAGAAAATTCATATTATCAAAAAATTAGTTGAAAACTAAAGTTGATTTATGAAGTAGAAGAAATTGTTTTAGTAGAAAAACTTATGTTTAATGCCAATGTTGAATTTACTAAATTAAAGGAAAAAAATTTTCGTAGAAAATCATAGTCTTTGATACCAAAGTTGATGCATGACATATTTGAACTTCGATCAGGGTCTAAATTGGATCCTACAGTATTGAAGATGCTCAAAAGATTATTAGAGAATATAAAGAAGGTATTATATAATAATCAGTGTAATAAGAAATATGTGGTACTTAAGAACTATTTAAAGATTGGCATTCTAAAACTGTAGTGCATAATACTAAATGAGTTGACTCCTCAAGCATTAAGCATAAAATAAAAAAAAAATAATTTTTGTAACATCCAAATTTAGATATTTAAAATAAAGTATTTTGATAAACTCTATATGAAATACTATAACAAAAAAGAGTAACTTTACAATTAGATTGTTACCTTGAAAGTAAAAGTTGTTGAAAATTAAACCTTTTGATGGTTATGTGGATGTTAGGAGAAGCAAGAATTTATTTGGTTATCGACTCTCTTACTAGATAGATTCTCCCCTTCGATCGTTGCCACTAAAACGGGGTTTGGTTGTGGGATGTATTGGTGGCAGAACCTGACCTTCGATCCTTATCTCTTATAAGTAAAATTAGTGTCCCCAACTAGGGTTAGGCATATACGCTTTATTCACAAAAGTGAAAGCACATAAACAAAGTAAGTTTAATTTCATTGTTTTTTTTTCTAACATCCTTATTTATAGGGATTTTGATAAATTCATAACTAATTTAAAAAAATGAAAATGGTATAAAAAACAGCGAAATTTTTTTAATTAAGCAATTTTCAAATAAATTCTATGTTTTGGGTTGCAAGAATAGTGGGTGGCAAAATGGCAATTGGAAAAAATTTGTATATGAAGACAATGCAACGTTAACAGAGGTCTTAGCATGTTTATTACGGGTTTAAGGTTGCCTCGGGTTTGGCAAAAAGAAAGGGTTCGCAGGATTCGCTGGATTGGTGAGTTGAGGTTTGTGTGATAGGTAAGTGCAAAACGAGTCAATGCTAGATGAACATTTGTCAATCAATGTTCTCGAGTTAATAGATGACAGCGAAAGATTGGAAGATGATGGAAGTGGTGAAATCAATAAAAAATTTATTTTTAACTTTTTTAAAATAATTTTCCAATAAAGTTTGTACTAGCAGACATGTGAAAGTAGTACGACACCAGCAATTGTGTGTTTGTGAGCTAATTTTAGAAGCTGCTACGCCACAATACCTCTAATTTTATAGTGTGCCAAAGAAAAAAATAGAATATAAAAATGCAAGACTTATCTTAAAAAGCTTCTACCAAATTGTAATTTGAAAAGCCACTATTTTAGTTTTGAATATCTATTTTCTAAAAAGTGGTTGCAAAAGTTTTGGTCAAAAAGTTGTTTTTTGGGTTCCAAAATTTCTTTGGACCAAATAGTTTTGAAATAGCTCTCTAAGAAGCTATATTATTAGTTCATTATTTGGTAAGTTTGTGCAATGTTTGCAAGTGATATTCGTATCAGATTTTCATGGGTCTGGTTAGTGAGATGGCTTGCCAACTGTAGTGTTGTAAGTTTGACCTACGTTCGTGTTGTGGATCAGGTCATGGGGTCAATTTAGTGTCTGTGGTTCCTATGTTATATGTGAGTTAGTTCGTCATAGATCATGTCAATGGGTCTACATGACAAATATAGTGTCGTGGATCAGACCTAGCTCAATGCATGGTCGAATGGGATGATACGTTATGATAGTTTAATAGATCTGAGTTTATTTGATGGTTCTATAGACTATGTTACTTTATGTTGGTTTGTATTGGTAAACTTTTGATGTAGCAAATCTAGATGTGTTTGCAGGTCATATGAACATGTGATCTAGATTATACATAGAAGCCATATTCATTGATCTACTTTAAGCAAACTTGGTCCATGTAAACTCTACGGTGTAGTAAGGTTGACGATGAGCAACATATGAAGGCAATGACAAAACTGGCCTCAATAGACCTTTTTTGGGTCTTTCTTCCTTCTTGGTATGAATTTTGAGCCTATTATAAATGTTTAGAGTTTATCTTAAGTATGTATAAGACGAATAGAAATAATGATTGTCTAAAAGTTTGACAAATGTTTGACTAGTATCTTGGCATCAAAAAGTCTAATTGATGTCCCCATTGAGAATCCTACAAAAGACTATTTGTTTGGATTGTCTCAAAAGAACTATAGCTCTTAGAAAACATTTGTGTTCTATGTTTTGAAGATCCCACTTTACATGTTTTAATAGCTTACTAAATTGTTTAAGAAAACAATTGTTGGTCCCAAATAACCCAACTTCTAGTAGCACTAGTAATCACATTCTTGACAAGTGAAAAAAAATAACAATAATAGTGTTTAAAAAACACCTAAAGGATTTTTGTTGGATTAGTTTCTATCCAAGTGAACCATTGCCACTTGAAGTTTAGAAAACATCATAGGCCCTTTTCCCAAGGTAAATAAATAGATTCATTCTACCATTATTATGAATTCTTTGCTTTCAATATATCAAAGTGTATTACTTTGAGAAATAGTAATGTAGATCTTCCAAATATTTCTAATTCATGGTTTAATAAGACATGCACTTCTAACATAACTATTGCTAAAAGAAAATTTCAAGAAAAAAGATATAGAATGGGAAATACATTGTGAAGTTATGTAGATGTGTCTTGTATTATTAAATAGAGTAATCACCCAAAATATATTAGGCATATTGGCATTCCAACAAATTTTAGTGGAGGGGCATGCTATTTGTTTACACCCATTAGTTTGTGTGGGGTTATATGTAGACTTTAATGGTGATTAAATGGATCTTTATGTACCTTTACTTTTAGAAACTCAAGTAGAATATTGTTCACTTATGTTTTCTAACATGAATCCCTTTTTTCCAAATATTAAGGATCTTGTTTTTGTATGAACTAAATATATGCTTATTGACTCAATATATTATTGGCTGGGAATTCCTAAGGTATTTGTACAAATTGTTATAATCAATATAATTAGAGTTGTACAAATGATACAAGGGGCATAGTTCATAATAAAGAAAATTAGTATACAAAAGAGAAAGGGCCATACTTTTCTAGTTCTTATGATGCACTTGGAGCTTATCAGTGAAAATGAATCCATTTGGATTATCATTTTTTGCTCTTGTGGAGACTGAATCATTCCATAGTTAGCTTGAGAAAATGACCAATGAACTCTAATGTGAATCTTTAGTAATCATATTAAGATTTATTTGCACTACCAAGAAGTTAGAAGTATCAAAGCAAATCTAGCTTTATGTACATATAAGTGACTATTGGTCACCGTTTTTTATGAGAATTAGACGAAGTGATATAGGGTATATGGTTTTTGCTCGACTTAATTATAAGCTATCTAATATAAAAATAAAAAATCCAAAGAATTTTTTAAATGAATTTGTATTCATGATGCCTAGACTTGTTGGAATTTGCATTTCCATTTAAGTTTTGTGAGAACAAAGATTAATGGTTTTTTTGAATCAATCCTATTTTTTTGACCTAGTGGAAGAAGGAGGTCGTTATAATAGAATGGGTAGATCTGCCCTTTCGAAATAAGATTGTTGATTGAACTACTATGAAAAGTCTTATTAATATATTAATAGGTCATTTAAATAGCATATAAATAACATATTCTAGTTCAATTGAGAACTTTAGGTTTCTAATGAGCTACTACTACATCTATTATGTTAGGAATTGGTAATAATTTGGCCATCCCTATGATGATTTGGTTAGTCCAAAATACAGAAAAAAAATTGTTTTCTTTTAGAGAAAAGTATCATAATGAGATTTTAAATGTTGTTAAAAAGTTATGTCAATATATTGAGAACTTGTATGCTAGAAGTGAATATTAGAGACAAAAAATTAATCCTTAGTTTTGGATTATTGATCCTTATAAGCCAATCTGCTTAATATCCTTTTGAAGGGTTAGAGAAAATGTATCTTAAGTACATAAATTGGTAGGTATATGAGAATTAATGTTAGATCCATAACAACAAAAGGGCTTTCTTTGATAGAATATAATTTCATGTTGTAGAGCTTACAAAGGAATTGTTCATATCTTAGGCATAGAGCTGTTGAAGTACATCAATATGTTCTTTACCTAGAATGAATTATACTATTCACAGTAATCCATGAGATCATAAAATTGGATAAAAGTGCAACTTTTAATCTAAACACTAATGGGAAGTGGATAAGAGAAAATACATATATCAGTCCTTGATTAATTGCTGCTTAAAATAAAGATATTAGAATCGAGCTTGTCAATTAATCAATAACATTCTCGTGGTCATTCAAAGATTTTTCATACAAGGGATATGATGAAATTTTTTTTTGGACATCCTTCCTTTTCTTTTTTTCTTAGTAAAAAAATGTGAAAGTAAAGTAATCACTACTATAAACTAGCAAACTTGAGATGAGATATGCTTCTAGGAAAGTGGCAAATGATCAAGGTCACTATTTTTGCGATACCACTTCGTAGATAGAACTAGATAACTCCCAAGAAAGATGATGGGGAATCGTATCACTACTTTTATACCACCTCCTAAAACAAAGTAACTAGTTATACTTTTCTTAATGGATAAGCTATGCAAAAAGGAAAAAAAATTGTAGAAAAACTTTTTTGTTAAAAGAATTAAAATTTAAGTAGAAAATAACGAAACATTTTTTTAATAAAAAATAAGAAAATTCATATTATCAAAAAATTAGTTGAAAACTAAAGTTGATTTATTAAGTAGAAGAAATTGTTTTAGTAGAAAAACTTATGTTTAATGCCAATGTTGAATTTACTAAATTAAAGGAAAAAAATTTTAGTAGAAAATCATAGTCTTTGATACCAAAGTTGATGCATGACATATTTGAACTTCGATCAGGGTCTAAATTGGATCCTACAGTATTGAAGATGCTCAAAATATTATTAGAGAATATAAAGAAGGTACTATATAATAATCAGTTTAATAAGAAATATGTGGTACTTAAGAACTATTTAAAGATTTGCATTCTAAAACTGTAGTGCATATTACTAAATTTAGTTGACTCCTCAAGCATTAAGCATAAAATAAAATAAAATAATTTTTGTAACATCCAAATTTAGATATTTAAAATAAAGTATTTAGATAAACTCTATATGAAATACTATAACAAAAAAGAGTAACTTTACAATTAGATTGTTACCTTGAAAATAAAAGTTGTTGAAAATTAAACCTTTTGATGGTTATGTGGATGTTAGGAGAAGCGAGAATTTATTCGGTTATCGACTCTCTTACTAGATAGATTCTCACCTTCGATCCTTGCCACTAAAACGGGGTTTGGTTGTGGGATGTATTGGTGGCAGAACCTGACCTTCGATCCTTATCTCTTATAAGTAAAATTAGTGTCCCCAACTAGGGTTAGGCATATACGCTTTATTCACAAAAGTGAAAGCAAATAAACAAAGTAAGTTTAATTTCATTGTTTTTTTTTTCTAACATCCTTATTTATAGGGATTTTGATAAATTCATAACTAATTTAAAAAAATGAAAATGGTATAAAAAACAGCGAAATTTTTTTAATTAAGCAATTTTAAAATAAATTCTATGTTTTGGGTTGCGAGAATAGTGGGTGGCAAAATGGCAGTTGGAAAAAATTTGTATATGAAGACAATGCAACATTAACAGAGGTCTTAGCATGTTTATTACGGGTTTAAGGTTGCCTCGGGTTTGGCAAAAAGAAAGGGTTCGCAGGATTCGTTGGATTGGTGAGTTGAGGTTGGTGTGATAGGTAAGTGCAAAACGAGTCAATGCTAGATGAACATTTGTCAATCAATGTTCTCGAGTTAATAGATGACAGCGAAAGATTGGAAGATGATGGAAGTGGTGAAATCAATAAAAAATTTATTTTTAACTTTTTTAAAATAATTTTCAAATAAAGTTTGTACTAGCAGACATGTGAAAGTAGTACGACACCAGCAATTGTGTGTTTGTGAGCTAATGTTAGAAGCTCCTACGCCACTATACCTCTAATTTTATAGAGTGCCAAAGAAAAAAATAAATATAAAAATGCAAGACTTATCTTAAAAAGCTTCTACCAAATTGTAATTTGAAAAGCCACTATTTTAGTTTTGAATATCTATTTTCTAAAAAGTGGTTGCAAAAGTTTTGGTCAAAAAGTTGTTTTTTGGGTTCCAAAATTTCTTTGGACCAAATAGTTTTGAAATAGCTCTATAAAAAGCTATATTATTAGTTCTTTATTTGGTAAGTTTGTGCAATGTTTGCAAGTGATATTCGTATTAGATTTTCATGGGTCTGGTTAGTGAGATGGCATGCCAACTGTAGTGTTGTAAGTTTGACCTACGTTCGTGTTGTGGATCAGGTCGTGGGGTCAATGTAGTGTTTGTGGTTCCTATGTTATATGTGAGTTAGTTCGTCATAGATCATGTCAATGGGTCTACATGACAAATATAGTGTCGTGGATCAGACCTAGCTTAATGCATGGTCGAATGGGATGATACGTTATGATAGTTTAATAGATCTGAGTTTATTTGATGGTTCTATAGACTATGTTACTTTATGTTGGTTTGTATTGGTAAACTTTTGATGTACCAAATCTAGATGTGTTTGCAGGTCATATGAACATGTGATCTAGATTATACATAGAAGCCATATTCATTGATCTACTTCAGGCAAACTTGGTCCATGTAAACTCTAAGGTGTAGTAAGGTTGACGATGAGCAACATATGAAGGCAATGACAAAACTGGCCTCAATAGACCTTTTTTGGGTCTTTCTTCCTTCTTGGTATGAATTTTGAGCCTATTATAAATGTTTAGAGTTTATCTTAAGTATGTATAAGACGAATAGAAATAATGATTGTCTAAAAGTTTGACAAATGTTTGACTAGTATCTTGGCATCAAAAAGTCTAATTGATGTCCCCATTGAGAATCCTACAAAAGACTATTTGTTTGGATTGTCTCAAAAGAACTATAGCTCTTAGAAAACATTTGTGTTCTATGTTTTGAAGATCGCACTTCACATGTTTTAATAGCTTACTAAATTGTTTAAGAAAACAATTGTTGGTCCCAAATAACCCAACTTCTAGTAGCACTAGTAATCACATTCTTGACAAGTGAAAAAAATAACAATAATAGTGTTTAAAAAACACCTAAAGGATTTTTGTTGGATTAGTTTCTATCCAAGTGAACCATTGCCACTTCAAGTTTAGAAAACATCATAGGCCCTTTTCCTAAGCTAAATAAATAGATTCATTCTACCATTATTATGAATTCTTTGCTTTCAATACATCAAAGTGTATTACTTTGAGAAATAATAATATAGATCTTCCAAATATTTCTAATTCATGGTTTAATAAGACATGCACTTCTAACATAGCTATTGCTAAAAGAAAATTTCAAGAAAAAAAATATTGAATGGGAAATACATTGTGAAGTTATGTAGATGTGTCTTGTATTATTAAATAGAGTAAGCACCCAACATATATTAGGCATATTGGCATTCCAACCAATTTTAGTGGAGGGGCATGCTATTTGTTTACACCCATTAGTTTGTATTGGGTTTTATGTAGACTTTAATGGTGATGAAGTGGATCTTTATGTACCTTTACTTTTAGAAGCTCAAGTAGAAGATTGTTCACTTATGTTTTCTAACATGAATCCCTTTTTTCCAAATATTAAGGATCTTGTTTGTGTATGAACTTAATATATGCTTATTGACTCAATATATTATTGGCTGGGAATTCCTAAGGTATTTGTACAAATTGTTATAATCAATATAATTAGAGTTGTACAAATGATACGAGGGGCACAGTTCATAATAAAGACAATTAGTACACAAAAGTGAAAGGGCCATACTTTTCTAGTTCTTATGATGCACTTGGAGCTTATCAGTGAAAATGAATCCATTTGGATTATCATTTTTTGCTCTAGTGGAGACTGGATCATTCCATAGTTAGCTTGAGAAAATGACCAATGAACTCTAATGTGAATCTTTAGTAATCATATTAAGATTTATTTGCATTACCAAGAAGTAAAAAGTATCAAAGCAAATCTAGCTTTATGTACATATAAGTGACTATTGGTCACCCTTTTTTATGAGAATTAGACGAAGTGATATAGGGTATATGGTTTTTGCTCGACTTAATTATAAGCTATCTAATATAAAAAGAAAAACTCCAAAGAATTTTTTAAATGAATTTGTATTCATGATGCCTAGACTTGTTGGAATTTGCATTTCCATTTAAGTTTTGTGAGAACAAAGATTAATGGTTTTTTTGAATCAATCCTATTTTTTTGACCTAGTGGAAGAAGGAGGTCGTTATAATAGAATGGGTAGATCTGCCCTTTCGAAATAAGATCGTTGATTGAACTACTATGGAAAGTCTTATTAATATATTAATAGGTCATTTAAATCGCATATAAATAACATATTCTAGTTCAATTGCGAACTTTAGGTTTCTAATGAGCTACTACTACATCTATTATGTTAGGAATTGGTAATAATTTGGCCATCCCTATGATGATTTGGTTAGTCCAAAATACAGAAAATTTTTTTTTTCTTTTAGAGAAAAGTATCATAATGAGATTTTAAATGTTGTTAAAAAGTTATGTCAATATATTGAGAACTTGTATGCTAGAAGTGAATATTAGAGACAAAAAATTAATCCTTAGTTTTGGATTATTGATCCTTATAAGCCAATCTGCTTAATATCCTTTTGAAGGGTTAGAGAAAATGTATCTTAAGTACATAAATTGGTAGGTATATGAGAATTAATGTTAGATCCATAACAACAAAAGGGCTTTCTTTGATAGAATATAATTTCATGTTGTAGAGCTTACAAAGGAATTGTTCATATCTTAGGCATAGAGCTGTTGAAGTACATCAATATGTTCTTTACCTAGAATGAATTATACTATTCACAGTAATCCATGAGATCATAAAATTGGATAAAAGTGCAACTTTTAATCTAAACACTAATGGGAAGTGGATTAAGAGAAAATACATATATCAGTCCTTGATTAATTGCTGCTTAAAATAAAGATATTAGAATCGAGCTTGTCAATTAATCAATAACATTCTCGTGGTCATTCAAAGATTTTTCATACAAGGGATATGATGAAATTTTTTTTTGGACATCCTTCCTTTTCTTTTTTTCTTAGTAAAAAAATGTGAAAGTAAAGTAATCACTACTATAAACTAGCAAACTTGAGATGAGATATGCTTCTAGGAAAGTGGCAAATGATCAAGGTCACTATTTTTGCGATACCACTTCGTAGATAGAACTAGATAACTCCCAAGAAAGATGATGGGGAATCGTATCACTACTTTTATACCACCTCCTAAAACAAAGTAACTAGTTATACTTTTCTTAATGGATAAGCTATGCAAAAAGGAAAAAAAATTGTAGAAAAACTTTTTTGTTAAAAGAATTAAAATTTAAGTAGAAAATAACGAAAAATTTTTTTAATAAAAAATAAGAAAATTCATATTATCAAAAAATTAGTTGAAAACTAAAGTTGATTTATTAAGTAGAAGAAATTGTTTTAGTAGAAAAACTTATGTTTAATGCCAATGTTGAATTTACTAAATTAAAGGAAAAAAATTTTAGTAGAAAATCATAGTCTTTGATACCAAAGTTGATGCATGACATATTTGAACTTCGATCAGGGTCTAAATTGGATCCTACAGTATTGAAGATGCTCAAAAGATTATTAGAGAATATAAAGAAGGTATTATATAATAATCAGTGTAATAAGAAATATGTGGTACTTAAGAACTATTTAAAGATTGGCATTCTAAAACTGTAGTGTATAATACTAAATTGAGTTGACTCCACAAGCATTAAGCATAAAATAAAAAAAAATAATTTTTGTAACATCCAAATTTAGATATTTAAAATAAAGTATTTAGATAAACTCTATATGAAATACTATAACAAAAAAGAGTAACTTTACAATTAGATTGTTACCTTGAAAGTAAAAGTTGTTGAAAATTAAACCTTTTGATGGTTATGTGGATGTTAGGAGAAGCGAGAATTTATTTGGTTATCAACTCTCTTACTAGATAGATTCTCACCTTCGATCCTTGCCACTAAAACGGGGTTTGGTTGTGGGATGTATTGGTGGCAGAACCTGACCTTCGAACCTTATCTCTTATAAGTAAAATTAGTGTCCCCAACTAGGGTTAGGCATATACGCTTTATTCACAAAAGTGAAAGCACATAAACAAAGTAAGTTTAATTTCATTGTTTTTTTTTCTAACATTCTTATTTATAGGGATTTTGATAAATTCATAACTAATTTAAAAAAATGAAAATGGTATAAGAAACAGCGAAATTTTTTTAATAAAGCAATTTTAAAATAAATTCTATGTTTTGGGTTGCGAGAATAGTGGGTGGCAAAATGGCAGTTGGAAAAAATTTGTATATGAAGACAATGCAACATTAACAGAGGTCTTAGCATGTTTATTACGGGTTTAAGGTTGCCTCGGGTTTGGCAAAAAGAAAGGGTTCGCAGGATTCGTTGGATTGGTGAGTTGAGGTTGGTGTGATAGGTAAGTGCAAAACGAGTCAATGCTAGATGAACATTTGTCAATCAATGTTCTCGAGTTAAGAGATGACAGCGAAAGATTGGAAGATGATGGAAGTGGTGAAATCAATAAAAAATTTATTTTTAACTTTTTTAAAATAATTTTCAAATAAAGTTTGTACTAGCAGACATGTGAAAGTAGTACGACACCAGCAATTGTGTGTTTGTGAGCTAATGTTAGAAGCTCCTACGCCACTATACCTCTAATTTTATAGAGTGCCAAAGAAAAAAATAGAATATAAAAATGCAAGACTTATCTTAAAAAGCTTCTACCAAATTGTAATTTGAAAAGCCACTATTTTAGTTTTGAATATCTATTTTCTAAAAAGTGGTTGCAAAAGTTTTGGTCAAAAAGTTGTTTTTTGGGTTCCAAAATTTCTTTGGACCAAATAGTTTTGAAATAGCTCTATAAAAAGCTATATTATTAGTTCTTTATTTGGTAAGTTTGTGCAATGTTTGCAAGTGATATTCGTATGAGATTTTCATGGGTCTGGTTAGTGAGATGGCATGCCAACTGTAGTGTTGTAAGTTTGACCTACGTTCGTGTTGTGGATCAGGTCGTGGGGTCAATGTAGTGTCTGTGGTTCCTATGTTATATGTGAGTTAGTTCGTCATAGATCATGTCAATGGGTCTACATGACAAATATAGTGTCGTGGATCAGACCTAGCTTAATGCATGGTCGAATGGGATGATACGTTATGATAGTTTAATAGATCTGAGTTTATTTGATGGTTCTATAGACTATGTTACTTTATGTTGGTTTGTATTGGTAAACTTTTGATGTACCAAATCTAGATGTGTTTGCAGGTCATATGAACATGTGATCTAGATTATACATAGAAGCCATATTCATTGATCTACTTCAGGCAAACTTGGTCCATGTAAACTCTAAGGTGTAGTAAGGTTGACGATGAGCAACATATGAAGGCAATGACAAAACTGGCCTCAATAGACCTTTTTTGGGTCTTTCTTCCTTCTTGGTATGAATTTTGAGCCTATTATAAATGTTTAGAGTTTATCTTAAGTATGTATAAGACGAATAGAAATAATGATTGTCTAAAAGTTTGACAAATGTTTGACTAGTATCTTGGCATCAAAAAGTCTAATTGATGTCCCCATTGAGAATCCTACAAAAGACTATTTGTTTGGATTGTCTCAAAAGAACTATAGCTCTTAGAAAACATTTGTGTTCTATGTTTTGAAGATCGCACTTTACATGTTTTAATAGCTTACTAAATTGTTTAAGAAAACAATTGTTGGTCCCAAATAACCCAACTTCTAGTAGCACTAGTAATCACATTCTTGACAAGTGAAAAAAATAACAATAATAGTGTTTAAAAAACACCTAAAGGATTTTTGTTGGATTAGTTTCTATCCAAGTGAACCATTGCCACTTCAAGTTTAGAAAACATCATAGGCCCTTTTCCTAAGGTAAATAAATAGATTCATTCTACCATTATTATGAATTCTTTGCTTTCAATACATCAAAGTGTATTACTTTGAGAAATAATAATATAGATCTTCCAAATATTTCTAATTCATGGTTTAATAAGACATGCACTTCTAACATAGCTATTGCTAAAAGAAAATTTCAAGAAAAAAAATATTGAATGGGAAATACATTGTGAAGTTATGTAGATGTGTCTTATATTATTAAATAGAGTAAGCACCCAACATATATTAGGCATATTGGCATTCCAACCAATTTTAGTGGAGGGGCATGCTATTTGTTTACACCCATTAGTTTGTATTGGGTTTTATGTAGACTTTAATGGTGATGAAATGGATCTTTATGTACCTTTACTTTTAGAAGCTCAAGTAGAAGATTGTTCACTTATGTTTTCTAACATGAATCCCTTTTTTCCAAATATTAAGGATCTTGTTTGTGTATGAACTTAATATATGCTTATTGACTCAATATATTATTGGCTGGGAATTCCTAAGGTATTTGTACAAATTGTTATAATCAATATAATTAGAGTTGTACAAATGATACGAGGGGCACAGTTCATAATAAAGACAATTAGTACACAAAAGTGAAAGGGCCATACTTTTCAAGTTCTTATGATGCACTTGGAGCTTATCAGTGAAAATGAATCCATTTGGATTATCATTTTTTGCTCTAGTGGAGACTGGATCATTCCATAGTTAGCTTGAGAAAATGACCAATGAACTCTAATGTGAATCTTTAGTAATCATATTAAGATTTATTTGCATTACCAAGAAGTAAAAAGTATCAAAGCAAATCTAGCTTTATGTACATATAAGTGACTATTGGTCACCCTTTTTTATGAGAATTAGACGAAGTGATATAGGGTATATGGTTTTTGCTCGACTTAATTATAAGCTATCTAATATAAAAATAAAAACTCCAAAGAATTTTTTAAATGAATTTGTATTCATGATGCCTAGACTTGTTGGAATTTGCATTTCCATTTAAGTTTTGTGAGAACAAAGATTAATGGTTTTTTTGAATCAATCCTATTTTTTTGACCTAGTGGAAGAAGGAGGTCGTTATAATAGAATGGGTAGATCTGCCCTTTCGAAATAAGATCGTTGATTGAACAACTATGAAAAGTCTTATTAATATATTAATAGGTCATTTAAATCGCATATAAATAACATATTCTAGTTCAATTGCGAACTTTAGGTTTCTAATGAGCTACTACTACATCTATTATGTTAGGAATTGGTAATAATTTGGCCATCCCTATGATGATTTGGTTAGTCCAAAATACAGAAAATTTTTTTTTTCTTTTAGAGAAAAGTATCATAATGAGATTTTAAATGTTGTTAAAAAGTTATGTCAATATATTGAGAACTTGTATGCTAGAAGTGAATATTAGAGACAAAAAATTAATCCTTAGTTTTGGATTATTGATCCTTATAAGCCAATCTGCTTAATATCCTTTTGAAGGGTTAGAGAAAATGTATCTTAAGTACATAAATTGGTAGGTATATGAGAATTAATGTTAGATCCATAACAACAAAAGGGCTTTCTTTGATAGAATATAATTTCATGTTGTAGAGCTTACAAAGGAATTGTTCATATCTTAGGCATAGAGCTGTTGAAGTACATCAATATGTTCTTTACCTAGAATGAATTATACTATTCACAGTAATCCATGAGATCATAAAATTGGATAAAAGTGCAACTTTTAATCTAAACACTAATGGGAAGTGGATTAAGAGAAAATACATATATCAGTCCTTGATTAATTGCTGCTTAAAATAAAGATATTAGAATCGAGCTTGTCAATTAATCAATAACATTCTCGTGGTCATTCAAAGATTTTTCATACAAGGGATATGATGAAATTTTTTTTTGGACATCCTTCCTTTTCTTTTTTTCTTAGTAAAAAAATGTGAAAGTAAAGTAATCACTACTATAAACTAGCAAACTTGAGATGAGATATGCTTCTAGGAAAGTGGCAAATGATCAAGGTCACTATTTTTGCGATACCACTTCGTAGATAGAACTAGATAACTCCCAAGAAAGATGATGGGGAATCGTATCACTACTTTTATACCACCTCCTAAAACAAAGTAACTAGTTATACTTTTCTTAATGGATAAGCTATGCAAAAAGGAAAAAAAATTGTAGAAAAACTTTTTTGTTAAAAGAATTAAAATTTAAGTAGAAAATAACGAAAAATTTTTTTAATAAAAAATAAGAAAATTCATATTATCAAAAAATTAGTTGAAAACTAAAGTTGATTTATTAAGTAGAAGAAATTGTTTTAGTAGAAAAACTTATGTTTAATGCCAATGTTGAATTTACTAAATTAAAGGAAAAAAATTTTAGTAGAAAATCATAGTCTTTGATACCAAAGTTGATGCATGACATATTTGAACTTCGATCAGGGTCTAAATTGGATCCTACAGTATTGAAGATGCTCAAAAGATTATTAGAGAATATAAAGAAGGTATTATATAATAATCAGTGTAATAAGAAATATGTGGTACTTAAGAACTATTTAAAGATTGGCATTCTAAAACTGTAGTGTATAATACTAAATTGAGTTGACTCCACAAGCATTAAGCATAAAATAAAAAAAAATAATTTTTGTAACATCCAAATTTAGATATTTAAAATAAAGTATTTAGATAAACTCTATATGAAATACTATAACAAAAAAGAGTAACTTTACAATTAGATTGTTACCTTGAAAGTAAAAGTTGTTGAAAATTAAACCTTTTGATGGTTATGTGGATGTTAGGAGAAGCGAGAATTTATTTGGTTATCAACTCTCTTACTAGATAGATTCTCACCTTCGATCCTTGCCACTAAAACGGGGTTTGGTTGTGGGATGTATTGGTGGCAGAACCTGACCTTCGAACCTTATCTCTTATAAGTAAAATTAGTGTCCCCAACTAGGGTTAGGCATATACGCTTTATTCACAAAAGTGAAAGCACATAAACAAAGTAAGTTTAATTTCATTGTTTTTTTTTCTAACATTCTTATTTATAGGGATTTTGATAAATTCATAACTAATTTAAAAAAATGAAAATGGTATAAGAAACAGCGAAATTTTTTTAATAAAGCAATTTTAAAATAAATTCTATGTTTTGGGTTGCGAGAATAGTGGGTGGCAAAATGGCAGTTGGAAAAAATTTGTATATGAAGACAATGCAACATTAACAGAGGTCTTAGCATGTTTATTACGGGTTTAAGGTTGCCTCGGGTTTGGCAAAAAGAAAGGGTTCGCAGGATTCGTTGGATTGGTGAGTTGAGGTTGGTGTGATAGGTAAGTGCAAAACGAGTCAATGCTAGATGAACATTTGTCAATCAATGTTCTCGAGTTAATAGATGACAGCGAAAGATTGGAAGATGATGGAAGTGGTGAAATCAATAAAAAATTTATTTTTAACTTTTTTAAAATAATTTTCAAATAAAGTTTGTACTAGCAGACATGTGAAAGTAGTACGACACCAGCAATTGTGTGTTTGTGAGCTAATGTTAGAAGCTCCTACGCCACTATACCTCTAATTTTATAGAGTGCCAAAGAAAAAAATAGAATATAAAAATGCAAGACTTATCTTAAAAAGCTTCTACCAAATTGTAATTTGAAAAGCCACTATTTTAGTTTTGAATATCTATTTTCTAAAAAGTGGTTGCAAAAGTTTTGGTCAAAAAGTTGTTTTTTGGGTTCCAAAATTTCTTTGGACCAAATAGTTTTGAAATAGCTCTATAAAAAGCTATATTATTAGTTCTTTATTTGGTAAGTTTGTGCAATGTTTGCAAGTGATATTCGTATCAGATTTTCATGGGTCTGGTTAGTGAGATGGCATGCCAACTGTAGTGTTGTAAGTTTGACCTACGTTCGTGTTGTGGATCAGGTCGTGGGGTCAATGTAGTGTCTGTGGTTCCTATGTTATATGTGAGTTAGTTCGTCATAGATCATGTCAATGGGTCTACATGACAAATATAGTGTCGTGGATCAGACCTAGCTCAATGCATGGTCGAATGGGATGATACGTTATGATAGTTTAATAGATCTGAGTTTATTTGATGGTTCTATAGACTATGTTACTTTATGTTGGTTTGTATTGGTAAACTTTTGATGTACCAAATCTAGATGTGTTTGCAGGTCATATGAACATGTGATCTAGATTATACATAGAAGACATATTCATTGATCTACTTCAGGCAAACTTGGTCCATGTAAACTCTAAGGTGTAGTAAGGTTGACGATGAGCAACATATGAAGGCAATGACAAAACTGGCCTCAATAGACCTTTTTTGGGTCTTTCTTCCTTCTTGGTATGAATTTTGAGCCTATTATAAATGTTTAGAGTTTATCTTAAGTATGTATAAGACGAATAGAAATAATGATTGTCTAAAAGTTTGACAAATGTTTGACTAGTATCTTGGCATCAAAAAGTCTAATTGATGTCCCCATTGAGAATCCTACAAAAGACTATTTGTTTGGATTGTCTCAAAAGAACTATAGCTCTTAGAAAACATTTGTGTTCTATGTTTTGAAGATCGCACTTTACATGTTTTAATAGCTTACTAAATTGTTTAAGAAAACAATTGTTGGTCCCAAATAACCCAACTTCTAGTAGCACTAGTAATCACATTCTTGACAAGTGAAAAAAATAACAATAATAGTGTTTAAAAAACACCTAAAGGATTTTTGTTGGATTAGTTTCTATCCAAGTGAACCATTGCCACTTCAAGTTTAGAAAACATCATAGGCCCTTTTCCTAAGGTAAATAAATAGATTCATTCTACCATTATTATGAATTCTTTGCTTTCAATACATCAAAGTGTATTACTTTGAGAAATAATAATATAGATCTTCCAAATATTTCTAATTCATGGTTTAATAAGACATGCACTTCTAACATAGCTATTGCTAAAAGAAAATTTCAAGAAAAAAAATATTGAATGGGAAATACATTGTGAAGTTATGTAGATGTGTCTTATATTATTAAATAGAGTAAGCACCCAACATATATTAGGCATATTGGCATTCCAACCAATTTTAGTGGAGGGGCATGCTATTTGTTTACACCCATTAGTTTGTATTGGGTTTTATGTAGACTTTAATGGTGATGAAATGGATCTTTATGTACCTTTACTTTTAGAAGCTCAAGTAGAAGATTGTTCACTTATGTTTTCTAACATGAATCCCTTTTTTCCAAATATTAAGGATCTTGTTTGTGTATGAACTTAATATATGCTTATTGACTCAATATATTATTGGCTGGGAATTCCTAAGGTATTTGTACAAATTGTTATAATCAATATAATTAGAGTTGTACAAATGATACGAGGGGCACAGTTCATAATAAAGACAATTAGTACACAAAAGTGAAAGGGCCATACTTTTCAAGTTCTTATGATGCACTTGGAGCTTATCAGTGAAAATGAATCCATTTGGATTATCATTTTTTGCTCTAGTGGAGACTGGATCATTCCATAGTTAGCTTGAGAAAATGACCAATGAACTCTAATGTGAATCTTTAGTAATCATATTAAGATTTATTTGCATTACCAAGAAGTAAAAAGTATCAAAGCAAATCTAGCTTTATGTACATATAAGTGACTATTGGTCACCCTTTTTTATGAGAATTAGACGAAGTGATATAGGGTATATGGTTTTTGCTCGACTTAATTATAAGCTATCTAATATAAAAATAAAAACTCCAAAGAATTTTTTAAATGAATTTGTATTCATGATGCCTAGACTTGTTGGAATTTGCATTTCCATTTAAGTTTTGTGAGAACAAAGATTAATGGTTTTTTTGAATCAATCCTATTTTTTTGACCTAGTGGAAGAAGGAGGTCGTTATAATAGAATGGGTAGATCTGCCCTTTCGAAATAAGATCGTTGATTGAACAACTATGAAAAGTCTTATTAATATATTAATAGGTCATTTAAATCGCATATAAATAACATATTCTAGTTCAATTGCGAACTTTAGGTTTCTAATGAGCTACTACTACATCTATTATGTTAGGAATTGGTAATAATTTGGCCATCCCTATGATGATTTGGTTAGTCCAAAATACAGAAAATTTTTTTTTTCTTTTAGAGAAAAGTATCATAATGAGATTTTAAATGTTGTTAAAAAGTTATGTCAATATATTGAGAACTTGTATGCTAGAAGTGAATATTAGAGACAAAAAATTAATCCTTAGTTTTGGATTATTGATCCTTATAAGCCAATCTGCTTAATATCCTTTTGAAGGGTTAGAGAAAATGTATCTTAAGTACATAAATTGGTAGGTATATGAGAATTAATGTTAGATCCATAACAACAAAAGGGCTTTCTTTGATAGAATATAATTTCATGTTGTAGAGCTTACAAAGGAATTGTTCATATCTTAGGCATAGAGCTGTTGAAGTACATCAATATGTTCTTTACCTAGAATGAATTATACTATTCACAGTAATCCATGAGATCATAAAATTGGATAAAAGTGCAACTTTTAATCTAAACACTAATGGGAAGTGGATTAAGAGAAAATACATATATCAGTCCTTGATTAATGGCTGCTTAAAATAAAGATATTAGAATCGAGCTTGTCAATTAATCAATAACATTCTCGTGGTCATTCAAAGATTTTTCATACAAGGGATATGATGAAATTTTTTTTTGGACATCCTTCCTTTTCTTTTTTTCTTAGTAAAAAAATGTGAAAGTAAAGTAATCACTACTATAAACTAGCAAACTTGAGATGAGATATGCTTCTAGGAAAGTGGCAAATGATCAAGGTCACTATTTTTGCGATACCACTTCGTAGATAGAACTAGATAACTCCCAAGAAAGATGATGGGGAATCGTATCACTACTTTTATACCACCTCCTAAAACAAAGTAACTAGTTATACTTTTCTTAATGGATAAGCTATGCAAAAAGGAAAAAAAATTGTAGAAAAACTTTTTTGTTAAAAGAATTAAAATTTAAGTAGAAAATAACGAAAAATTTTTTTAATAAAAAATAAGAAAATTCATATTATCAAAAAATTAGTTGAAAACTAAAGTTGATTTATTAAGTAGAAGAAATTGTTTTAGTAGAAAAACTTATGTTTAATGCCAATGTTGAATTTACTAAATTAAAGGAAAAAAATTTTAGTAGAAAATCATAGTCTTTGATACCAAAGTTGATGCATGACATATTTGAACTTCGATCAGGGTCTAAATTGGATCCTACAGTATTGAAGATGCTCAAAAGATTATTAGAGAATATAAAGAAGGTATTATATAATAATCAGTGTAATAAGAAATATGTGGTACTTAAGAACTATTTAAAGATTGGCATTCTAAAACTGTAGTGTATAATACTAAATTGAGTTGACTCCACAAGCATTAAGCATAAAATAAAAAAAAATAATTTTTGTAACATCCAAATTTAGATATTTAAAATAAAGTATTTAGATAAACTCTATATGAAATACTATAACAAAAAAGAGTAACTTTACAATTAGATTGTTACCTTGAAAGTAAAAGTTGTTGAAAATTAAACCTTTTGATGGTTATGTGGATGTTAGGAGAAGCGAGAATTTATTTGGTTATCAACTCTCTTACTAGATAGATTCTCACCTTCGATCCTTGCCACTAAAACGGGGTTTGGTTGTGGGATGTATTGGTGGCAGAACCTGACCTTCGAACCTTATCTCTTATAAGTAAAATTAGTGTCCCCAACTAGGGTTAGGCATATACGCTTTATTCACAAAAGTGAAAGCACATAAACAAAGTAAGTTTAATTTCATTGTTTTTTTTTCTAACATTCTTATTTATAGGGATTTTGATAAATTCATAACTAATTTAAAAAAATGAAAATGGTATAAGAAACAGCGAAATTTTTTTAATAAAGCAATTTTAAAATAAATTCTATGTTTTGGGTTGCGAGAATAGTGGGTGGCAAAATGGCAGTTGGAAAAAATTTGTATATGAAGACAATGCAACATTAACAGAGGTCTTAGCATGTTTATTACGGGTTTAAGGTTGCCTCGGGTTTGGCAAAAAGAAAGGGTTCGCAGGATTCGTTGGATTGGTGAGTTGAGGTTGGTGTGATAGGTAAGTGCAAAACGAGTCAATGCTAGATGAACATTTGTCAATCAATGTTCTCGAGTTAATAGATGACAGCGAAAGATTGGAAGATGATGGAAGTGGTGAAATCAATAAAAAATTTATTTTTAACTTTTTTAAAATAATTTTCAAATAAAGTTTGTACTAGCAGACATGTGAAAGTAGTACGACACCAGCAATTGTGTGTTTGTGAGCTAATGTTAGAAGCTCCTACGCCACTATACCTCTAATTTTATAGAGTGCCAAAGAAAAAAATAGAATATAAAAATGCAAGACTTATCTTAAAAAGCTTCTACCAAATTGTAATTTGAAAAGCCACTATTTTAGTTTTGAATATCTATTTTCTAAAAAGTGGTTGCAAAAGTTTTGGTCAAAAAGTTGTTTTTTGGGTTCCAAAATTTCTTTGGACCAAATAGTTTTGAAATAGCTCTATAAAAAGCTATATTATTAGTTCTTTATTTGGTAAGTTTGTGCAATGTTTGCAAGTGATATTCGTATCAGATTTTCATGGGTCTGGTTAGTGAGATGGCATGCCAACTGTAGTGTTGTAAGTTTGACCTACGTTCGTGTTGTGGATCAGGTCGTGGGGTCAATGTAGTGTCTGTGGTTCCTATGTTATATGTGAGTTAGTTCGTCATAGATCATGTCAATGGGTCTACATGACAAATATAGTGTCGTGGATCAGACCTAGCTCAATGCATGGTCGAATGGGATGATACGTTATGATAGTTTAATAGATCTGAGTTTATTTGATGGTTCTATAGACTATGTTACTTTATGTTGGTTTGTATTGGTAAACTTTTGATGTACCAAATCTAGATGTGTTTGCAGGTCATATGAACATGTGATCTAGATTATACATAGAAGACATATTCATTGATCTACTTCAGGCAAACTTGGTCCATGTAAACTCTAAGGTGTAGTAAGGTTGACGATGAGCAACATATGAAGGCAATGACAAAACTGGCCTCAATAGACCTTTTTTGGGTCTTTCTTCCTTCTTGGTATGAATTTTGAGCCTATTATAAATGTTTAGAGTTTATCTTAAGTATGTATAAGACGAATAGAAATAATGATTGTCTAAAAGTTTGACAAATGTTTGACTAGTATCTTGGCATCAAAAAGTCTAATTGATGTCCCCATTGAGAATCCTACAAAAGACTATTTGTTTGGATTGTCTCAAAAGAACTATAGCTCTTAGAAAACATTTGTGTTCTATGTTTTGAAGATCGCACTTTACATGTTTTAATAGCTTACTAAATTGTTTAAGAAAACAATTGTTGGTCCCAAATAACCCAACTTCTAGTAGCACTAGTAATCACATTCTTGACAAGTGAAAAAAATAACAATAATAGTGTTTAAAAAACACCTAAAGGATTTTTGTTGGATTAGTTTCTATCCAAGTGAACCATTGCCACTTCAAGTTTAGAAAACATCATAGGCCCTTTTCCTAAGGTAAATAAATAGATTCATTCTACCATTATTATGAATTCTTTGCTTTCAATACATCAAAGTGTATTACTTTGAGAAATAATAATATAGATCTTCCAAATATTTCTAATTCATGGTTTAATAAGACATGCACTTCTAACATAGCTATTGCTAAAAGAAAATTTCAAGAAAAAAAATATTGAATGGGAAATACATTGTGAAGTTATGTAGATGTGTCTTATATTATTAAATAGAGTAAGCACCCAACATATATTAGGCATATTGGCATTCCAACCAATTTTAGTGGAGGGGCATGCTATTTGTTTACACCCATTAGTTTGTATTGGGTTTTATGTAGACTTTAATGGTGATGAAATGGATCTTTATGTACCTTTACTTTTAGAAGCTCAAGTAGAAGATTGTTCACTTATGTTTTCTAACATGAATCCCTTTTTTCCAAATATTAAGGATCTTGTTTGTGTATGAACTTAATATATGCTTATTGACTCAATATATTATTGGCTGGGAATTCCTAAGGTATTTGTACAAATTGTTATAATCAATATAATTAGAGTTGTACAAATGATACGAGGGGCACAGTTCATAATAAAGACAATTAGTACACAAAAGTGAAAGGGCCATACTTTTCAAGTTCTTATGATGCACTTGGAGCTTATCAGTGAAAATGAATCCATTTGGATTATCATTTTTTGCTCTAGTGGAGACTGGATCATTCCATAGTTAGCTTGAGAAAATGACCAATGAACTCTAATGTGAATCTTTAGTAATCATATTAAGATTTATTTGCATTACCAAGAAGTAAAAAGTATCAAAGCAAATCTAGCTTTATGTACATATAAGTGACTATTGGTCACCCTTTTTTATGAGAATTAGACGAAGTGATATAGGGTATATGGTTTTTGCTCGACTTAATTATAAGCTATCTAATATAAAAATAAAAACTCCAAAGAATTTTTTAAATGAATTTGTATTCATGATGCCTAGACTTGTTGGAATTTGCATTTCCATTGAAGTTTTGTGAGAACAAAGATTAATGGTTTTTTTGAATCAATCCTATTTTTTTGACCTAGTGGAAGAAGGAGGTCGTTATAATAGAATGGGTAGATCTGCCCTTTCGAAATAAGATCGTTGATTGAACAACTATGAAAAGTCTTATTAATATATTAATAGGTCATTTAAATCGCATATAAATAACATATTCTAGTTCAATTGCGAACTTTAGGTTTCTAATGAGCTACTACTACATCTATTATGTTAGGAATTGGTAATAATTTGGCCATCCCTATGATGATTTGGTTAGTCCAAAATACAGAAAATTTTTTTTTTCTTTTAGAGAAAAGTATCATAATGAGATTTTAAATGTTGTTAAAAAGTTATGTCAATATATTGAGAACTTGTATGCTAGAAGTGAATATTAGAGACAAAAAATTAATCCTTAGTTTTGGATTATTGATCCTTATAAGCCAATCTAGTTCATATCCTTTTGAAGGGTTAGAGAAAATGTATCTTAAGTACATAAATTGGTAGGTATATGAGAATTAATGTCAGATCCTTAACTACAAAAGGGCTTTCTTTGATAGAATATAATTTCGTGTTGTAGAGCTTACAAAGGAATTGTTCATATCTTAGGCATAGAGCTGTTGAAGTACTTCAATATGTTCTTTACCTAGAATGAATTATACTATTCACAGTAATCCATGAGATCATAAAATTGGATAAAAGAGCAACTTTTAATCTAAACACTAATGGGAAGTGGATTAGGAGATAATACATATATCAGTCCTTGATTAATTGCTGCTTAAAATCAAGATATTAGAATCGAGCTTGTCAATTAATCAATAACATTTTCAGTACACCCAATACATTTTATGACCCGCTTTATTATCAAAAGATATGTGTTAGATAGTCAATTTTTTTATGATGTGAGTCCCACTCATGGGGACCTTGTTGAGTTCAAAGAAGTTGTAAGCATTATTGTGGCTTATTCAATTGGGCAACCATGTACTCAATTAACATTAAGAACCTTTCATTCTAATAGAATATTCACAAGTGTTACTATAAACATTGTACTAGCTCTCTCTAATGGAAAATTTAAATTTGATGAGTATTTTGTTCATCCTATGCATACATTTCAAGGACACCATACTTTTATATATTTTGTGGACTTTTATTAAGTCGATTGTTAAAATACTTTGCATAATGTGAATATTGTAACTAAATGTCTGATTTTTGTTTAAAGTGACCAATATGTAGAATAAAAAACAAGCCCTTTATGTATGGGCTAACTAATGTATAACATGTGCTAGTATATCCATATAGTAATAAATATATATTATAAAAAACAAGTGATTTATGGACTTTAACAAAAGGATATATAAATAAACCATAGTCTCATTTTCCTTTCATAATGATCAAGATCAAAAGAGTACTAATTATGTTTTAGAAGAAGAATACATCTTTGCTTCCACACTTAGTAATATTCAAGAAAGACATAGATGATTGGATACTTTTGGGAAAAAAAGATAGGGAAAATCTTGACTATTCAAAACTTGATGAAATCATATTCGATATTCGTAAGAATCCCATAAATTCTTGTATTTGCATAGATAATTTCAGCTGTTATTTAGGGAAAAAGAGAAGAAATAGAGAGACAATCTCATTATCAAATGATATCTGATAGTTTGATGATCATTTCATGGAGTATTGGATAGTTTATTATATTATTTACCCTTAATCATGGTGCTTTGTTTGATGATAAAAAACTCTAAAAATTATTACTAAAATTGTTTTAATGAATTTTTTAATTTTGAAATAACTGATTCTTATGCATTAGAGGGATTTTAAAAATAAAAAAGGAGATAAAATCTCATGAAAATCATGTTGATTAGAGATCTAAATAACAAAAGAATATATTTTAAATTTAATTTGACATATTTTAATTTTTTAAATTGGAATGTTAAATTTCATCAAAATAGTGGATACATGGTCCCAAAATTAAGTATTATTAATTATTAGGATTCTAATAGTCTAGATGTTATCTTGATTGTTTAAATAATTTTTTTAATGTTAATCATATGTTTGAATTTTTTTAAAAAACATATTGCAAAAAGAACGTTTTAATTATAATAATTAATTATTAAAAAAATAATAATTTAATTAAAATGGTTAATAAGAAAAACTTATTTCTAATAGGAACAAAAAGTTCTAGGTTAAAGCACAATGCTAAAATTTTTTTAACTACACTTATCGTGCTAAGAAAATAACTCCCATGGTTGTTGAATAGTTTTGGGTTCATTTTATAACACAAGAACCTGAACATAACTCCTTTTTGGAGAAAAGCAGGGGGTAATAATCCCCAAAAAAATAGAGAAAATTCATAATGTAGAATAACTCACACAAAGGCATAATAATCCATCATTCATTTAATGTGGCTCTAAACTTTATACCAATTTCACATGAATGTAATCAAAATCGAAAAATTTATTTATGCAATCAAATTGAACAACTCGAAGTTAAAATAATCATAATGTCATCTGCCATTTTAAAATAGTTATTTTAATCCATCATCAAATCACTCAATTTTGTGATCTCCAAGTCGATGTTTTATTTGCACATACGAACTAAATCTTGATGTCAAATATCAACTAAAATCAAATGGTTCTAATCAAATCCTAATTTCAAAATAGTGTTTATCTAATGATATTCATCCAATTGAGAAGTTTTCAAGATCTAATGTTCTAGGAGCCTTTCAATCAACCAGCTCCTAAGCAACTACTCTTTTATCAATTGCTTCAAGCAATTAGGAATTTCATAATTTATTAATTAAATTTTATGATGGACTTTTTACTTAAATTAGAACGAAAAATTGGCTAGTTTAGCCAGGATTTGTATTATTGAACACAATTCATTGATAAAAGTTTTAAAAAATCTGGAAAAAACATTTCAAATCATGACATACATGCCATTTGTGGTGGGTGTTCATTGTCTCTTTCTTATGATGCATTGTTTAATCATTAAACTAATAATCTCTACTTTTTTTCTCAGATAAGCTAAGTTATAAATTGTCTTTATTTTTTGTTGATTTAAAACAAAATGCTTGTGCCTCATTAGACCATCATCAATCCTAAGATTTTTATTTATATTAACTTCAATTATTGTGTCACAAAATAATTTTATTATATTGCTAATTGTTTTATATTAAACGTCGTAGTAACCTACTCCTATTATTTAGTTATGAAGATTTTGTGTCTTCTCTTTCGACAAAATGATTTTTATTAGTTGTGGTTTTGCTTAGTTTTTATTGAGGGAAGACATAAAATTGATTTTAGGATGAGCTACCCAAAAAGTGTTTGTGTACATTTTATAATTTTGTCAATTTTTCTTTTTCACAAGTTTCATAAAACTTTATTTTTAGAAGAAGCTTAATGGGTTCCAAAATAAAATTAAAATTTTCTCAAAATCACTTTTAGATATGTGCTTAAATTTATTAACAAAATTACTTCAAAGCATTTTTCATTAAATGTTTTCTAAGGATCCAAAACTTTTATTCTCAATAATTTGTCCACTTCTTGTAAACTCTTGTGAACCACACTTAAATTGGTGAAAGAAAAAAAAATTGTTTTTCTATCAAGAAGAAATTTTCTAGCTCATCCATATCTCAAATTAATGTTTTAATAAGTTCAGGTGAAGGTGCATCATCCAATAGACCACCACACTCTTTTTAACAATTCTTATCTTAAGGATAATATTAGGATATCTACTTATTTAAAATATATTAATAAAGAAATATGAGAACTAATAAAAACCATTCTTTAATTTTTTTAATAAAAAATAGAAGATATTTTTATACAAAAATTATTTAGCAAAATAATTCAAAAAAAATGCAAATTTTAATTAAATGATAAATTTATAAGTATTTTATATTATTGATGCAGTATAGATTTAAGCTTCTACTAAGGTCTAAATTATAGTGTACAATATTAAAGATACTTGTAGACTATTAGGGAATATGAAAAGATAGTATGTATTAATTTGGGTTATGTAGCATGTGTATAATTTTAGAACTATTCAAAGATTAGCATTTTGAAAGTTGTGTAGATTATTAAATTGAGTAGGTAACAACAACATATGCATTAAGTACTAAATCTTGTAAAGTAATTTTTGTAATATTCAATTTTATATATATAAACTAGAGATTTTAAGACAAAATCTAAGTGAAGTACTTTAATAAAAAAATAACCCTAACTATAGATTACTACCAAGAATATAAAAGTTGCTAAAAGGGCGCATCCTTTTGGTGATGATCCCTTTCAATTTTGAACGTGTTAGCATTTTCAGTACCAAAGTGGTAAATGGGTGACTTTGTAGTGATTTGAGATAATACAAAAGCCTAGGGTATTAGTGAAAGCAAGAATTTGTTTAGTTATTGACTCTCCTAGTAGAAGGTCTATTAATTTTGATCCATGTCTCTCACAAGTGATTTGGTTGCCAACTGTCTTAATAGAAAGTCTCTCACCTTCAATCCTTGTCTCTCACAAGTGAAGTTTGAATCTCTAGAACTAAGTTGGGCACACACAATTTCTTTATTAAATTGTAAGAATAGAAATAAAATAATTTTATTTCATAATTTTATAACCCTTAAAGTTTTGTGAGCATCCCTATTTATGAAGATCTCAAAGGTTCATCAATAAAAGGTTTTAAAAAAATTAAAAAAATAAAAAATTAAAATTATTAATTGAATTAAAAATTCAAAAACTAACTGTGCATTTTGAGTGATGGTAGCAATGAGTGATGAAATAGTGGGTGGCACAATTATAAAGAGAGTGACTCACGATAAAAAAGTTGGCCTGATTTTCAGGTAGGCACGGGTTAGACAGAACAGAATGGGTTGATGGGATTGGTTGGTTGGTGTGGGTGCGAGAAGTCATTGGCAACATATCAATGCATGTCAAGCATAGGTCAAATGATGTTCTTTTTCAGTTGTGTTCATATAGATGCATGGGTTAACACAGGTAGTGAAAACAGTAGCTCAAGGTGTTAATAATTATGGTAGATGGGATGGATATTGATTAGAAGCAAAATAAAAAAAAATTAATTTTAAGCATTTTGAACAAATTTTGAATCAGGTTTTGCACCTTTGGACTTCTAGAACTAGTGTTATAATAAGGAATGTGTGTTTGTGACCATATGTTAGTTGCTTACTCATCATCTGCCCATGTGGGGGAGAGCATTGGTTAGTGGTATCGAAGCGATGGCCATAGTAATGTTCTAATAGTTCTGATGTGATATATTATAAGTGATCATAAATAAGCTAAGAGTTCTTGATCAGAGGTTTTCCATTCCACCAAACTAAAAAATTTTAAAGTTAATAACATTTGGTTGGAATTGTGTCATAATCTAAAATTTTCTTCAGGTTATTCTCACTATTAAGGCTAATGTAATGAAAAGGAAATTCACTTAGCATAAGAAAATTAGGATCAAAAAAATTTTGAAGTTCAGAGTTCTTGATCAGAGGTTTTCCATTCCACCAAACTAAAAAATTTTGAAGTTAATAACATTTGGTTGGAATTGTGTCATAATCTAAAATTTTGTTCAGGCTATTCTCACTATTAAGGCTAATGTAATGAAAAGGAAATTCACTCAGCATAAGAAAATTAGCATAAAAAAAATTAATTTTAAGCATTTTGAACAAATTTTGAATCAGGTTTTGCACCTTTGGTCATCTAGAACTAGTGTTATGATAAGGAATGTGTGTTTGTGACCATATGTTAGTTGCTTACTCATCATCTGCCCATGTGGGGGAGAGCATAGGTTAGTGGTATCGAAGCGATGGCCATAGTAATGTTCTAATAGTTCTGATGTGATGTATTATAAGTGATCATAAATAAGCTAAGAGTTCTTGATCAGAGGTTTTCCATTCCACCAAACTAAAAAATTTTGAAGTTAATAACATTTGGTTGGAATTGTCTCATAATCTAAAATTTTCTTCAGGTTATTCTCACTATTAAGGCTAATGTAATGAAAAGGAAATTCACTTAGCATAAGAAAATTAGGATCAACTGAGTCAAGAGGTAATAAAAATGTGCCTTGTTGATTTTAAATCCTTACAGTTACAGGTTGACCTAATGCTATACTCTTCTAGTAAATCTAACACATTTGCATTAGTTCCAGGTTTTCGAATATTCATAAAATATCTAGCATCATGCACTTATAATTTCTCGTAAGCTACGAGAAGAAACTATTCTCAAATAACTCTAATGATAATATAGCTTCTTTCATAAAAATGCTTAACTTTTTTTTAAAGATCTACTAATTTCTTGGAACTTTCATTACTTTAGTTAATTATTTTAGATATTTTTGCTGCTAATAAAAACATTTCAATAGAGGAAATAGTTTGAAAGTCCATTGGTAAGGGAATAAAATCAATAAAATATATTTGGCTTATTATGATGTGGCTATACCATAAGTGATGGGTTTGGTAAGGTGGTGTCTAACTCTTTAATTATAAGAAACTAAACTAAGTCTCATTGATTAGTGATCTTCTTAACTTAGGGTAGTATATTCAAGCTTAAATTCTTTCTTTCTTTTTACTTTATCCATGGGCCTAAAAGTTTTTATAGATTTTTTAGTCTTATAAGCTATTAGATTTGCATAGGTATGATATCATAAAAAACCTAATCATTATACCTACAAAATAGAAATGATAGATACACTGTTGCTTCATAGGATAGAGATTTTATCTATCAATGACACAGAGTAAGTGTTTGAATGTTTCTTTAAAAGAGCTCTTATATGCTTAATAGTAATAAGAGATATTACATTATTATAAATACCAATATCAACAATAATCCAAAATGGTTGTCCCTTATTTTTTATGCTGGTGTTAAAGATATTGGTGCACTTTTAGTCGCCTTGAAGTTATGGGGTTGTAAGGGTGCATATAATATGAATTTTTTTGTGTTCTCTGACTCTTTTTTAGCATTCTAATTAGGTATTATGTTTTCTTCTTCTTCCAAATTATTTGGGTTAGGTTAAAGAAAAGTGTAGAAAAGTGGATGTTAACATATTTTTTGAGGTTTAGAAACTATGGTAGATGGGTTAGATGAAGTGCGAGTGTAATTGTTTGACAAATGGGGTCTGGGCCTTTGAAGAAACTCACTCGTCATATCTCTTAAAACATAAATTCTTCTTTTTTTTAACATTTCTTCTATTTAATAGGCTTTCTCTAAATATATCTATCATAATAGAAAAACCTTTGTTATTTATCTTTCATTTTGATATTATAGATTATTGGAATAAACATATCGTACAACCTAACCTTAAGATTTCTTCAAGTTCAGGATACCTCTTTGTCATTGTTAGTATATTAATGCTCTTATTTTCTAAGGAACTTATGGGTAATACACTAAGTTATCCTTAATAAATTGATTTTTTTGCTCACTCATTTGGTACTAGTCAAACCAATAATTCATACTAATCTGTCAGTTATTATAATCTTTTGGTTCGAAATTGCCATGAAAAGTTAGGGTACACAATTGGACATTAGGGATATGCTCTGATCTTAATGTCTCTTAGGTCTTTCCTCTTTATTGAATATATCTAAATCGTTATTTTAACTTAACTCATCAAAAGGTTCATTTTTTTTTATACTACCATGATGTATCTTATGGATATCATAGTCAAATTTATCAAATGGATTATCATGCCTTTTGCAGTTCTTATCTTCTAAGGCTTTTCTCTTTTAAATTACTAGTGTATCTATTCTTCTCTTACATTTTTGTAGTTCATATCTTTAGGATGTTGACTTAAATTTTTTACTTTCTAAAATACTAAATAAAAAGTTTAAAAAAATATTATATTAAAAATTTAAAAGATTAATATATTAATAAAATATGCTAGAACAAGCAATGTAGCAAAAAGAATAAAAATAGATAAAGTTATAAAAAGAATCTAAAATATTTAGACATATTTGAATAATTATGTTAAGAGCAATAACATTATGTGCATATAAATAGTTTAAAAAAATAAGAAAAAGAGTAAGATCAACATAATGAACTTATAAATTATTTTGTATATTTACACTAATTATTAAAAAAATATTTCTAAATATTTTAATTTTGCAAAACTTCGCATTATAACAAAAATTAAAAAGTTAAAGATTTTGAAATACTAATATCCAATGGCGTAATGGAATACTAATAATGTTAAAAGCTTTTCATAATTTAATTACTAAATAGGTTTGATAGAAAAATATCATACAATTAATTAATATTCTAAAATAAATGACAAGTAAATAAATTGTGTAGGCATATAAAAAAATAAATAATACCACTTCACTATAGAAGGCATCTAGAAGGCACTATTAATTAATTTCCTACTCATTTTAATAAATGAATTTTGGTATTAGGAATATTTTACTTTAAACAGTTCAAATGTTAAATATTTTTTAATTATTGAAAATAAAAAATAGTTATTTTCTTCCTTATTTTGTTTATTTTAAATATTTTATTTTAATAATCACTTTTACTACTTCATTATAATATTTATTTTTATATTTGCTTCAATATGAATCCAGCATAACTAAATTTGCCTTTGATAATTTATTTCAATTGCAATATAGTTACAAATTATTAACTACATTAAAATTTTAGCTTTATTTATGCTTATGATAACTTCTTATTTTTGTTAAAATATTAACTGAATTTTTAAAAAGAATTTCATTATCAAATTAAAAACAATTGTTTATTAATTGAAATTCTTTTATTACAATCATGAAAATAAAGTTAAAATATTCCAATTTAAGTAAAACTTAACGAGGATGAAAAACATGTAAATAATTGCAAAAATTGAATATTGATAATATTAAAAACTGATTCTTGTCAAATATGTTATTAAAAATTTAAAATAAAAAAAATTATAATACAAGAAAAAATAACAATATTTATAATTTTTTTCTTACAAGATTGCATAATCTTAAGTTATGTATTTAAAAATTAGTGCAAATACTTAAAAAATAAAAAATAAAAATTGTTTTATAGAGAAATAAAATACTAACGAGTAAAATCAGATATTCAAAATAATGCAAAGTAGATGTTATATTTTTTTGTCCATCTTATGTGAAATAAAATATTTTCATACTTTTAATATTATAAACTTTATTCTAATATAAATCAAATTAGTTCTATATTTTGAGTTTTTAATACTTAACTTTTTATTAGTTTGTTTCTATATTTTTATGCTCTTTACTATTGAAAATTTGTGTTCTAAATTTTCATCACAATAAATTATGAAAATTATTTTAAGATTTTTTGATATTTACAAAACTACTCAATAAAAGTTTTTTAGTATTTTTTTAAAGTATATTTGCTTATCGTAATATATATTTGATATTTTTTATTTTTTTTATTTTTTATGATAGATTTATTTTTCATATCATTTTACATTAGAGAATTGTTTTTAATATCATTTTAATTTTTTTATTGGATATTTTTTTACTAAAGAAATGTTTTTTTTTTATCATGAAGTAAATTTAATTTTTTTTAAAATAATTTGTGGAATGTCAAGATATGTCATTGCTAAATAAAACATAGCACATGAGATCAAAATATATAAAGTTCATATGATAACAAAATAGTTTTCATATTTAAAAATTTCGAAAAACATAAAAACATGTCTTTTATATAATTATTAAAAATATTTAATTTTGTGTAATATCAAAAGAGTTTAATTTTTCGTTTGAATTTTCAAAAAAAAGAGACTATTAATAAATAGAAAACATAACTTAAAAATTGTAATTTTAATAAATAATTAAATTAAAATGTAAATATGAAAACTAAAAATATATTAAAATTTAAAACATATCATTAATTTAATAAAATATTAGTTAACTAAATAAAGATAAATTATTTACATAAATATGACAAGTAAAAATATATAAAAACTTAAAAATAATCATCAATATAATAAAATTTTAATAAACTAAAAAAATTATTTAAATAATGCATAAATAATAAATCTATTCTAACTGTATGCTAACAATATTCATGATTTAAATAAAAGATGTTAAAAATTAAAAAGAAATATACAAAGAATTTTAATATAGTTAATATTTAAAATGTTTAAAGTTTTGATTGCAGAAGGTTTACCAAATTTTTAGCGAAGAGAAATAAATATATAAATTTAATTAAAAAATCCAAAATGATAAGAAGAGGCCCATGAATAAATAAATACTAAAGATAAATTAGAGATAATCCTCTTATGTGAACTATCTACGTTATAATGTGGTTGTAGGGGCTCATGTTTATATTAGTTGACACTTTCTTTTTATTTTTAGTGCATTTTATACTATTAGTGTCTACTCTTAACAACTTAAAAAAGATTTTGTAAATATGATTTAAGATTGTAGTGGTTTTTTGGTTATATCATTTGATTATTAAACATAAAGATATTTATCCCTTTGAAATAACTTATTAATCATTTGTTGTTAGTTATTTATATTTTTATTAGTATTACTAAAACTTATTCATTTTATTTTAAATATTTACAGTTATTTATCGATGTAAGTTTTTTATTATCACATGTAACTTTTATATTTTATGCATTTAAATGCTTTTTATGATAATTCCCATTCTTTTGAATAGTTTAAATATTCTATGTTGTTAATCATTTTCCCTTTTTTTAATCCAAAAAAAGTTTTTACAATATTTTCGAGAACATTATAGATATAAAGATGTCCTTGTTTATTCATGAACTATAAAATATAATTTTTAAATTTTTTTGTTATTCGTTAATGCAATTATGTTGTATTTGTTTTAAAAGTTTTTATATTTATTATGATTTTTCCAATGTTTGGAATGACATATCATTTTTTCTTAAAATTTTTATCTAAATAATTTAAAATTTTAAAATATTTAATATTAATGAATTTTTATTTTTGTTTATTTATTTTTAAATATTCTATATAATGGTTTATTATGTAAATAATGTATTCTAGTTTTTTTAGTAATTAATTTACCAATGTTTAATGTCAAAAATTTTAAGTTAATATTTTTTTACTTTTATGTCAATAGTTTTGTTATTATCAAATAAAAATTATAAAACTTTAAAAAAAATCTAAAATGTTATTTCTTTTGGGCAAGAAACTTTAAATTATTTTAGTTTAAATAAAATTATCCAAATAACAAAAACAATAATGGAATAGACATTTCAAAATTGTAAAATTTTTGACATACTATGTAAAAAAGGGTTCCTTTATAGTACAATGATTCACAATATATTATTATAAGTTAAAATATTTAACTTGAAATAGGAAAACATTACACTATACTTTATAATGTTAAGTTTATTTTATCCCATTAGTGCATACTTTGAAATAATTTCAACAAAGTACATTTTTTAATTGTGATGGCCGATTTCTCATATCTTTTAATGATTAAAAACAAACATATTAATCCTTTTTTTATTTGAAATATTATATTAATCATTCTTTGTTGGCTATTTTTTTGTCTACTAGTATAACAAGATTTTTTTATTATATTTTAAATATTAGGACTTATTTGTTATCATAAATCTCTTTATAATCTTGTAATATTTAGATTTTATACACTTTGGTACTTCTTATAAAATGCTCATGTTTTTAAATAGCTTTAATATTTGGTGCTCTTCATTCCTTTTTCTATTCAATCCAAAAAAATTTCTACAATATTTGCGAGGACATAAAACATTTATCACTCTGACGGTTATCATTTTAATGTGTTACAAGCTTTTTAAATTTTTTGTGTAATTTGTCATTACAATAATCATTAGTTTTATTTAAAGATTGTATAATATATTATAATTTTTCCAATGTATGAAATAATACATCAATTCTTTTTTTATATTTATAAAATATAATGTTTAATTGTATGTTACTTAATACTCTATATAGTGGAACATTGTGGAGCACTTGTGATCAAGATTTTACAAGAATTTTACCTATGATAAATGTTAGAGATGTTATGTTAAGAATTTTTTTTAATTTTATTTTTAAATTATTTTATTTATTGAGTAAAGTTTTTAAAAAATATATAAAAACAACAAAAAATTTTTAAGTTATATTTTTTATTGAAGAAATTTCAAATTCCTTTTGTTTAAAAAATGCCATGAAATTAAGAAAAACATTAATGTAAGAGATTATTTAAAATTTTCAAAATTATGTCACAATACGCAAAAGATGGTTAACTTTATGGTAGAATGATTGAAAATATATTATTACAAGTTGATAAAATAGAAAAATATAACTTGAAAATGTGGATCAATACACAATATTTTATATATTCAGAATTTCCTTTATTGTTATAATCTCAAGAAATATGTTAGCATATCAAATGGTTCAAATAATTGACAAAAGAATAATTATTATAAAAATTGAGTATTTAAGATTTTAAGTAATATGTTAACATTTTTAGGAATTAACATAGTGAAAAATTAAATATCATAAACATGAGAAAAAATACAAATAATATATAAATATAAAAATCACAAAAATACAAATGATAACAAAAAAATAAATTTTGAACACTCTAATGCATTAAGCAACTACAATAAAAACGACTTAAAAATAAGCATTTAATGTAGCTAAGCTAAATTCTTTTACACTATTTCTAATTGAATAATTTGTTATTAAAATAGAAATGGTTGATCTCTTAATGAAATTAAAAAGAAAAAAAAATTTATAAAAGATTATTCAAAACGTAAAATTTATAAAATTTAAAAATTTCTACCATAAATTAAAATTTGAATAATGCCAAAAAAATACTAATATCTTATTATTTAAAAAAAAACCAAAAACATAATCAAAGTAATGCCCTTATAACTTAGGGTGGAAGGATAATAATATTTTAAATTTGATTCAACACTATATACATGAAAGTTTATAATTACACAAAAATTATAGATATCTAATATATTAACAAAAAAGGTACTCATAATTTTTTACATTGATGTAATGTGATGAAAATAGAAATTATCAATTTTAAAAAAATTTTAAAAAAATTAGATTTTAGAATGTAAAATCTTAAATAACAAACTTAGTAAATAGTAAAATTGACATAAAGAATACAAAATATAAACCCTAATTAGAAAATAAATTAAAAATTATTTTCCTTAATGTTTTGTGAAAATAATCATGATGTCATTAAAAAAACATTTTTATAATTCAGAACATATTAAAAATCTTAAGATTGTATAATATTTCATATGTTATAAATTATATGATCTAAAAATTTATAAAACAAACATTTTATCTATCAATGTGTAACAAATTTACTACGAAAGAAAATTAACTACATAAAATTCAATAATTGAGAAAACTTTTCAAATAATAGGAAAAAAGATGTATGAACAAACAAAAAAAGAAAATCATTACCTTATCCTTAAAGTAATAGTCCTATATGATTTATTACAGCTAGGGTAGTATTATATAATCAAAATATAGTTTATAACTTTAACATATAAAGAAATAAAAAATGAGTGGGATAAGTGTAAAACGAAGTAAAAATAATGAGAGAAAAGCTATAAAGTTAAATTATAAAAGTATTAAAATATTTTTAAATATAAAATTTTTACATGTCATGAAAAATTGTCCATAATAGTGTACTTATGTAGACTTTTTATAACAAATTAATTTTTTTTACATGATTTTTATATGTTAAAAATTTATAATCCTATTTCAAAAAAAAAATTTCATGGTAAGCACAAAAGCATTACTTAGAAATAAACTATATAAGTAATTTATTTTAAATAAAAAATGTTAAAATTTTATGACATAACATTTAAATAAGTTGTCTAAGCATATAGCAATGAGAGATGCTAAGTTCATCCTTAAAAAAATTTATAATACATTTGAAAAATGATTATGACCATACTTACTATATTTTTGGGTTTTACGATAGCAAACGTGACTAAATTGTTTGATATAATTTCTAATTAAAGATTAATTAATTATTTGTGGTTACAAATTTAATTTTGAACATTTGTTTTCGTGGTCATGTATAATGAACCACCTTCACATACCATTTTAATTTCCTATAATTTTAATTCTTTTATTTGTAATGATATATATTAATTATAAACTATTCTTAGTTAACATAACCTAAAATTACTTATAATTTTTAAATATTTTATATAATTTAGTATTTCTCGTGATTATAAACTTTTATTTTTTTGTAGCTTATGCATTTATTTTGTTTTGTAATATTTATTACTTTCTTTTTTTTATTCATAATTTTTTTTTATTTTAATTGTTTTATAAAATAAATCATCTTGCAAAATTTAATGGAACAATATTTTGCATATCTTTTAAATATTTGAATTTTTTTTATTTGTTTTATTTTTTCTTTTTTATATTACTTTTTTTTACATCTTCATATTTCATGAGTTTTAAAGGTTATTCCAACTTATTTTTGATATATGATACATATATTTTGAATATTTCTAATAACCAATAATCTTTATTTGTTATTCGTGCACTATGAAACTATTTTTTGTTAAAGTACTTTTATTTTTTATGCTTACATTTCCTTATATTGGCATACTGATGAAGCTCACATTATTATCAAAGGGCTTTTTCATAATTACATTTTTAGTTAGAAAATTAGAAAGTTTTAATTGTCTTAAATATTTTTGGTTGTTTACATCTCATATTTATTAAATTTTAACTATGAAAATATATTTTTTAAATTATAAATTTAACTTTAAATATGTAAATGTTAAATTTCTTTTATATAAACAACTAATTGAAACAAAGTGTGAGATATAAATAAAAAATCTATTGTATAAAAAAATTGAAAAGGGCCAAAAAAAGCAAAATTTAAACAAAATTTCTCGTTTGAGATATTTAACATTGTTTGTGTACCATGTAATTAAAATTTTTCATTTTACAAAATCAAAATTAGAAATGACTAAATGTAACACACAATAAATTTACAATATAAAAACGATGTGTTCCACTTGAGAAAATTGAACCCAAAACTATAGCAATAATAAATATCATTTTTTGGAATAGGAACAACCAAAATGGACAAAGATATAAATTCATATTGCATTTTTAATTACTTGTACATTACAACATATTTAAAAAATAATTAAACATAAACTTATTTTTAATTATAAATATTTCCAATATTTAAATCAAAGTTCACAAAATTTTTAAAAGCAACACGACAGCACATAATTATGAGTTATATAGAAATCTTTTTAATATTAAAAGAATAAGAGAAAAGTTACTCTAATGGATGATTATCTTAACAATTAAATTAGTCCAATAGTACTAAATATTACTTTGAAACAAATTTTTTAAAAATAGAAAATATAATATCATAGAATAGTGCAAAAAACTATAGCGCAAGTATAAATATTAAAAAAAGAGAAAAATTACAAAAATTGAAAAATATTATAAATAATAAATATAAAAATATCAATAATTTATTATTTAAAAAATATATTCATTAAAAACATTCCTCTGAAATAAAGGACATAAATTAAAAAAATACTACACAAATTATGTGAATTCATTGACGAAAACTTGAATTTAAAATAAAAATTTATATATTTTATATTTCAAAAAACTATTATAACATAAATACCAAAAAAAAAATTTTTTACATCGAAATAATTTTAAAGCATTATGCCTTTTTAAATTATAAAATACATGCAACATAAAAATTAAATATTTTCTATGTGAAAAAATTAAAACATTCAAAATGATTTGCATACCATATTAATAAAATGACTCATTAAATACTCTTACAAATGTATGATATATCAACAAAAAGTTTCTAGTAATAGAAACAAATTATATTATGGAATGCAAATAAGAAAGCACAAAATACTAAAATGGTTAAAGCACTCATAATTAACAATTCTAAACATTTTCAATAATGTTCATAGTTATGTGAAAGAAATTCAATGAAAATTAGATCATCATAAAAGAGAAAAAGCATAAAATGATTAACAAAGGAAATCAAAAATATTTATAACAATTTTAGTAACATGTAAATTTTTTATCCAAAATTTGGAATGCACAAAAAAATCATGATAATTGAAGATGTTTTATTAAAGCAAATATCACAAATAAGTAATGCTAATATAAGAAACTACAATATTTAAAAAAGCTATGTTGGTCTAACAAAATCTAAAAAATTCAAGGTAAGTAGAAAAAGAAAAAGAAAAATAGAATATATATATATATATATATATATATATATATATATATATATATATATATATATATTTAATTAGACAATACATTAAATGCATTCTTCAATAACAAAAGAGAAATGACAGCTTATTTATTTCATAAAGTCTTGTAGAATTAAAAATATACAAAAAATATTACGATAAAAGAATAATTTAAACTTTAAAAATAATTTGCATAACTCACATACATATATGTATAGAAAAAACTATAAAAATGAATCTAATAGAAAATTTGAAACATTATCAAAAAAGTGCATAAGTAGTTAAATAGTGTAGAAATTTATAAATTGATACATTCACCAAATCGAACGTTACAATGTTACAATGTTGTTATAGAAATATCATATTCTCTTTATGTGCATGACTTATTTGTTAAGTTAAAATTTGTTAACAAAAACATTATCATATTATTGTGATCATGTATGGTACAAAAAAATCCTAAAAGATATGCATATTATGAAAAATGTAATTTTATATTAGTGTCCCCCTTCTATACTTATATGATCACCTTTTTTATTTTAATAAATTTATAGTGCTTGTACAATTTGAGCGATCATTTAGAATAAAAATTGAGAACATAAAAAAAGAAATAAAGCTTTTCAATATATTGTCTATTCATTTATGCCTTACTGGCATGATAAACATCTGCTACAAATACATAATATCATATAGATGGTTTGTTAAGGCAATCAGTTATATCTACCTATTGTCATAGAATTATTGATTGTCAGTTTATAAACATTTGGTAAACTCATAAAGGCTAGTTTAGTCACACTAAGAAAATTAATAACGCTATTAGACATATTTTTAAAAATGTGTGATTAATCAAGAATATAAATAGGACTAAGTTTTTATATTAGAATAGATGGATGAACACATTTCATTCTATTATCTTTATTTAGTTGATTATAAGCATAGTAATGTCTTCATCATATATTTAGATATTATGTCACTTTTGTCAAAAAGGGATTAATGTAGAAGTGATAAAAAGTTTTCTTAGCATTATGAATTTTGAACTTTCAACCAACATAATTTTTGTTGTGTCATGGTGAAGGTTGGCTAACGACTGTGACCTCGTGGGTGTTTTGTGGATGGTTGATGAAATTGTTGCTAGAATTTCTTATATGCCCACCATATGGCAAACATTGCTAGTCTAGTGAAAGCTTCGATAGGTCGATCGAGGTTTAATGAAGGCTTTGTGTTCAGGGTTAAAACAATTGAAATCATCATGTGCTTATGCATTTTTTTTGTTCCTTTTAATTATTGTTTATTAAATAATAGTATGTTCATAAATGTAAAGAAGGTTTTCTAATCATCAAAAAAATTGTTAGATAGCAAAAATCACTTATTTTAATAATTCAAAAAGGCATAATTTTCCTCCTCTTATAGCAAGCGTAGTCCCTTCAACTGTTGTCATAATGGTTTGTTTGAAATTTAGAGTTCCTAATATAAGGTCATTCTCTTGTATTTTTTATGGTGAATTTTTTCCAATATCTATTAACATTGTGGATTGTCCTCCTTTATTTCTTTGGAAAATTAAGCATTGTAGAAAAATATTTCTAAAGTTTTTTGAATTGTAATCTATAATTTTCTAAATGTTTTTCTCCACCCCAACATTATTCATGACTACATGGGTCATAGGTCATGTACAAATATTCAACTTAATGCAAGAGGACAAAAACTTTTACACTTTTGTTGTCCAAAAGTCTATATCTTTTCTTCTTGTTATGAAGAAATGCAAGACTTGGGTAAATTATTTGGAGAAAAATGCTCCAAAAAAAGTGAATGCCTAGGCTTTTTGAAGGTAGATGTTGCTACTATAAATCTCACACATCCTTAAATTTTTTCAGTATGTATTGATGTCTACTTAGCAATGGTATTAAACCAGATTAGAATTTCTTCTAAAGGTATTTAAAATAATGGTTTTTGTAAAAAAAAACTCTAGTATGATATCTTATCAAAACTTGAGAACAGATGCCACAAACAATGGCATGAGCCAGCTCAAGGAAAACATTAAAAAAATTAGATAACTTTTAAGATCATCTTATTGTTTGTATCAAGCAATAGGGTCATGTATTTAATAGATAAATATCAATAAAGATGTCGACAAAAAAATCAACAAAAAGAAAAGATTGAGGCCACAAAAACTTCTGCTTGTTAACTCTTTGGCCAAGAAATCCATTATGGATGATCAACCACAAGTATTAATAAAAAAAAACAATTGAGCACAACCCTAACGCTAATGAAAGTTTACAAATATATACAAGGTAGTAAAGCTATCTAGTAAGCCAATTATTGCATTACTATAGCTCCATAAAAAATTTTAAAAATGAGAAGAACAATGATTATGATTTTTCTTAAAAAAAATCATCTAATAAAATTTAGCATCGATATGATAATCTTGATCTTAAAAGTTTATTGAACATTAAAGAAATCAACAACTTCTATGTTTGAAATTAAAACTGAGTTTAATCCATTCAAATGTCAAAGGATGAGAAACAAGTTGTAGAAGATTCAGAAAAAATCAATTAGTGCAAATTATTAGAGGATGCTTTTAGCTATTCAAATTTTTGATAATGGTGGTCTTAATGAATAAATTATTATTTTAAAATATTTGTGAAGCTACTAAAAATGGTTTAGCCATGTGATTAATAAATTTATTAAAAAGTATATCATTTGGTAAGTTGTCTTGTTGCAATCTATCTCTTCTATCGATAAAACTTGAAAATTTGCTATTAAACTCAATTTTTAGCATTATTATTGCAATCAATCAAACAAGATATAGATTCTTTGGTAGGATTTTTGTTGTGATGTTGACATTAACGAAAAGTATTTTATCTGTATCAACATCGAGCATCAAGACTAAGTTCCCAAACCTGACCATGCTTTCTGCTATGATAAAAGCATGGTATCTAGAAGGAGCCTATAAAGGTCGAGTCATTTTGCATTTTCAATTAAACTACAAATCTATGGATGTTGGGAAGGGATTTTGACGAAATCACTTCTTCAAATGATTACAATGGGCAATCTACTCTTAAACTAAAACTAATTTTAGAGTTTGTTGACTGCATAATTCGATGTCACCTCAAGCAACAGTCAATTTTTAGTCATTCTTTTATATGGGCAAGAAAAGGTAATAAAATATTTGTTTTGAAAAGATTAGAAAGGGTGTTGGTTAATGAGAAATAAATAGAACTACTTTCAACTTTTATAATTCATCATCTTGGCAGAAATAGATTAGGTCATGTTCCACTTCTACTAAATGTATCAAATTTCAGCCTTCATCTCCCAAAATAGCTAAAATTTCATAACATCTTTTTGAATCACCCCACATTTGCATAGACAGTTAAAATAATGAGAATTCTTCTTTAAACTACTTTGAGAAGAAGGCTCTAGTTTTAAAATTAAATAGACATAAAATAAGCCATAAAGACTGAAAAATCAACATTTAGCAAAATCTTTTATTCCATAAAATTTGATAAGGAAGAGGTTAATACAAATATATAATTGTTTTAGGGAAACAAAGAGGATCAATGGAAAGTGTTTTATCTTGTTAACACTTGTTATTCACAAGGTTTTGAAAGAGTGGTGTTTTATTCAAAATAAAAAAAAAGGAATTAGATAGCTGATAGAAGGAGAAAGAGATTTGAATGTCTTTTAAGCAATAGTGATGAAGTGAAGAAACAAACATAAAGGACAAAATAATGATAGTTGTAATCAAGCACTTTTATAATCTTTTTAAGTCTTCTTAAGTAATTAAAGGTGAAAATATGATTAATTACATCATTTCCTTATCAAAAAAGCAAACAAATAATAGAATAATGAATGATATCACCAAGGAGGAAATAAAGATGTAAATTTTAATATGAATTCAGATAGCAGCCTAGGCCCAGATGGTTTTACTAGAAATTCTCAACTAATTTTTTCGACTTAATCTCAAATGTTGTGTTGAATGTACATGAATAATTTTTATAAGATCTCAAATTCTTTAGGGATTTTGGGCACCAACATACATACATACATATATATATATATATATATATATATATATATATATATATATATATATATATATTCATAAATGTTGTAACCTAGAAATCGTTGTTGATTTTAGAACAAATATTCTTCAAAACATCATGAAAATATTATTCAATATGCTAATTTTTTTATTAAATATAACAAATTTTTGATATGTTGATTTGTGTTAGGCAAACCAGTTTTATAAATGTAGAGATATTCTATAGAACATATTATAATTTTTGTAATTTGTGTATTATCTTATCAATAAAACTAATGCTACAATTTTATTGTTAAGGTTGATTTTAGGAATGTGAATTACACATATCATGGAAATTTCTTTATGATACACCTTCCAAATGTAATGTTAATAACAATCTTATTATGGTGCCCAGAAATTACCTTTGGAATACATGGATATAAATAATCATTAGTGTATCATCGTGTAACTTTTATCAACTTTCAATCAATCTTAATCAATGAATTCTTACTCTATCTTCCTTTTCTTCATCTCATTCATGGAGTTCTTAAAAAGAAGCCCTAATAGCTTTTTTTCTTAAAAAAAAATGATATTATATGAACAACATAGATCATCTATATCGATGACTCTACTAGCTAATGCAAACAACATAATTACCATTATTAGAGAACATCTAGAAACTACTATTAAACTTAGTATGTTACTACAGCTCTTCCAACACTCTACAAGGTTCTTAAATATAAAAATTAAAAGCTAGGCATCTATAAATATAGAAGAGTATATGATAAGAAAATGAAATTTGTAAGGGCTAAGGATTGCATTAAATAAATCTTCCTTTAGCATATTTGTGCCACACACCATAAATAGGCCAAAAGAAAGTAGTTTACTTCCAAAATTTGATTGCTAAAATTAAAAATAGATTTCATTAGGTGGAAAATGAAGTTGTTATTAACAAGGATGGACTCATTCTCACCAAGCATGCCATTTGCTCAATTCTAATACAGATTGTAATGACAAGTAAACTCCCAATGTAGTTTTATAGCAAATTAAAAAAGGAACAAATTAACTTTTGTGGATGGATAATGAAGAAAATCTTAAGAATCACCTGACTTCTTGGAAAAACATTAATTTATTGTAAGAGGAAAATAGCCATGGTACTTAGAAAATCAAGAAAATGATGAAGCTATTTATGTAAAACTTAATTGTTAGATACTCACCAACAACACTTTCTGGTCTAACATGTCAATAAAATTCCAGTCCTTTCATGCATCAAGAATGAAATCCAACGCATGGGCTAGCACACAAAGGATAAAACTTTTAATTACAAAGAATGCAAGTTGGTATAACTCAATAAATTTATTGTATATGTTCTCTAACTTGTCATGTGTAGTTTAGCTCTCATTCTACTTAAGATTATTTGTGATCAAAGAGCCATGTCTAAAATTTAGATGACAATTATGAAGCACCAAATGCCCTTTAAAGATGTTAATGTTAACATGGATGATTTTCTAAAACATGTGCCATTGCCAAACAACCTAATGAATCTAAACTACCAACTTGATTTAATGTGCCAACTATATCCAAATGAAGATTCAATTGTTCATGCTTTTTTTATTATAAAGAAGGCAAACAGACTTGGGTTACTTCTGAAAAAAATTTACTCATTATGCAACTTGATAACTATAAATTGATGATATGAATTATATCATAGAACAAGAAAGGTAATATGAAATTTGTAATAGAGATGTGATAATCACACTACCCACTTTAATATCATAGAATATTCGAAAAGCTAGCTAATTAAGAACTTTGAGTAGTTAAGTGAAATAATAATAAATGCTATAAAAATAATATTAAAGAGAATTGTTTTGTTTATAATAAGATTTTTTCAAAACATTCAAACGTTTTAGGATGATGTCAAACGAATGATTTTGGGAAACATAGATTAATTGGCAAAAACATGGAAAAAATAGTGGAAGCAATTAGGTGGTTACATCGATGATCTAGATGTAGTTCAACACAATTGTTGAGAGGTTATTCATCAATGGTGGTGCTATTACAGTTAGAATTATTTGAAACAATTTAGAGGAAATGAGTTTAGATTTTTTTAATATTTAAATGTGTCTTAAATTATGCAACCAATTGCAAAATAGAAATGTATACATTTTAGTGCATTGTAGTGTGCTATTGAATCTATTCCAAGTTTAAGAAAATATACAATAGTAAAGAAAGTGAATTATGCCAAATATTATTTAAATTCTAGCAAGAGAATGCCAAAGATATGAATGAAAATGATTCCTAGCTATTTAAAAATGAGACAAAGCCAATTTATATTATATTATAATCACTTCCAACTAGAAATCCCAATCATGAAGAATAAAGCTGTATTATAAAACAAACGATGAACAAAGATGTGGCTTAGGCTACCAAATCCTTGTTTCTTGCTATGATTAATGCAGTATTTAAGGCTAACAATATATGCACTCTTAATGACAACTTGGTCATAATGGGGATCATCAATGCATTTAATATCATAGCTTGAACCATAATTTGTGTAGCACAACTAAAATCAAAATAATGCTCAATGATTTATGAGATTTAGGACTCAAGGGATTAAGGATATGGCCATACAATATTAATGTAAGATAAATATTAAGAATTTCTACAATAGGATTTGTGATGGAAGGTAACCATGAAAGGGATGATAATAATGGTGGAGATAAATTTAAATCATAATTTAGATGCCAGAAAATCAACTAAGAACTTGCGTAACAAACTAGGGTTGTGCATTCATTTAGATAAAGAAAACATTATTTCTAGAATTATAATACAAATATTAAAAAAACATGTTTCTATTTATTCCATCATAGAGCTTTAATTAGATTCTAATTTTAAACATAAATTCAAAAGATATGCAGACTAAACTATGACTCTTAATGAAAACATGCAAGAATTATATCATTTGTAAGAGATGATGAAAATATAAATGGAAACCTATATGAAAGAATAAAAATCATATTTTAAAAAAATGTAATAAACTAATAACAATAAATAAAATATAATAGTTCACTCAATTATTATCAAAATTTAAGTAGTCTTACATCATTGAACACTATTACGAGAAACTTTTTCATGTACTTCGTTGAGTAAATCTTCACCAAACTTATCACTTGTCTTATGATCATGCAAAAAAACTAAATTAATATTACATAACTGGTGAAAAAAATATAATTAAAAACTTATCAAAGGGTAAATTGTTCTTTTATAAAAAGTTATTTTAATTTATAGAAATAACCATTATGATTCAAAACAACTTGTTGCATTGCTACATTTTACTTTTCTTTTGTCATTTGCAAAATTTTCCTACAACCCGCATTATGTCTTCACATTATAGTATTTTTAATGCAGGCATAATGTTAGCACATTTCTTATGTGTTTTTTTAAATTATTCTTCAACAATAGTGTTACAGCAACTACATTCATGTCCTCTTTATCATGTATATGTCAACAAGGTTATGCTTTGTTATGGCGAAGTAGTCCCATAAGAGTTAAAGTTTCAAGGGACTTCTCTCCTTTACCTCTAAACAAATAATTCACATAGCAAAGTAATTGCATCTTAATTACTACAACATTAGTTGTCATTGAAAATAGCTTACAAAGGGCCAAATCCTTTTCTTAGACTATTTGTAACTATTTATGAAAGCAAGTTTTCCGAACAATTTTCATTAAAAATTTACTAAATTTTGATGTTGCACTTATAACACATGTAGCCTACTACTTTTACATTAGGTATATTTTTTGAAAGATTAGATTCTATTGTATAAAAAATTAAATTACAAAATATTTGACCATTTTATAGTTGTCATTTGAAAACATTTGTCTTAAAAGATGTGAACCCTTGCATTCAATATTCTAAACATGAGCATCTCAAATTATGCACGAGTTACATTGCTTTTTTATTATACTTAAATTACAAAATGATTCGTGTTACTTAATTATGTATTAAATCACTTAATTCACTATCAAAATCAATTTGATTTTTATGTGTAATCTCTTAGTATATTTAAATTTAATTTTTTTAGAAGATATAATTTTTATTAATGAGAACTTTATTTTTTATTTAGTATTATCTTAATTAAATTTATAAATATCGATGCTATTGTTCTTCTTAGACCCTTTTCAGTTAAACTTGATGATGCCATTCAAGTAAAAAAAACTTAAAAATATCATTTTGATGTTAACTATGGAAATTACATAGATAATATTTTGTGACAGATTTATATCACTAAATTTGTACAATTCTTTGAAAGAACTAAGTTATGCTACGTAAGTGCTTGGAATTTTGGTCATGTAAGTTTTATCAGTTAAAATATCCATGTTATTATTAAATACCCAATTTTTACAATTCATACAGGATCAATTCAAATGTGATGTTTTGAGTTTCTTTAATACAAATATAAACCTGAAGAACTTTCTAATATTTATCCACCAATGTTAACTCTAAGTGAAACCCATCAACATCTCAATAATGTCCACTTAATTCTAATTCTTATTATTATAATAAAACTTTTAAACATTAACATTGGAAGACATATCCATTTAAGTTTAACTATCTTAAGCATAATCTAGCTAGAGCATTGAAAGAAAAATAAGTTGCATTTTTTTGGCTTAAAAAATTGCTCTTGTCCCTGATTTCAAGTATAACACTAAGCATGACCTTTATTTGCTTATTTGTATGAATTATTTGTAATATCAAAATCAAGTTGTAGAAATCTCATCCTACCTCTTTCATCATAATTCCTAATTTCATATTTATCTACAATAAAATATTTGTCATAAATCTATGCATAATATATATATTTTATTAATGTAATATTCAATTATTATTTATAAATTATATGTTTTGTTTTTTTTATTATTTTTTTTGCATTTCTTATTTTTTTCAATACATGTACAATTTTTTATTACAAATTGTACATAATATTTTGATGATTTTTAGATATCTTTTAGTATCTACTATTTATTTTTTTTGACATAAAAAATTTTAGTATATTTTTATTTGGTAGAACATGTTTTCTTGTTTCATTTTATTGGTATTGTATTGTTAATATATTTGTAATACTATATGTTTTGTGTTCTCATTTTTTTTTATTTTGTTTAATTGTTTTCTTTTTTTAATGTTGTTTTTTCTTTTATTTATAATGATGTTAAATTAGTTTGTTAAATGTTATTCAATTTGAGTCATATATATGTCTAATAATTTAGAAGATTTTTTTAATTTTTACTGTTATATAAGTAAATTATTTTTTTCTTTTCAAGTATTGTGTAAAATATTTTTTGTCATATTTTTCACAATTTTGATTAGTTGGATGTTTCTGTAAAACAATCATTTTTGTTTCTTTGCATGACAAATCCTTTCATATTGGTACATTCATAGACATGCTTATCTTTCAAAAAATTGACGAAAAAATGTAAGTAGATCAAATGTTAGAACCATTTTTATTATTTTAAAGATATTCTATTAGTTATATTTAAGTGTTAGTTTCATTTACTTCACATATTTCTTATCTTTCAAATACAAAAAATATTATTTATTGATAAATAACTATGCATTATTTGTTATTTAAAGTTTAAATTTGTCCTTAAAATAAAAAAAATAATATCTCAATTTAAATTAAAATATATAATCTTCATGAAAATTATTATTTAACAACTTTTAAAATATTCGAATTAATTATTAATAACTATACAAAATTAATTTTTAATAGTAAAGCAATGGAAAATGTGCTAGTGCAAGAAAAGAGGCACATAAGATCGTTAAAAAAATTAAAGAATAACATATTATATTGTTTATAATATTTTCATTATAGTGATGACTTATGATAAAAATAAATATATGTACTATATATTTTCCAAAATGTTCGTGTATTAAAAATTAAAAATGAAAATACTTTATTCATAAATTATTTTGTAATTCAACGGTACTTAAAAAAAAGTTTTGCAAGTGTCTATAATTTTTAAATACTAATTAAAATATAATTAAGTTAAAAATTATAAAAAAGTATAATTGATTATTTCAAAATTAAAAAATGTTGGGTAGAGGAGCTAATGAAAAATTAACTCAATATTAAAAGAAGATTGTTCTATGAAAAATAACAAAGGAATTATGATCATATTGAACAAGGGAAAAGTATAGAAATTTGTAAATTAAATAGCATAATATAAATAATAAAACAATATCATTTGAATAAAAATGTTGTAAGAGAAGAAAATGCTAAATAGTCTTAAATAAGTGTACCTTGATTTCAATAGAACATGTACAATACATTAAAAAATATTTTGATAATTAAATAAAGACAATTTTTCTAATATAATAAATAAAGGAATTACTAAATTAAAAAACCATTAAGAAAAAATTAAATAATTATCACCAAATGCATTAGAAAGGAATGAAAATTTTCGTACTAAGTTTCAAATTTCTTATTATCAATTTTTGAATTAATTAAAAGATATATGATTGTAAAAATGATTTAATATATGGAAGTTTGTTCATTATGTTCAATATATCATATAGTTAAAAAAATTCAATAAAGAACAAACAAAAAAAAAATAATAATGAAAATAATATTAAAAAAATTAAAAATTCCAAAACTTTAGGTAAAATGTTTAATAGAAATTTCCAAATAATTTCTATGCATTTGAAACAACATTGAAATTGTGTTAATAAAATGATATACTGAAATATAGCTTTATATCATAAATATTTAATTTAATTTATAGTAATTATGAAGATATCAAGTAAAGTTGTAAAATATTTAGAAATATATTATATACGTTGTGAAAGGCTTATTTTTCTTTACTATAAATATTCAATATTAATATATTACCTATCATCATAAAGATTTTCTATTGGTGCAAGCATCATAAATGGCATTTTACAAATAAGAAAGTCATAGATTTTAAAGAGATTTGTCACATGAAAAATAATTATTTAAAAATATATGTTCAAAAGCTTGTCAAAAGCAAAAAAGATACAAAAAGATATATTGTGAACCTTAAAAAATACTATAAGCAAATTCTAATATTAAAAAAATATTTTTTTTGAAAGGAAAACATTAAAACAAATAACAAATAGATAATTTATTAAAAATTTCTATTTTTTAAGTGATTTTAATAATTTTTTGAAAAAAATGAAAAAGTGTTAATATTAAATATTTAAAAAGGAAAAGTTTTAATGAATTAAAAAATTTAGATTTTATGATCCAAGTAAAAAAATCTAAGAAATTTAATATGTGAGCTCAAATGCTAAAACAAAAATTAGAAAATACAAAGCGATGTAAGATAGTGTCAATTAAAACCAATGCATAATAGAAGTTAAAAATATGCAATTATTGAGAAAACATAATTTTGAAAGAATTTATATTGTAAGAATAAATTTTAAAAGCAAGATTATTTTATATATAAATATGATAAGCAATAACAACAAAGTTTCAACAAAATGTTTTGCTATCGCCATGACAAACAAATAACCTATTACAATTAAAAATATTTAAATATTTAATACTTTCAGTAATTTAAAAAGTACTTTGTTAAATAAAACATGACAAGTTGAAAAACAAATCACATCCCAATTATCAAAATTTTTTTAAAATATTTCATATATTTATATGATACATCATAAAGTTGTACAATAACGTAATAAAAATTTTTTTTTATTAAAATTAAAAGATAATATGCTTAAAAATATATAAAATCCATTATGACAATTGAATAATTAATAGATAAGAAACTATTTATAACTTAATTATCAAAATTATCCTCCTAATAAAAAATGAACAATATTTGAAAATTAAAAACAAAAGTTAATTTATATACTTTTTTCAAAAATGCATATTACAAGTAAAAACGTAATGAAGCTTAAGAAAGGCATAAGACCTTAAAATGATTTTCTAAATCAATATTTAATCAATTTTTTTTTGGATCGAGGTGGTGTAAAATGATTCCTAGGCATATTAATTATTTTATTTTTTTAATTCCACAATGAGATAAACAAAATAAAAAGATATATAAGATGTTGCTATTATAATTTAAATTTTGAAATTATGAAAATAAATCTAAATGAAATCCCCAAAAAATAAGTATTGATAATTTTCTTATGAATAAAGAGTAATCAATATGTTTAAGATTTGATGTAAAATAACTCAAAACCATTATGCCAATAGTTATTGCATAACATTCTCATGACAAAGTATAAAACAAATTGAGAAAGAAAATCATTGAAATTTCAAATAAAAAATAATAACAAATAGAATATCATTCCCATGTGCTTGTGCAAATGCAAAATTTATATTAAAGAAAAAATTAAATATCAAAATTATTAAGGTAATAAATATTTTTAAAAGAAATAAAACTTGTATTACATATTAAACAAACTCAGCTAGTGACATTGTAACAAAAGGGTACTTGTGGAAACACTTTAAAAATAATTAAAATTGCTAAGCTAAGTAAATATTGGAAATCGTAGTTCATATTACAAACATTTCAACTAAAAGTTACAATAATAATTTAGACAAACAAATGAACATGCATACCACCATATGCAAATGTATAAATGATAAAAGATAATAACAAAATAAAAAAACATGAGAGGTCAAAGTTTCAAATGTATTAAACAATAGAAAAGATTTTTAAACAAAGTAAAAATGTTAAACTTAATGATTATGGTAGAAAGTAAATATCTGTAACAAAATATTATTCAATCGAAAATAAAATAATTTTATTATTGAAATATTTTATTAGAACATATCAAACTTAGAAATGTAACGTTAATAGAAACTTATAACAAAATACAAAAAATCATGTAAATGATTTAAGAACTTACCTAAAATTTTTTATTGTATTCCTACTTGTTGTCAACAAAAAAGCTTTTCTAATAATATGAGTTTGATAAAAGCTTTAAAAACAATGGGTTAAGAAAACCAGTAAAAAATGATAAGGGAAATCATTAACCAAAAGCATTGTACAATATAAATTTATGATTATCACATAAAATATAATTCACATTTAAAAATGGATAAAAGATTAACAAATTATAAAGTTGTTATTTCAATAAAATATTAAAAATAGTCAAAACATTGTTTTAAAAATTTAAACTATTAATTATCTAGAAATACAAATGAATAGAAACTATTGACATCAAAATAAAATGTACCTAATTGCAAAAAATACAAAATTACAACAACTTAATAATAACCAATAATATATGGACAACATAATGATAATAAATCTTCTCTATGATATGTATTTATCAAATATTCATTTGTAGTTAAAATTTATTTCAAAAAAGATAAAAAAAAAATTATTTCAAAAAGTATTAAAATTATTCCATCAGACTTGTAATTAGTTAACTCTTTTAATATTTTAAGAATGGGGGATGTGCTAACTAAAATTACAATTAGAACAAATATTTTACAATAAATTTTCGAATATCTATAAATTAAGATTTTTCTAAGATATATGAATAATTAACTATTTAAAAATATAAATTATTTAATGAATAAAAATAAGTTAATATCATAATTTGTTTAAATTTTTCAAAACTATAACAGTAAAATAAGGACAAAAATTGTTTATAATAATCAAAAAGTACTATCATTCATCCAAAATGAAATATTATAACATCACTAAAATGTACAGAGTTATGTCGATGCAAAATGCTTAGCTCTTAATATGTTTGGAAAAAGAATTCTATTGGACAAAAGATTTAACAACGCTAAACTTCAAAATTTCTTTTGCAAACTTCTTACAACATTCAAGCTAAATGCTGCATATTTTCAAAAATAATAGAAGAGTTTTTTATTTGTTAGTAAAATTTCTCAAGTTAGAATAATGTAATAAGGGAATTTCATAACATAAAAAAATTTTAATGGTCAAATTTAAACAATGTTTTCCCACTCCAAAGAACTAGATTGAGCAATATTAAGCAAATCATACTCTTTTATCATAATATATTGTATGAATATATATGATTGTATAATTTAACATAATAACCATATGGTATGATATCCATTTATAGTCAATCCAGTTGGTATGAAAGAAATATTTTATCGTGCCTAACAAATTTCTTTATTTTACAATTGTTTACTTGAATAAGATGATTAGATGGTTTATACTAATAATTTTATATTGTATTATGTTTTTCTTTGACTTAAATAGATTGAGAACATCATCAATATACAATTGATAAAATTCATAATAACATTGCATATTTTATGATGGTGATTCACAACTTTTTGAAAAGTTTAATTTCATTTTGAGTGACTTTACTATAAGGTATAAGTTAGCTAGATTATTTAATATGTATGAGTTTTTCTTATACCTTTTTTAAGGAATGGCTCTTCTTTAATGGAATAGTTTGATCATATTGTTTTAATCTTTTTAAGCAATTGTTCCATATAATTTTATTGGATCGACTTGTTATGCTAGATCAATTAGACTAATAAAATTGTCTCTTTTCTCCAATAGCTAATGATATTGTATAAAACATGATCATGTGGTACATTTTTTCATGCAAAAATTTTCATCTCAAATTTGAAAAATAATGCATATTGTAGTTGAGCCACAAGTTTTATTTATAAGGTTGCAAAAATGTCTTACTCAAAAGGAACCCTTAGTTTCTTGATAATACAATTATCTTTTCCATTATTATTCCACAAATGGTTACATCTACTTGTTTAATCTATTGACATGTGCTTCTAGCATTAATCTCCTTCTAATGTTGTTCACCTATCATACTTAGAAGAAAATTTAGATGATCAATGAGTATGCTACTGAAATAAGTTGTTATTATCAAAAAAATCTTAGAGTATTACTCATTGGATTGATAACCTCTTTTTCTTTATATTACTTACATTATAAGTTTGTCATAAAGTAATTGAATGTTCAACAAGAAAGCATTTGCTAAATGTTATCAAGTGAGGCTAGATTTGTAAGTAATAAAACCACATGGATGAGGTCCCCTTCACTCAAGGAAATACTTTTAAAAACAAGATTAATTTCAGATACTTTTGTCATCATAAATAAGTCTTCTAATGCTATAGAATAAGGCTTTCATAACAAACTTCATTACGATGCGAACTAGATGCACATTGTTAGCAACAAATTAATTGTCTACCACATTTCATTTAGAATGGTTCATGATGAAATGTTTCCTAACATCAACTTATTTGTCCTTGGAGTACTAGATATGGTTTTGAGACTGGCAAATGGCACACATATTGTCATATTTCATGGGTAGTTTTTTGTGAATGTAATCCCATATCTTCTATTTCCATTTTATCCCCAAAATTTGTTCTTGAATTCTTCCCAATGCTATATATTATGCTTCATTGGATGCAAACAATAGTTCTATGTTTATCAATAGATCATCAGTTTAAGGTGTGTCCAAAAATGGATTGAATAACTACAATGCTTTTCTTATGTGCTCTTCAACTTACACAATCTTTGTAGCTTTATTTTATGAGATAATGACATAACTTAAATTTGTGATATGGAAACACTAATACCTTTGTGCCAAGCAAGCACCAAAAAATTCTTTTTATAGATTCTAAATAAAAGTCTTTGGGCCTTTATTAGAATTGATCGAAAAAGTCCCACATTAATAACATTCTTAGGTCATGTTCTATTTAGGTAAAATACATATCATTCCTTTGTATACCCTGAAATCCATTTGTTTTCTTTTCATTTATTTGTTTAGTACTTTTGTGGAGACTCTTGAAAGCAGAAATTGATTTGAGGTTCTCAAGGTCAAGCATTTATAATATCTCATTTAAATACTTTATATAAGATACAAGGATACCTTTCTCATATTGTTTAACTCTCAATTAGAGAAAATAGCAAACTTAAGCCATTATATTAATCTCAAATCCTACACCATAGCCTTATTAAATCATTTACATCAGGCCAAGTTGTTTGATCTGAAAAAACATATTGTCTAGAAACCCTGGACTAGAAGAAGTTCATCAGTGCACTTCTCGATGAACAAAGTTCAATCTAATTTTTCTTCTTGAAATAATGTTTTAGTAGAAATCTTTTAAGTTTGTTATACTAGGATTATTGTTCATGTCACAAATCATATAAGTATTTAATTAGCTTATGCAGATGATTTTATGAATGGGCTCTTACCATTCATTTGGTATAGTTTAAACATGATGTAATAGAAAAAGCTAATAATGACCATGTTGCCTTCAACGTTACGATTAGTTTAAGTGTTCCTTCTAACTTTAGCCTTTCCAATTGAATGTAACCAATTCCCAAAAATCCTTTCCATATTTTAAATGTTAGCCACATGATCATTTTATTTTATTTTTTAATACATATTTTTTATGAAAAATTTTGGTGACATATACTACATAATAATTCCAAACCATTCATTCTAACAAAAAAGTTAAAAATCATCTAGCAACCCATGTAATAAAATTCATTCCTCGAGGCTTCACATGTATTTTGATGAATAACTTTTAAGTTAATGCAACATACATAATTTCTATTTAAATAGTGGCATGGGTTTGTACTCAAAATAATAGAATAAAAATAGCCTTTTAATGATATAGAATAAATCTTTCCTAAGCAACATCATTAAGATGTCAACGAGTTGCATGTTGTTAGCAACAAATTAAATGTCTGCCACATTTCATTCTACATGATGAAATGGTTCCTAACATCAATTTGTTTGTCCTCAGATTACTAGATAAGGATTTGAGTCAGGCAAATGTCACACATATTGTCATATTTGATGAGTATTTTTTTGTGAATGTAATCCCTTATCTTCTAGTTTCCATTTTGACCCCAAAATTTGTTCTTAAAGTCCTCCGAATACTACATATTATGCTTCATTGTTACAAGAAATAATTCCATGTTTGAAACAGATCGTGTCTATAAGGTTTGTCAAAAAATGATGAAATACCCACAATGTTTTTCCTATGTAATCTCCAACCTACATAATCTTTGTAGCTTTATCTAATGAGATAATGACATAACCTAAATTTTGGATACAAAAACACTAATAGCTGTGTGCAAAGAATGCACTAAATGATTCTTTTTATATATTCTAAATCATACTCCTTAGTGCTTTTACTAAAATTGATTAAAAAAGTCCCACACTAAAAACATTCTTAAGTCTTCTTGTAGTTAAGTAAAGAACATATCATCCCTTGGTATTGCTTGAAATCTATTTGTTTTCCTTTCATTTCCTTATTAGCACTTTGGTGGAGACTCTTGAAAGTAGAAATAGGTTTGAGGCTCTCAAGGTCAAGCATTTATAACATCTCATTTAAATACTTTATTTAAGATAGATGGATATCTTTTCATATTGTTTAACTTTCAATCTAAGAAAATAGTTATTTTAAGCAATTACATTAATCGCAAATCCTACACCCATAAGCATACTAAATCATTAACATAAGGCCAAGTTGGTTGATCCAAAAAAGTTGTTGTCTACAAAATCATGGACAAGAAGTTCATAAATGCAGTTCTTGATGAACAAAGTTCAATCTACATTTCCATCTTGAAATAATGTTTGAGTAGAAATCTGTTAGGTTTGTCATACTAGGATCTTTGTTCTTGTCAAATCAAATATGTATTTTATTAGCTTATGCACATGATTTTGCTAAGGACAATGTTTAATGCAATCCAATTATTCTATAAACACTTCCTTCTAAACAAAAACATTTTTGAATGTGCTCTTAATGTTCTTTTGGTATAGTTCAAACACCTTGTAATAGGAAAAAACAAATAATGACCATGTTGCCTTCAACCTTATGATTAATTGAAGTGTTCCTCCGAAATTTAACCTTTTCAATAGATTATAACCCTTTTCCACTAGCCTTTCCATATTTTAAATGATAACAAAAATGGTCATTTTGTTTTTATTTTTTAATACATATTTTTTATGACTATATTATGGTGACATATCCTACTTAATAATTCAGAAACATTCATTCTAACAAAAAAGTTAAAAAAACATCTACCATCCCACGTAATAAAATTTAATCCTCGAGGCTTCACTTGTATTTTGAGGAACAACTTTTAAGTTGGTGCAACATAAATAATTTTTTTAAAATAGAGGCATGGCTTTGTACTCAAAGCAATAGGTCACTTCGAATTAAATCACTAAGATGATTTTTATTGTATATTAACTCCTTTGAAGCAACCATATCCCTATTTTTGAAATTTTAACATATCATTTATTTGCTTTTTGTAAGGCACAAGGATGCCTTTCTGATCTTTCTTATCTTGCAAACCATGAAAATAGGAAAACTCTCCTATTATGTCAAACTCAAATCCTACACAAATAAGCTTACTAATTTGATCACAAAAATCAAAGTTGGTTGATCCAAATTTGATATCATCTACATAATCTTTGATTTCAAGACGTTTATCAGTGCAGTTCTTTTTTAACAAAGTCCTATATAAATTCCCCTCCTAAAATAATATTTAAGAACAAATTTACTATGTTTTTCATGCAATAATCTCTTTTCGTATTCCAATTTTTTTCAAAATCTGCTATCTCTTCCATATCTTCTAGTTTTGTTGTATAATTTCATCATACACAGCGTGAGTAAATTCCATTGCAACTATGGTTTCCTTGTTAAACTTCTTATAATTCTATCTATTTGAAGAATATTGTAAACAAATAGGCTACTTTAACTTTGTTTTAAATTTCTAATTTCTATTTGTCTTTTGATGTAACACTTCCATACAAAAAAGCCTAAGTCTAATTTTTAGGCTTCTGGTTATTCGAAAGTAATATAGTGTTTTATTCATAATTGGTTGGGTAATATATCTACTAGTACATTGTGATAAACACAACATCTTGAATAATTAACACATTATGGATTGGAGCTTCTATACCACCAAAAGAAAAGTAATAGAAGCTATTAATGCTTTAAGAGGAGAGCAGCATCATTCGGTCCATAACATCGAAGAAGCCCAACCAATTATTTAGATACACAATTGAGAGATAAATGTGACATCTATAACAAATAGAAGGAATGTTATTATATTAGTAGTTCTTACATACTGATAACAAAACATTACTGTTTTAAACTAGCATGAAATTATGTGTAATATTAAAATAAAAATATTTGTAGGTAGAGAGGTTGATCCAAACTAAATGAGAATGATATTATCTACCACAAAAATACATATTTTGACTATTGTGACCACATTTATGGCAAAACAATAGGTCAAATATATGTTTATAATGATGTTATTACATCCTTATTTTCCTTTTTGTTTGTCTTCCAATTTTATTTTTCCAAAATCTCCCATATGTTCCAAATCTACCACTTTGTTTTGATGCATATTTCCAACAAACATCGCTTGAGTAGATTCCTTCACAATAAGGCTCCATTGTCAATTTGTTTATCAGTCTATTTATTTGTAGAATGTCAAAAAAGGATAGCATCCATTAACTTGGCTTCTAATCTCCAATCCTTATCTTAGTTATTGATGTAACACTTCCATCAAAAAATTCTAAAGATTAAATATTTGGTCTTCTTATAATTCCAAAGTACATACTTGATATTTATAACTAGTTTTCTGATAAATGAATTCAAACAATAACATAAATAGAATAGCTTGAATTATTTAGGCATTGTGGTTTCGAGATCATATATCACCAATTAAAAAGTAAAAGTTGATACCAATTTGTAAGGATTCAAAATGTTTATGATGTATAACATAGGTGAAGCCTAATTAAATATTTAGATGGATAATTAAGAAATATATGCTATGTCCATAGCAAATTGGAAGAACATTACTATTAACCATTGTGTCATATTTATAGAAAGAAGTTTTTGTCCTAAAGCAACATGATGTTGCGCGGTAGACAAAAACCCAAATATTTGTAAGTTTGAAAAAGAGATTCTCAACTCGAAAAATTCAATTTTACTTATTAAGCCAACATTTTTGATGAAATAGTAAGTCAAATATATGTTGATTAATAGCATGGCTTATAGGGTTTGGAAAACACTATAATGTTACATAAGGGATCGAAATTTTTAACTTACTTTTGGAAAAGGTTTCTTAATCCATATGATACTCAACTAATGTATAACGTAACATTCGAGGCTCAAATTAAGAGTCAATGAAAGAAAATATCTAAACACTTAAGAATATGTTAGGACTATGAAAATTATGCTTTGAAGACAACTAGAATAAGTTGTCTTATTGTGTTTAGATATAAATATCTAAACACTTATAATTAATTTTCTTACAACTATAATTATTTTTCTTCTATAGAGATGATTGAAAACCTAAAATTATATAAAAAAATTCATTAATTTTCATTATATTTGTATGAAAAAACTGACAATGCCCTAATTGATATATATATTATTTTTAATTCTATTAAGAAGATATACATAATCAAAACATGAAATCAAAAGGAATAGATTTACTTCACAAAAATTATGATAATAAAATTAAGAAAGTGGGATTTTAGGAAGATAATCTTGTATTTTCACAAGCAAAACCTATGTAATGAATTACAATTTTTGGAAAAAAGGAATAACCACAACAAGAAATATTTTCCTTTCATAGATTATTGAAATAAATTGTTCTATTACTTACAAGATAGTTACAACTATCGTTGCCGTCGTACATCATGTTTTTTTTCAAACCTAATAAAAGAATTTTCTAATGGTACTTTTATATGTAAATATGTTCAAAGAAATATGGTGGTGCATCCTAAATTATTTCATAAGGAAATAACAATGGCTTTCTTAACATGAGAAATCATCAAAGTAAGGAAAAAGAGCATCTCGTGGACAAGTTATGCTAATTAGTGGCCACTTGGAAAGTAAAGAAGAGATGCTTTGGAGTCATCCCAAAATTTTTTAAATTTGAATGATTTAATTCGTAAATAGTGCAATGTTTACAAAATAGCCAAAAGCCTTTAATATTTGTTTAATGTTTTTTGAAATAATGTAAGTCAATTTCAAAATTTTTTTTGAATGTGATGAAACGAAATTTCATATGGATATTTTTGTATAAGACCATCAAGCCTATTATTTGAGAGAACTAATAATATTGAGGGGAAGTCAAATATCAATGAAATAAAAAATGTAACCTCAAATAACAATTCTACATTAATTGGAAGAGGATATGTCATAAAAAAAAGCAAAACATATTAAAAATAACATTAATTTAATTATTGGTTAATTTCTAAAGAAAAATAATAAAAGTACAAAATTAGAAACATATGAAATTTTTACATCAACAAATAGTTATTGGAATAGTTGTTTATGAAATTGGTCAAAAGATTTTTTGGATGTCATTGGCAATAGAATGTTTAAGAAATACAAATATTCATAAGGTTTTTATTGCAAGGGTTATTTAATAAAAAAATTAACATACTAATATAGGAGAATATTAAGAGGGATGCGATCAATAACAAAGATATTATAGGTCTGAGTGTAATATAAAATTATTGTCACGGCTAGAAAGAGCGATAAAAATTAAATAATTATGGAGGTGACATTGAGAAAGATGAGGCCTACTATTATAAGTTGAGACCAAATGATTCCATAAATAGATGGCATGCTCCAAAAATATTGTAGAATGGAGATAGTGTCAATATCAAATGGTAATCTTTAGTTTGATGTTCATTACAAGGAATATTTGATGGTTAATGTATAGTTTTTTTTACCACTAGATATGATGTTTTTTTAATGATAAAAACCTTAAGTATTACTAATGAATTTTCTAATATAACAATATGCAATGTTTTGTTAAGATCTCAACGATTTGTTCATATTTATTTGCCATTTCATGAATAAAGGATAGATTAATATAGAAAAAAATTTAATCATAGCAATTAAAATGTCAAGAAAATCTAGTTTCAAACACTGCTTTCAAATAGCATAAAATATTTTTTCAAAGATGACTAATTTAATGGCTCAATTAACAGCTAGGGAATTAGTGATTATGTGGGATTGACTGGTGCCTATCGCTCCAATGAAAGAGGATATAAACTGTCATATCAAAGATAGTAAACGCAAATGAGTTCTAGATGATTAATCAAAGTGGATTAGACCTTGGCTAATTGATCTAGTAGGATAAGATCTAAAATGGTTGATTAATCATTGGAAAAGATGAGAATGATCTTATTCATACGATTCAAACATAGAGAAAGATGAGTTACCCAATTAAAAGATAAAGTATTTCAAAGTGAAAAAATAATAAAAAATTTTTCAATGAAGTCGAACATGATCTTCGCTATCCAATTTCAAGCTAGGATCAAGTACTCATAGTGGATGAAACATTTATTGTCCAATCAAAGATTGAATTGTGAGATATACGACACATTTTTAGCACTAATTTGCTAAATCAATGTTAGTCCCATATTGTTGAAAAGAAAGGTAGTTTGCTATTTATCATAACCTTCATGGTTGTATAAATCATTTCTTAGCCTAATCTAGTTTAAGATGCACCTTGATTAATTTCTTGGCTTATTTTCAACTAGTTCCCTAACGGATGCCACATGGCCAAGTTGGACTTGGTTGGCCAAGTGGTAATAAAAATGAAAAGATTTGTCTCCCACTTAATTCATCCTCTCCTTACTACATGTTCTTTATAACTTATTTAAATCTTGATAATTCTCCCATTTTAATATTATGAAAAGGGAGGCATAGTTTATAAAATCTTTAATACACCTAACTATTGTCATATGATTTGAAATTGACCAGTTGGAAGAAATTTTATAAATATGTCTACCAATTCTTTTTTGTTAGGAACAAATGTAAACTTTACAAATTTTTTAGCTACTTGATCACTAATAAATTGGCATTTTATACTATGTCCCTTGCTCCTAAAGTGATAAACTTAATTCTTTGATAAATCCAAGGAATTAGTACTATCAATTCTAATGGGAATATGCATGGGATCTAAAACATAATCATCGAATTGCTATCAAAAACATAACACTTGAGAAACACAACTTTTGCTCACTACATACTCAACTTCTGTTGTCAATATGGTCGTGCAAATTTTTCTTCTTTCCTGACTAGGAAAGCAAAATATTTTTTAGTAATTAATATGTGCCTAAGGTTCCTTCTTACCTACCTCAGAGCTTACAAAATCTAAATCTATAAAACTTGAAAGATCTTTTGAATGATAAATTTTAGGGTGCCGTAAACCTATGTTCATTATACTTTTGACATATTTGAAGAATAATTTAGTCACCTTTAGATGGACTTCCATAAGATTTTGTCAGAATCTGGTACACAAGCTAACACTAAATAAGATGTTCACTCTATTAATCATAAAATATAACAAAGATCATGCAAGCTCTTCTTTAAGTATTTTATTAATGTGTTTCTCAATTTTATCTAAATCTAAATAAACTAAGTGATTCACTAGAATCATCTTATGTTTCATATTTTCATACCTAAACTTCTTCAATAAATTATTTAAATACTTAATTTATAAATTAAAAATCTCATCTTTTACTTACATAATTTGTGACAAAAGAAGAAATTCATCCCCACCCATTATTCTTAGACATATTTTCATTTATTTTTCCAAACGTTTATCATCAACATAAACTTGTACAAGCAAGAAATGATTATTTAAAGATATTAAGAATAATGTGTTATCCATGTTTCCATTCCCAAAATCACTATCAACTAGGTAATTACACAATCTATGATATTGTCAATGAGGAGCTTAGTTAAGACAATAGAATGACTTCTTAAACTTATTTATATAATTATCATAAGAATATGTCTCAAAACATGCGGGTTGTTCAATAAACATATCTTCTTTTATTATCTTATTTTGAAATTGATATTTTGAATCCATTTGGAATAATCTAAAATTCTTACAACAAGAATATGCCAAGAGAAGTCTAATAACCTCTGATCTTTTTAAGAATATAAATGACTCAAAAAATATACCTTTAACTTGGCTATAATCCTTAGCAATAGGTCTACCTTTCTTTATAATGACCACTCCATTTTTATCTAATTTAATTTTAAATATCTATTTGGTTCCAATCACTTGTTTATCATTAAGCCTAAGAACTAGTTCCAGCACTTGGTTTCTATCAAATTAATTTCACTCTTCTTTTACTACATAAACCTAATAGTTAACATTATGGGCTTCTTCTCTAGATAATAGTTTTGTGGAAGATACAAATATACTATTATTAATTTCTCTCATAAAGACTCTAGTCCTAACTCCTCGATTAACTTCTCCTATAATTGAATTTATTTAATGTGAAGCTTGGATTTTTAATATCCATGCTGAAAACTTTATAAGTTTTCCTAAAAGAAGAGTATCGTATGAAAGTTTCTAGTGATAAATTTCCATTGAACTTTTTCAAGTTGATTCTTTCATTATTAAGAATGATTCATTTATATCCAAAAACATGAAAGTTATTAACATTCCATTTCTTATTTTCAAATAACTCTTAAGTAGATTTTGTAAAATATTTGTACTAAATTAATTCTATTTATTGTATAACAAGTATTTTTAAAATCCTTGTCCCAGACATATTTTGGTATATTGTATTCAATTAACATAGATCTATCCATCTCTACTAAGGTCTTATTTTTTTTTATGATGTCATTTTGTTGACGACAATAAGAACATGTAATTCGTTGCCCTCATTTTTAAACTTGGTACTATTATCACATTGAATAAAACTTATTTTAAGATAGATTTTCTCTTTCACCTCTTTTATCAAATTAATTAAGATTTCACATGTCTCACTCTTACACTTAAGAAACACATCCTAATTATTTCTAGAAGAATCATTAATAATTACAATTCTATTTCTTTCCTCCTAAATGCTAGGGCTATGTAAGTTTGGAAAAGACTAAATAAACTATCCCTAAAGTTGTACTAGTAGTTATGTCATTTTTAAGTTTAAAATAAATATTTTACTTGCCTTCCTTTTTTGCACGATTGATACATTTTGCAACTAATTTTGTTTGGCTTAACAAGAACTCTAACTACATCTAGCAGGTTTGTTTTCTTTAATGTAGAATATCCATGTCACCAATTCTCATTATCTTCTTCTTAGACTTGTCTTCAATTGTTTACCTATCTATTTAGACAATGCCTTATTATAGATAACTTTTGGTGGGTCTCCAGTCAGCTATCTTGAGCATCCATTCTCCAACCCCCAAGAGCTAGACTTTGTTTTTTTTTCTTTATATATAGTTACATAAATTATCAAATTTTTATTAAATATTCATAAAATGTTACTTTTATTTTTCGTATTTCTATGCATAATTCCAAAGTGAATTACTTACACATTATGACTGTCTCAAAATACTATATCTCTATAGAATGATTAGAAGACAACCTATTTTAAATTCTATATTCTCTAACCTTAGGAACCCAAAAAGGATTGGCAATCATTTGAAACAAGTTTTTGAACTAAAAGTATTTTTCCTAATTTGACAATCCTTAAAAGCATGTCCTTTTCTACAACTATAAAAGTATGTAATATTTGAAATATAAGGCATATTAAAAAACATATATTTATGTTTAGAAAAAAAAATATCATGTGAAACACTAGAAAATTTTACATGTCGAATAGAATAATTTTTTTTCAAACTCATAATTTCTTTTTCAAAAAAGTATTATCAATCATCATGGAATCATTTTCATCACATAATATTTTTGTAATCTCCTTTCATAAAACATCAAAAATAATTATTTGTTTCTTTGTAAACTTTTTTTTAGTTTTTTATGTATAAACATTAAATGAGTCAAAACACTAATAACTTCTATGTAATTATTTTAAAAAAATTCACAAGGCCAAGAGCTTACCTTAATGTTTTGTTCTTTACTCATTGTACTTGATTCATCATCATTTGCTATGAAGCATGTCATTCCTTCCTCCTCACTACTTAAAGTTGTGGAGTCTAATTCTTTTCAAGCAACCAAGTAACTTGAAAATCTTTCTTCTTTTTCATTCTCTCCTTTTTCTCTTTCTTTCTTTTTGATGTATTTGACTTGTGGATAGATTTGACCACAATCTTAGAATCATTGTCACTTCATCTCTACCCTTCTCTTTTTTTTATTAAAATTTTTGACAATTTTTTATCTAAACCCTTAACATGAAAATTAACCTTTTCCTCCATGTCCCAATAATAGATAGATATTATAACTATATTATCTTTGGTAGCTTTAAAAGATAATGGTTCCTTGAACCTTAGTCCATGCTTTGCTTGCTTATCAAGGCCTCCTTTTTAACTCTTTTATTCATCTTAATCTCTATTGTTTATAATTGTTTGACCAATTCATCCAATATGAGCTTGTTATGCCTTTGCCTACCTTATTATTATGATAAGTGTATCACACTCATTGGATAGAATCTTTGCTACTTTTCTTACAAGATCTATTTTAAGAAGCACTTTTTTAAGATTTTCTATTCTAGTAGTAGTATTATTAAATCACATAAACATCTTATTTATAGATTAACTCAAATTTATTATAAAGAGCTCTCAATCATGTGTAAGAAGATTTATCTTCATTTTCTTAACTTACAAAGTACCATCATAAGTTACTTCTAACTTTTATCAAACATTAGTTGTGATATGCCATGAAGAAGGAAGTTGAGTGCTACGGAATTTAATTATATCATTCCCCTTTGATCATTACTAAGTACACTAAGTTCTTTTGTACATGAATCTCTAAGTAAATCGTATAATACTTTGAGAACTTTCTTATATCTTAGGTCAATTGATTGGATAAAAATTCTAAATCTTTCTTTCAAATGTTAGTAAAAGTTATCTTGAAATAATGATGAATGATTGAAGACGACCTACTTGAGTCGGTGATTTATGAGTTTTAAAATACATTTTCGATTTATGGATTCTTTTTTAAAAATTCTTCATAAAAAATTTTATGATTTTGAAAAATCTTTATTTTATATATGTTAATTTTAATTTTTCTGATTAAAAAAATAAAAATAAATATTAAAATAATACAGTGAAATTTTTATATTATTTGGTTAAAATAAGGCCCTACATCCACCTACAACTAATGTAAAAAAATCACCACTATCAAAAAGTATACTACTTGAGGTTTTTCATATGACTCGCCTCCGACCTACTAGCTTTTACTGGTTCAATTATAACAAAGGATTTTACAAGCTTAAGACAAACTTGGATTTTTATGACATCAAACTGAACTAAAGCTTTTATAAATGCTAGGCCACCTAGCCCAAAAAAAATGGAAAAATATAACAAGAAGGAAAAATTGTGATAAATTTGAACAACTTTTGATTCTTGTCGATTAATAGAAGTAGACAAGATGAGTATAAAATTACTATGCTAAGTAAGAGATTGAAAGCTTAGAATTGATAAGATTACCTGAAGGAATTTGACATTTTGTGATGAACTAAGTTGAAGTTACCATCAAGAGATTTTATGATGATAGAATGTCATATTGTGCTGAGTTGAGATGTCAAATATTGGTCCATGTTTATTAGACATTTCATGAATAATGGTTAGCTTTATATAGAAAAAGTCTAATCAATGTTAATAAAAGGTTAAGGACAATTTGTTCCAAATAATGCTTCCAATTAGCTTAAAATACTCTTCCAAAAAACTTAAAATATTTCTTTGAATTGGTTAACACAATGGCTCAAATAATGACTAAGGAATTATCCATTTGGTGGGATCAACCAACATCATTCGATCTTATTAGAGATGTTCTAGACTAATAAATCAAATATTATAAAAGTAGATTAGTTCTAGATGGTTGGATCAAGATGTATTAGAGGTAAGCCATCTAATTAAGCAAGATGAGATTTGGATCATTGAATTCATCATTTACAAATCAAAAAAAGATCTTAGCAATGAGATACAAATATGGAAAGTGTTGGGCCACGTAATTCATGAGAAGATTATTTTAAAAGATAGAAACAATCAAAGTAATGCAATGAAGTTAGAGTGATCATGGTCATTTGATTTTGAGCCAAGATAGAGTGATTATAGTGGATGGAACATCTATAATCTAATAAAAAATTAAAGGGCAAGAAATAACAATTGTTGTTGGTGTTGAGTAGTTGGACTAATTTTAGTCTCACATTATCAAAAAGTAAAAAAGTTTTCTTCTCATAATACCTTTCATGGGTGCATAATCTAAGTGTGCTTGGGATTTCATGACTTAGGGCACTCATATACTTATGAGTGATTTCATGATTATGGGTCTAACTTGACCCTCGTTTGTATATTTAATTAGAGTATAGCCTTAATCAATCCTCTGTCTTACCTCAAATACGTTTATGAATGCATCTCTAACAAATTTTTGGCCTAACTAGCCTTGTTTTTAGCTAGTCTCCCATCACAACAATTCCAGACCTACTTGGGCTTAATCAGACTGAGTGATTTTTACATGGTGAGCTTAAGGCGACGTTAATTTTTTTCAATTTGGAAAATTTAATAAAATTAATTTTTAGATTACCTAAAGTTTATCAATTGACATGAATTTGGTAAAGATTTGTTAGATGGAGTTAATAAAAAAGGATTCAGTAAAAAAAATAAGAACTTGTAAGTTTCTTAAATCATGAAAAGGTTGAATAAATTAGATAATTAAATTAGGATTTGAAAGGGAATAATGATGTGCATCATAATCAATAAACTAGTATTCTATTTTATAGTAAAAAAAATTTTACAAACTAGATGCGTACATCATCTATCTTTGAATCTTATTGAATTCTCCAAGGTACTTTGATAAGCCCTAATTTATAATGTTAAAAATTGCATGTCTAATTTTTTAAAACTAAATTTGATTAACTCTAATCAACTCTACTATGAAAAAATGATTAGTATTTATGGCTTGACACTTCAAACATAGGGGTAACCCAGCAAAATATAATTAGGTGCACTTATTGGATCAAGAAACGACACCAAAACTCTTCAAGAAATTCTAATTTAACAAATAACTCACAAATCCATATTGAATTAAACATGAATGTATTGGTAATAGAGGAAGTACTTTAGAATGAAATAAGGTTAGCTAACTCCAAACAATACACTTTTTATGTAGTATTGGAAAACTCATATAAAGCCATAATGATCAATTATTCACGTAATATAGGACTAAATCCTATATCTATTTCATGTAATTAGAATTGTAGTAATTATTTTGCCTTCTAATTGCATAATTATCTAATCAAATAATTGTACTCACATCCACCATTAACACATAATTGTGTTTGTCATCTAATGGCATAATTTTGTGATCCAAATATTAGATCCCAATTCAAATATAGCAGTCCATATTAAATCCTAATTTCTAAATAATGCTAATTTTATCTATTATTCTAATCAAGTATTTTTGTATAAATAGGTTAAGGAGGCTTTATATGGAATAGCTCAAATGTAATAGCGCATTTAATAGTTATTTTGAGGTATTGAGATTTTTATAATTTATTATTATTGATTAATTATTCAATTTGGTAAACATTTATAATCATTAAAGATAAGTATAAATTGTTGAGTTCTTAAAAGAAATTAACAAATAAAAGTTTTACGAAATTTGAATAAAAAGTTTCATGTAATGGCATTCAAGTCATAAGCACCTTGTGTTCATTCTTACTTCCTTTTGTCATGTCTCTGAAATCAATGAAGTTTGCAATTTTTTTTATTTTTAATGGATTCAATAAAAACACTTCTATTTCATTATGTATTTTCTAATCATTGATTTTTTATTTGTATTACTTTCAATTTTTTATGATTGAATTATTTTTTTTTTTTCACATTTCTTATGTTATAAGACCATAGTGCATTTTTCTATTGTTTCATTATTTTAAGAGTTAAATGTAATCATCTTATAGTGAAAGACTTATACTTGTTGCCATGTTTTTACATGATTTTTATCAGGGGTAGGTGTAGGCTTGTTTTTTTAAATCAAAATACCTGATAATCATTTATGTATATTTTTTTAATTTTTATTTATTTTTTCATAATTTTCATTAAAATTAATTATTAAAAAACCAATGTATTTTAAAATAAAATTAATATGTTTTAAAAGAAAATTAACATTTGTTAATAATCAGTTTTGAACATGTACTCGAGTTTATTAAGAAATTAGTTTAAAGCATTTCTTTAAATATTCCTTAAGGAAAAATAAAAAGTTTTATTCCAAGAAACTCTTGCTCGTCTTGCTAAGCCACACAACATAGAGAGCATATAGAACTATATAAATTATTTCAGTATTTTAGTTTTATTTTTTTGTTGTAAGACAAAGAAATGAACTAATGATCTTTCAATGAATTTGAGTAAAGCTTGATAGTGGACAACATAGTAAAATTAAAACATTTAGTGGAATTAAAATGTGGATGAAATTGATGCTACATGCTTATGATTGTTGTTACACAACCATTGATAGGTTCAAAATATTTGTGAAAATAGTTGTTCAGCTTGATAGATTATTATATAAAAAAGTTTTAGCACAATCTGATGGGTTGGGATTATCTAAGTAATTTAAATAAACCAAGACAAGCACAACAGAATCTTATTATTAGAAACACATGCACTAAGAGCTTCAAATGTGGTGGACACTTTGAAGAAAAAAGTAACATGCACATTATTCTCATGATTTCTATAAAATATAGATGATACAAAGAAAAAAACCCTACTACAAATAACGTTCATCATTAGGGAGATTCTAATATAATAGTATCTAATTTTGTGATCAATTTTATAAGAGATGGTGTCTCCAACTATTTGAACAAACAAATCATAGACCATATGAATTGGAAATCTATAACTAATCATTATTTTGTTAATGACATGACGATCTGTGTCCATGCACCAAGTTTCATCATTTTTTGGAGAAAAAAGTTATTTCATGACATTCTTTAACACTTTTCATAATAAATTTCTTTTGAACAGGCTCATTTACTTATCAAATAATTTCTTCTTAAGACAATGGATTTAATCAATAATTTAGTGAATGTGATAGTGAGGTGTTAAGAACTAGATCAAAAGCATGCTGAATATCTCTTAATAGCTTGGGTGTGTTTTGCAAGTCATCAGGAACACCTTCATTAATTCTTTTAACAAGGGTTAGACCATGGGTGGTGGGGTGGTTATAATGGTAAGGGCTTCCTAAATTGTTACAAAATAGTTAACTTTACTACTAGTTATATCCCTCATAATCTAACCTAGTTAAATGGCAAATTACTTTTTTCTTTCTCTTCATCATTTTTTTGAGTATTTGGGTTAAAAATTCTTTTTGAGGGAGGTAAAAGGTGTTGTGTGATCTTTTATCCTTGTTATCCAAAAGTACAAGTGTTTTTGCTTGCGTTTAGGGTAACATCTCAATAGAATAACTAAGGTCTTTCTAAAATAAGACCATTTACATATATTGGGATAACATTACACCATAATTCCTTGAAATATTGACCAAACTTTAAAGGAATGCAACAATTTATTTTGTAGAAATTGATAGATAGTTGATCAACAATACTGTGTAAAGTTGGAGATGGTCTACAAATTTTAAACCTATCTTTTTGGTGGTATTCTCTAATCTGACAATGATACAACTATTTCTATCCATAATGTTCTTACAGGTTATTCTTTAATTCTATCGAACATACAAAAGATTTTAGTTTGCTAGTAATTTTTAGTTATTCCTAGTGCAATCAAACTACATCTCACAAAAATTATAGGTTGTGAAATATATTAAATTGTTTAATCTAGTGCTTGTAATTCTACTTCAACATCCTTATCTAGCTATATAACCACATTTTCTTTAACTTTTGTGCTTTCTTTTATCCTTCTTTTATGTTTATGTCTAGGGCTCTCTCAAAATACTAAGTTATGACACACCCTTTCTTGTGATAATAATAACACAATTCTATGGAAGTAGTAGATCGTTTGTCTAAGGGTTGAACTCAATGAGCTAATAGTATTTGTGAAGACAAAAAGTTTATTTATAGGGCACAAGTAGTAGAATAGTGAAACTAGTGATATGCATTTTAGAGTAGGAAGTGGTCCAAGGAATCTATCTCTCACAAGTAATTGATATTTTAAATCTTAAACTACTTTATATGCCTTTTCTAAACTAATAATATTTCTAATGTATAGCTCAATTGAATAGTCTCTCTAAGCCTAACTCAAAAAAAAAAAATGTTACTTGATCTAGCTCCAAGACACAACATTAAAGTATATAATCCTCAAATTTAGTAATGTATTTGTTAAAAGTCTTTGAACCTTAACATAAATATTGTTATTTATTAAAAAGTTCACTAAAATAAGAAGTGAGTTAATATTTAGCTTGTAGGAAAACTTAGATTTCTTTCCATGATCACGATAATGATTGCATATCAAAAAAAAATATTTTTTAATGTGTGAATAAATTATCTAGCATGTGATATGAGCCTAAGTTTTTGCAAATTGGTACTTTTCATGCTTACTAAGATCATATCATTTAAAATAACATTGTATTCTCTTTTCCAGATTTGATATGTTTATGGTCTAAACTTTCCTCAAATATTGCAAATCTTATTTTAACCATGTCAACCTAGTGATCATTATCTTGACTATGTTAGCTATCATGGGTATGTGGGGTATCTTGACAACTAGGTTGACATTACATTTGGTTAAGTTCATTTTCAAAAGATATTTTTCATCACTTTAGAGCCACTTATCATAAACAAACTTAATCTATGAGTTCCACCACATCTATTTTCACTACCTTTTCCATTTGGTCTATGCATGTTATTAAGCTTGCTCTTAGCTCTTGCATAGAATGAATTAGTTCTATAATTATAGGTTATATCATCAGGCCAACAAATGGCTAACAAGTGGAGAATTAGTTATTTTATATTATTTTACAGACCTACTAGTCATGAACAATTTTGTTTTAAAAAACATTTGTATTTTGAGACCATAAAGATAAAGAAAAACAAACAAATCATGGAATATATTAGCAAAGAAACATATAAATAAATACATGTTGTAGCTTAATACTTGAAAATAAGCTTTTTAATTTTTTAATTAATTTCATGTAATTATTAATAAATTTTAGCTATTAAAAACGCATAAAATAAAAAAGGTGTTACTTTAATGAAAAATTACAAATTATACAAAAATCTTATAGCTAACCATCCTTTGATATCAAGTTAATATATGATGATATGTTAAAACCTATTTTTAGGTCATCGATAATTGAAAAGTTCTTAGGTTCAAGCAACATATCCTTATAAAGGCCTACCTAATGGTGTTATTCATTTACAATAACAAATCCTAATATTGATATACAAGTAAAAGATTCATAGCAACTTAAAGCATACACTGATCATTAACATAAGAGATGTTAAACTAAAGAAAAAGTGGCTTTAATAACCAACAAGAAAAATACTTAAGTTAGAGATGAAGTATCAAGGCGCACATCTGGAGTTCTTAGAGTGCTAAATAAGAAAATCACTTGTTCATTAAGAAAACTTAGAAATTTAGATGAGATTATTAATTTCCAAGAAGTTGTGATTAAGTGATTAAGAGCATTCTTAGATATTTGTACCTCTTATGAATATTGAATCAATTGTTAAGATCTCTCATTTTTTAGCCATTCACTCTCCTTCTTAGGTTATCTCTAGAATCACACTACTATATTGAATATACACCACAAACTTCTACGAAACTTGCTTAGTGGTAGCACTTTGTTATTTCATTCAAATTACATTACTTACAATATTATATGCATCACTATTTATAAAAATCTCAAAGCAACAATGAAATTTTTTTAGCCTAAGAAACAAAAGGATATTATTAGAATTCTATGGAACACATATTAGAATTCTAAAGTACAATTTTTGAATTCAAAAAGTCCTCACAAATTATAAAAAACATAATTTTAATTTAGCAAAAAAGTTTCATTGAAAGGAGGCTAAATTAATTTGGTATAGGAAACTCTAAAATTGGCATGTGCATTTTGAGTGTCTATGTAGTGAAAGGCTAGGAGGCGTATTACATGATAAGTGCAGCATAGGTGAAGAGAAATAGTTGCACATCAAATCCAATTTGTAGGTCAGCATCCACTAATAGGTCAACATGTGTTGATTGTTTAGGAAATTTCATGGTTTGTAGATCAACACTAGTTAGTGTGTGTTGAGCCGATCAATGAGTTCAAAGAGTCAAGATGGGTCACGTAAGCAAAACAAATCAGCACTAGTAGCGTTAAAGTTGAAAGATGATAATGAGTAGTAGCAAAAAGCTGCCCATTGCTAAAGTTTAAGCCATTTTGATGTTAGTATGAAATAAGTTTTTTCTAAAAAAATTACCATACTATTGTAAGATTGTTTTGGATAGAATTTGAAGCTATAAATATCTAAAAAGCTACTAGTCATTCTCCAAATGACTTAAACTAAATTATAAATACAAATTGCTTAAAAATTCACAAAGAAAATTAGAAAGTGTAATAAGCAAAGGTTAATAGGCATGTGCATTTTGAGTGTCTATGCAGTGAAAGGCAAGGAGGTGCATAACATGATAAGTGCTGCATAGGTGAAGAGAAATAGTTGCACATCAAATCCATTTTGTAGGTCAGCATCCACTAATAGGTCAACATGTGTTGATTGTTTAGGAAATTTCATGGTTTGTAGAGCAACACTAGTTAGTGTGTGTTAAGCCGATCAATGAGTTCAAAGACTCAAGATGGGTCACGTAAGCAAAACAAATCAGCACTAGTAGCATTAAAGTTGAAAGATGACAATGAGTAGTAGCAAAAAGCTGCCCAATGCTAAAGTTTAAGCCATTTTGATATTAGTATGAAATAAGCTTTTTCTAAAAAAATTACCATACAATTGTAAGATTGTTCTGGATAGAATTTAAAGCTATAAGTATCTAAAAAGCTACTAGTCATTCTCCAAATGACTTAAACTAAATTATAAATACAAATTGCTTAAAAATTCACAAAAATAAAATCAAAAAGTGTAATAAGCAAAGGTTAATAGGCATGTGCATTTTGAGTGTCTATGTAGTGAAAGGCAAGGAGGCGTATTACATGATAAGTGCAGCATAGGTGAAGAGAAATAGTTGCACATCAAATCCAATTTGTAGGTCAGCATCCACTAATAGGTCAACATGTGTTGATTGTTTAGGAAATTTCATGGTTTGTAGATCAACACTAGTTAGTGTGTGTTGAGCTGATCAATGAGTTCAAAGAGTCAAGATGGGTCACGTAAGCAAAACAAATCAGCACTAGTAGCGTTAAAGTTGAAAGATGACAATGAGTAGTAGCAAAAAGCTGCCCATTGCTAAAGTTTAAGCCATTTTGATGTTAGTATGAAATAAGTTTTTTCTAAAAAAATTACCATACTAATGTAAGATTGTTTTGGATAGAATTTAAAGCTATAAATATCTAAAAAGCTACTAGTCATTCTCCAAATGACTTAAACTAAATTATAAATACAAATTGCTTAAAAATTCACAAAGAAAATTAGAAAGTGTAATAAGCAAAGGTTAATTGGCATGTGCATTTTGAGTGTCTAGGTAGTGAAAGGCAAGGAGGTGTATTACATGATAAGTGCAGCATAGGTGAAGAGAAATAGTTGCACATCAAATCCAATTTGTAGGTCAGCATCGACAAATATGTCAACATGTGTTGATTGTTTAGGAAATTTCATGGTTTGTAGATCAACACTAGTTAGTGTGTGTTAAGCCGATCAATGAGTTCAAAGAGTCAAGATGGGTCACGTAAGCAAAACAAATCAGCACTAGTAGCGTTAAAGTTGAAAGATGACAATGAGTAGTAGTAAAAAGCTGCCCAATGCTAAAGTTTAAGACATTTTGATGTTAGTAAGAAATAATTTTTTTCTAAAAAAATTGCCATACTATTGTAAGATTGTTTTTTATAGAATTTAAAGCTATAAGTATCTAAAAAGCTACTAGTCATTCTCCAAATGACTTAAACTAAATTATAAATACAAATTGCTTAAAAATTTGCAAAAAGAAAATTAGGAAGTGCAATAAGCAAAGGTTAATTGTAATTGGCTCCCATAATAGGAATAATATAAGAGTCTTACTAGAAGTAAGGGTTCCAAACTTGGAATGGCCTCAAATCTTAGTGGACTAGTGCATCTCCAAGTGGAATGTTTGGGTGCGGTATGCAATGCTACTAGGTCATGACCTTAATAATATTTTTTAATGCTAAAATATAACTACTCAATGACATTTTTAAATGGTGAAGTCTAACATATTGCATAATTCTAAAGTCAAAATGAGATCCTATAATTTTCTCTTCAAAGAAGAAATAATTTGTAATTTTATTGCACGTGTTGTTTGGCAATATTTGAATGTAGATATCGAAAGCTTATATAAATTTTTAAGCTATGTTGATGACCTAAATGATCCCTATAGCTTCCTTAATAAATACGTGGCTTTGTTGGTGATAATAAGAGAATTTGAGTTTTTCAAAATTTTGAATAGTTAAGTGACGATATGTAATTTCATTAGTTAATGATAATGTTAATCATAAGGTATATAGTTCTTTTTATGTGTATTATAAGTATTTAACTTCTCTGAAAATCATTTAATCATCTTTTCAACCTTTTCAAGGCTATGTAGACAATTTCTCAACCTTTCCTTTTATGAAAAAAGGAATATTAGTACATATTGATGGTTACAATTGTTCTAGTTTATTACTTAAAATGCATTATTATTTTTATCAAGACTTCTAAATGCTGCTATTGATATGTGTGTGAAAATGACCATCCATAAGCTTTTGATGTGTTGATGCCCATGAATGTCATAAGTTAAGTAGTTACTATTTAGTGATTTGCAGTGTCTTGTTAAACTATCAATATTACCAATTCAATTTATTAGTTGGAATGAGTCTATTGCATAGAGGTATCTATAGTGACTATGATTGATTCCATATAAGTTGTGCATTAAAATTGTATAAGAACACATAAGATTGCAATGACTGACTTTGGTCTAAGGACATATCATATTGTATGATGAGAAACATATTGTTTAACATTTTATGAAAAGATTATTGAATGGCAAACCAACTAAACCATGAAAATTGAGACAATATGGCTCAATGGATAAGTTTGCTTAATGGATTAGTGTATTATTGTAAATAAATAATCCAACACAAATCAAAGGTATTTTAGAAAAATCCAAAAGGCTTGTGTGATGCCACATATTTAGGTGATGACAATCTTGATATGAAGTAAGATATAGTGTACTACATTGACAAATTTCATGATTGTTGGATGTACAAAAAATGAATAAGAGCCAATATATTTTTCTAATCCTTTATAATGAGTGGTAGCTTTACAATGTCCTTGACACAAAGAGAAAACATAAATGATAGATCTGATTGATCAGTATTAAGAAATGTTCATTAAAGATGGCATTCTTGATGTGAAATGTTATACTAGGCTAATTGAGGAATCACATTGTGCATGCTAAGAAATTGTTCAACAATGAAGTAATCCAAACTGAGTATTGAAGTATTTTTAAATGTTTTTAGACCATTATAAAAGTTTTATATTTGGTAACTACTTAGCTAGTGATTGTATTGTTATGATGTAAGATATACTCAATATAGTGATGAAATCTATAACCATACAGGTTGAAATAGTTGATAGGTGTCATCTATTTGTTTTGTCATTAATGACCATATTAGTATGATTCAAAGCCATGATAAGTTCATTGAATCTAAGAAAAGTCTCCAACGATTCAAAAAAAATTGTCGAGTTCAATGTATTGTCTAATTAAGTCCATCATACTTAACTAATGCCATTGAACTAGTCTTTACATATGATTGATTGGGAGGACAAGCTGGCCAATGAATCAAAGAGTAGAAGATGATGAGGCTATAGACAAATGTTGTGTAACTGAAATTGATGACCAATTAAATTTGCTATAAGATCAAATAACAAAGAAATTATTAAGAAAAAGATGACTTTCTTGTCATTCTTTGCATAAATTATTCCAAAAAAGAACAATAAATTTTTTTAGTAGCTTCCTAAAAAGAAAATTGGCTCTTGTATTTATACTACAAAAAGCTTTTTATTGAAATGTGTTGGATTTGTATTATTTTCTGAACAAAATAATCATGATCTTAGATATAAGAAGAATAGTTCTCATTTGTTAAAATTAAGAGATTCTATCAACATTTGTTTCTCAGTTACGAAAAGAACCACATCAAATAGGTTCACTCATTTCTTTTGAGAATATGATTAACTTGACATGAGTCATGAACCAAAAGTAGTTTATCGAAATTGATTTCTAAAAAAAAAATAAAAGTTAAATGATAAAATCTAGTGGTCTTCGAAGATTTTAGCTCGTTCTTTTTAGCCCCAAATGCTTAGCAATTTCCATATGAACAAATCCAAGTCAACCTTAATGATTGCATGAATGCATTTCATGCCTTTGATTATTGAATAATTAGTTTGATCACTTTCCTTTCACCATAACAACATCTCTCCTCATTAGGAGTAATTAAAGCTTTGCAAACTCTTGAAATTTTTTTTGAACTTAAACCTCTAAATGAATACATTTATTAGCCATTTAAGCTTACTAGTTCGTTACCACATTTCCTTCCCTGAATGTGTGTTAGAATTAAACTACTTTGCCATGAAATTGATTTACTCTATTTTGTAGAATTATGATACAACTAATGATTCCGTTGCTTTTATGCGTCATTATAGGGATTGATTAATTATTTGATACTATAATGGTGTTTATGTAACCCAAATTATCACATAAGTTTAAACTAAATAGTATTGCAATGGATTCAACTTATATATATTTTTAGATACTATGAAAATTGAGAGTGCTTTAATAGCTCTATCATATAGTCTCCAATCACATGACCACAACATATAAGGCCTTGGCTCCATTTAGTCAATCCATTAGAATTAAATTTGGCTAAATCTCCTATTAGAGCAGTCAATTAAACCACCTTTTAATTGTTCAATTGATCTCAAAAAATCAAGGAAGTAATGAATTTTTTACTTTTTGAGGATCTATTGAACTTCATTACATAATTATTTAACATTTGAAAATTACATAGGTATTATGTTGAACTCTATCATGGAATAGGGAGTATTTTCTCATTGATTTAATTTGAATTTTTATCTTTGAGTTATTTTAGCAAACGAGAGATAGTAGAACACAAAATCGCTCAATAGCTATTGAGTTTGGGTGACTACACTTCAACCATTGTCGAAGCATTTCATGAATAATGATGTTGGGTTTGTTTAATGCCAAGATTAATTTCAAATGGGTTCCATAAGATTCATTTGACAGTCCCTATATACACTAAAATAGCATTTGTCTACAAATTAAAATTCAACTCTATCAAGTTGTTATCAAAAGGTAATTAGTTATTTAGGAGTCCTCACGTAAATGGAGAATTTTTGGAAGGTTGACAATTATTCTATATTATTTTTTTATAACTCATGAGTAAGGCAATTAATCACCTTTAAACTTATCTAATTCTGAGTTCATAGTGAACTTACCATCATTGGTGAGGGAGCAATAATTGATGCCACCCTTATCTATTTTTCTCCAAGTATTACAAAATAAAAAATGGTGAGAATGATTCTCTTTATTTGATTCGATGCCATTAAGCATGCTTGAAAACATTTTGTACTAAGGAAATTACATCTCATGTATCTGAAATAGTTAATGTTTGAGGTGTAGATCTTCTAACAAGGCTTTGCAATATATGCATCCCTAAAATCAACTAATTTCTTAACCATTAAACCATACTTTTCATAGGGGAAGCTAATCATGTTCTAATTAGCTAAAGGAAACCATTTATTACACTTTTTTAAAAAATAATTATATTATTGAGAAGATGAGATGTCAATAGATTATAAAGTGTTATTAGTTAGAGGACATGACAGGCAAGTACTACCTCCTATGGTGAGTAATTTCCTTTTGCATGTTTTGTCAATCTAGTGTTTGAAGTGGACCTCTTATTTCCTACATTTGAAAAATGTGCTTTTGAGTTGATGGATTTGAAGATAATATCTTTTCTGAAGTAGGAGCTCCTTGTCGATGTTCTCCTACTTGTGTTTCATGTTTGTAGATCTAATAAAGAATAGTTTAAGTACAGTATTCTATAAACTTGATGTGCTTTAGAGATCAGAGAGGAATAACTTTATATTTTTTTATGCATTTGTCTCCTCTTAATAGGAGAATAATGTAATCTAGAAGCACAAATGGGACTTTGTTTGACAACCACCTTTAGTGCCCTAGTGCATCACTTCACCTTTCATATGTAGATTATTTAAATGTTTTCTTAGTTCTTTAGCTATAATGTGGAGAAGAAATGAGGATAGAGGGTTACTATGCTTTAGCTAATGGGAGAGTTAGATGGAAGCATTTCCTTTTTTGTTAATACTATCTATCAACTTGCTTATTTTATAGATACTCATGATTGGATTAATAAAGTAACTATTGAAGTTAAACTTGTACAATACTTTTTTTTCTGACAATATATTATTTAACACATTCTTAAAGTCTATCTTGATAATAGAGCTATTAGCTTCGATCTTCTCATCTAAATCATTAGTTTTCTCTTATGAAGGTATGATTTCTTATGTAGGTAAGATAATTTTAGTGATGTCCCCTTCTTTAGTAAAGCTGATTGCTCCATGGTGATGATGGTGGGTAGGAAACAGTAGAGGCTAACCACTAACAACTTAGTGTATTTTTCAGAAACCATATATCCAATTGTCATAAAGTCCTTGAAAGAAGTATTACAATTAATCTTTAGAAGAAAAATCAAATTAGTACTACTGCATTCTTTAGGTGATGGGTTACCAATAAGAAAATCATTGATAGAGTGATAATTTTTTTTTAAAATATGGACCAACAATGCTTGTAAAATAAAACATGAAACCCATCCAATTTGTAGGTACACGAAGAATCCATCAGAAAAACAATTTGTTGTATTTTCTCCTTATTAACTAGTTGAATTAGAATCATATTACTTTTTAGTTGGTCTAAGAATCAAAAAGCAAAGTGCCTCACAATTTTCTTAGTAAGGAATAGAGAGATGTTAAGCAATCTACAACGTTTTTGGCAGTAAATCCATCTCTATGACCCAACTCCAACTTGGATCTTTAAGTGTTTTTATATTACCATTCATTTGCTTATTATTGAATATTATGTGGAAGACATTTGTGATTTTATTACAATTCTTAAGCTACACAATACCAATTCTTTAGCTCTTATACATTTGATGCAATAGCATCCAGTGCATCATGTAGAAGTTTAACTTGAAGATTTTTTAGTTCTATAGTTTGAGTCATACAAGAATTGGGCACTATACTTGTCATTATTCCTTTTTATCATAATGATTCTGGAGATCAACTGTAGTAGACCCTCATTTATTGCATATTTCTATTTTTTAAATTGGTTCATTAATTTATTTGTATCTTTAGATAAGTTTAAGTTATTTAAAGAATAATTAAAAATTTTTAAGAGATTTTCAACTTTATATTCAGTATTGGCCTTCCCCTTAACCATCTCACAAGTTTTTCTATATAAAATTTGCTTAAAAATAGATTTAAAAAGGACTTAAAATTTTTTTTTGGGGTTTCTTTGCTATCATCCACCTTTGATAGCCATCATTACCGCCACCATAAGTGGTGACTTATCAACTTGTGCCCTCTCCTTGATCTGCATTGACCCTAAAGTTGACTCGAAGTGTCAATGTTATCTATTGATGCTACTCTTTGAAATTAGAACCAAAAGTGCTGCACCGATTTACCGGTGCGGCATCGTGCATTTGCCATTACCTAACATTTCACCATTATTACTGCATGAAATGCATGCACCAGTTTGAGAACAAATTATGGTAAATAAATTTTTAGTGCTTTAACTAAATTTTTTAGTTTTCGTTTTGAATTATTTTAGGTATTTATTTTGCAATTTTTTGTGGCACTTAGAATTCTAAAATATCCTCTAGAATTCCAAAAAAGTATCCTTTAGTATTCTCATATGTCTTCCCCATACATTTCCATTTTAATAACACGTTTAGTTCATATTAAAATTTGTTAGTTCTAACATTGACAACTCATTTTTAACTCTTTGAAGATGTTCACCTTCTCCATAACACGTTATTCTTCTTCTTCAATCCTAAAAATTATATGACAAAATTAAATTTTACTCCATTCTATAAGGGGTGCTTTAGCTCTCTTTAACTTGTAAGCTAGGGCCCTCCTTGTAAACCTAAAAATTGGAAGACTCCAATGGTAAGCAACCACTGGAGAGAATTTATGCTTTCAATCCAAGTGCTTTGGAATTTAAGTTGTTTAGATTTAATTGTTGGTGAAGAAATAATTCGTAATAGGTATTGGTACAATATGAAGTTGTTCGTTTGTTGAGGCACTATATCAAGAAGGCTTTGAGCAAATCATGAGTTAATAAGGCTCTACCCACAAGAATGTTTTTTATATTTTTGAACCTTAGTAAAGATGTTTGAGTGTCCCTTTCATTTAGGGAAGATAATAGGCCTCCATCATCAATATTAAATCCCTCCAAAGATTTATTCTATTAATAAAAGAGTTGTTGGCATACACAAAATGACAACACATCATTTAAGTATCACCATGTGAAGAAAAATTTGCCAATTTTCAATTTTTAACATTTTAAGTACTGTAGCTAAAACACCTATACTTTGTTAGAAACATTGCTTCAACTTATTGTTTTGATCAATTCAATTAACTTAATTTTTTAGTAATTTGATCATTTTATTAAGCATCAAGCTATTATATAACTAACTACATCCTTTGTGTTGAAAAGTAGGACACTATCAATTATGATCTACAATGCTTATATTTTGAAATTCTTGAAAGCTTCTTCTAGTCATTTTTAGATAAATCCTTTTTTTCACACTCTTTTTGGCGACTTTTCTTATTGACTTGATGCTATTATCCACAATGAAGCTATTTGAGTTTATCCTAAAGAGCTTAAGAGTCTTTGCTTTTTACTAGTGATCTTTATTTGACCATTTTAGAGATTGAATGCCTACTTGATGTTTCAGGCACATGTCCTTCCTAAGTTTCAAATTAGATTAATATTTTTTTCTCTTACTTTAAAATTTCTAATAGAAATATATCATGTAGTAATTTAATAGATTATTCATAGTATAATTATGTTTGTTTATTCTGTTGATGGGGTGTGATGTAGTAGGGTGCTGATATTATTTTTGAGATTGTAGGCTACCAAAGTTTTAAGTTGCACATTGCTTATTACATCACTAATTGGAACTATCTTATCTTCTTCATTACTTAGACACATGGGTTTAGAACATTTTGCTGCCTTGCATTGGACCATTAAGAATCCTTGTTATTTTTGCTTCAATTTGATTTCAAAAAATTTTCGTTACATCAATTTTTTTCAGTAATCCATTGTTGCACCCATTCTTTCTAGAGATTCTAATATATAAAGGAAGACTTTTAGCAAGATTGACAAAAATGAGGACTAGAGCCCCATGGGGCCTTATTAAGTTTATTGTCATAACATTACTTTTAAAGCCTAGCTAACTATTAACATGATTGAGAATACGGCCTACTTGTTGACCAAGGTTATTGGAAGGTGCTCTAATGAGATCCACACTAAAGCTTACAAAGGTTTACTTTTGAGCCAAAAATTTAGAACCATTTGAGGGCCCCCATTTGGAAGACTACAACTATTCAAATATTGTACATCTAACATCAAATATTTTCCAATTTCAGTGAAACTCTTAAGAGCACCTACATTCCACTTTGCGATAGATTCAAAGTTGCCAATTGTTTTGAATTCGTATACTTTGATATTCCATGATAGGTCACCAAATTGAAAATGTTACCCATTCGAGTGAGTTTGAAGGGAGCAACCTTTTTAGAGACATCATCATCAAACATGACATTTTGTTTACACTTTTAAAAAGAAATTAGCATTATCATGATTAGTGAGGGTAAAGAACTTTCCCACATTCAACATTAAAGAAAAACCACAAGGGCAATGCACACATGTGATATACCAATTAAGGGAGAGGAGCATACTTACTAGGAAATATTTCTAGAATCATGTTAGAAGTGCCTTCATGCTAACATAAATGTGAAAAATGCTATAACATCATTATCACTTTGATGTTTTTTGTGAAGTTCTTTTGGAACTTGTGTCAAAATGAACCTTTTACGATTTTAAAAACAAAAAATTTCTTCATGTTTGTTGTTCTTTTTCCTTGTTGATTGTTTAAGCTTGCCACATATCCTCCATGTTATTAACTCTTAATTTTAAATATCTACTTTTTTTTCTTATGCTTCATTAAGTTCCTTCCTTTTAATTTACTCATTTTAGTTCATTTGAGTTTTGTACATTCATCTTATGAAAATGGGCTCTTTTCATCAGGTGAAGAGTAGTTCGAACAAAGAATGGGTGAATTATTAGAAAAATAATATTTGTTTCTTATAAAAATATTTTAAGAAAATGTTTTAAAAAATTTGTAATAAGCTTAAACAAATGTCTACAAGTAATTTTGTGGAAATTTTAATTTTTGTTTAAAATAATGATAACTTTTATTTAATAATAATTTTTAAGTATATTATGTAATAGGTAGGTTAACAAAAATTTAGAACTATATTTCAGCACTGTTAGGTCATTTAATCTAAAATCAAACCTACATCAACTTCTACAAAAAATTAGGCATAAAAAAATAATCTATATAAGACTTTTGTTAAAAACTAGGTATACTAAACTCTCACGACAATTAAATAGAAAACAACGTAAGCTACAAAGGCCTTATAATGTAGTAAGATTTACTATAAGAGGAAAGAAAAGTGGCAATTAAAATTTGTGCAAAGTAATTCTTGTGCTTTACGAATGCTCAACAAGACACAAGTATTTTAATTTAATCAAATAGAAAAAAAAGGAAATGAGAGCTTTGTTGTTTTTAAGAAGGAATAATGAATTGGTGAAAAGGACCCGATGTATAGAAGCAACAACGCACACTAGTTATTAATGGCTTCAATGTAATTACTTAAAAAGTTTCTTCGAAATTTTCTAAAAATTGATCAATTTTTTTTTATCAATAATTAACAATTTTTTTTCCTAATGGTTAAAGTTATTTAACAAACTAACCATTTGTTGTTTTTAATAACTAGTTGTTTTTCAATTTAAAATTTAATATTATTTAAATAAAATTTATAACAACTAGTAAATATTAATCAAATTTGTCATTGCACAGGAGTGACACGATTAAAGTAACCTTTGAACATTTGATTATGAAAACTGCACAAATGGCCAAGAAGAATAAATTACAGTAGTTTAGAAATTACGATTTCATATGAATGCCAAATTTTTAATTATGATATAATGATAAGATTAAATTTTTCTTCTAAATTAAACGTGGACCATCCAATCGTTTAACGAAGAGATTAGATAATTAGTACAATTATCGCTTAAAAAAAGCAATTGTGGGAATGATCATTCGATTGTAAAATTACATGATTAGATAGCACACATCACTATAGTAATTTACAAGTTAGCTGCGAGGAAAAAGCTTTAAATTTTAGTCCCAAACGGTCTAACTTCTCTTATTTTTTCTTCTTATAAGAGACATTGTTTGCTTAAAAAATAGTCTGAGTTCACATTAATTGTTATGAAGTTTACTTATGACTTTGTCAGTACACCTCCAATAATAAGATTATTTAATTTATGAATGCAATGAGTAGTGCCTCGATTCAAGATACGTTTGTCTTTGTTTAGGAATGACGTCAGGATCTGATTATTTTAGCAAACGGGTTCAACATTAATTTTCCATACCTAAAAATTGTTACATAGGTTTAGATTTGTTAATTTTAATAGGATTAATTTTTTTTTAAATTTAATTAATTATTATAGAGACAAAAATTTAAAACTTAAGAAAAATGATTCTTAAGATTATCATGATCTTATTATTCAAAATATTTGTTTTGGTGGCCTGCCACTCCAACCAAGATGATTTTCAAGAGATTTGAATTTACTGCTCTTCTTTTTTAACTTCTTCCATGAAGAAATACATTAGCTATAAAAAATTTAAAATGTTACTCAACTAAATTCATTAAAATTTTTTTGTTTGTTGCAATCAAGTAAAGCACTATGGTTAGGACTCAACATCAGAAAATTAGGTTTATAGAACTTCTTAACATCTTTTTTAAGGTCCTCTTCATCACTTATCTAAATAAAATATATCCAAGCTTTGTGATTATGTTAAAAACTCACATAATTAGGTTCCTATCATCAAAATATTGTTGATTGTCCATGAGACCATCGGGATAACATCATTCACCATTTTATAATATAGCAAAAATACACCTTTAAAATTAAAAATAAATTTTTATTTTTTATATTTAATCGATCATATAACTATTTTTTCTTAATAAAAAAGATTCAATTATACACACACACACCCATACACAAACCCACACACACACACAAGTATATATATATATATATATATATATATATATATATATATATATATATATATATATATATATATGTATATATGTATTTGCCTTAGCTTAACTCTCAAATTATCTTACATTACCAAACCTAAAATTATTTTAAGAAAACACGATTGCAACAAAATTATAAAGAATCATATTATCATATTATATCTGAAGGTTCCAAGAAAACTTTTTCATTCTAGGAATCCAATAATGTATTTTCTTCCACATGACCAAAGCAAAAATAAAATATCTACAAAATGCATAAAACTACTCAATTCTAATCTAATATATGGAAATATCATGAATAATTACCAAAGTCTGATAAAAAAAATAACTAGTAAGGACCAAGTCTAATACAATAATCAAATACAATCTGATATCTAATAAAATAGAATTGTTGGGAAACAAGTATCAAATCTATTATTATTGACGATGAAATAAATAACATAAATTTTTCAACTAATTCACTAACTTTGCTGATCTCTAGCATGACTTTTACATAAATTTTAACTTGACCTTGCTATAAAGGGGAGAGTTAGGTGGCTAAATATGGAATCTTTGAGTCATACTATAAAACTATTATACACTAATATTAATTATGAATGTAACAATAGAATAAATCTCATTAATGAACGACATCAGTTTCTAACTAATAAAAGCACATCATCTTCTACTAACTAATTCAATATGTATTTCTTTGCACAATGACTAACCATATACTTATTATCTACTTCATAATATAATACAATTTTTTATTCATTAAAATCATTACCTTTCTTGTCAATTCTTTCAAATAATGTAATCCAGCATTGAACTTGGTAATGATAATCATATGGGCATCCATGTAGGATTCTTGGAGTCTTAATGTACCACAAGTAGTCTCCAATATAACAAATCACACCGTGGGATTTCCTATGGATTGAAATGCACAATTGTTTATTTCTAGGACTATTCGTGTAATGGCTCCTCATAAATTATAAAAGTTCATGTCATGTAATTGACACTCCAGTTATAGGCTTAACCATTCACATTTAATTAACATCAACCAAGGGTTCTTATTAAATGACTTAGGGTTCTTATTAAATCCTAATTCAATTATCTAGAAGTTCTTATTTCATTTTTGTTATATTTAATCTTACCCACACTTTATTTTGGATCTTTCTTATCAAAGCTAACCATAGAGTTTATAATGGCTTAGCTTTTAATCTTAGGACATATATAACTTATAGCTAGTACAACAAAGTCTTGATTCACACAAGTATCATTATGACCCTTATGATCCCAAGGCAATTTGTAATCATCGTAACAATAATAAGGTCCCTTCTAAGACTTGAAATATTCCTCAAATCGCCATTAAGAGTGTCACCATGTGACTTAAGAGCCTAAATAGAGTTACTTGTTGTCTTACCCAAATAACTTATTTAATCTACGATCTAGATAAAACTTTTCACATATTACTTTGGCCAAACCTAGCACAACCTTCTATCTTATTCCAAGCTCTTCCGTGTTCTTGCAAGGTCTTCACTTAGAGCTTAGCAAACTAAAGCTTAATTTGCAGTGTGCATAAAAGGTTGACTAATGGTAGTTTGCGAGCTTATCATATCAACCTTTTGGTATAGCATCCTTTTATATTGACCTTTTTTATGACTTTGAATGTGATTCCAAGGCTACATTTACCTTACATGTTCATAACCAAGAACGTTAAAGTTACAATTTGGCTATGCTAAAGTATATCAATTATCCATAAAACCTTTACCATAATGTCTAACCTTAACCTTGGCAGTTTTAGCTATAAAAAAACTCTTTAGTTGCTAATCACATCCTTACTTAACCTAGCTTTCATCTAAGGCCTTAAACTGAGCCCTCTAAGACTTTGTAAAAAGTAACCAAGAACAAACACACCTTAGAATCTTTTTAGGTTCTCTTGAGGGTTGAGCCAATGCCTCTTATAACTTAGCTAAGTCCATGGTTCCATGCTTCAGAAGTAGATCCTAAACAAAGAAATAGTTGGCTACAACATTATCTATAATTTTTTGTTTATTTCCAAGTGTCTTTATCTTTTTTACTTAATCTATGGTATAACATATATCAAATTGCATTTCATATATTTTTTATCCATGATTTTAGTAATAAAGTACCCATTTATAACATGTCATTTTATTAACTAAACTTGCAAGTAATTTCAAACATAATAATAGTGCCTTACAATAGAAATACATTTCAAACAATAAGTTTAAATGAAAAAAAAAATACAATAATGTTTAGATTTTACATATTTCTTTATTCATCATTTCAAAAAAATCTTTGTCAATTCAGGCAATTATCAAGAAGTAAATGTCACATTCAATTTATATTATAAAACATTAATTCTATTAAGAAAGAAGAAGAATCACATTAATGATCCTTATTATTTGTGACTTATAATAATAAAAGAAGGCCATAATGTTTAAGTTATGAGGGTTAACTTGAACAAAATTTTTTTCTTCATGATTTTTTATTTTTATAGCAATTTCCATTGTTTCTCACAAAAGTTTCACAAAAAGTTGCATTTAAAATAAATTTTTTTGTATCTTCTATTTCATAAAAAAAATTACATTAAGAGTACTAAAAATAATTTTTTTATATCAGAATAATTTTAAAGCAATATGGCATCGTATATTATCAAATACATATAACATAAAAAATAAAAAAAATTTCTTTGAAAAAAATTAAAATACTATTAAATAAGTTACATAATATATTAATAAAATGATTTAGTAAATACTTTTGCAAATGTATGATATATCAACAAAAGGGGAACTTCAAAGTATTAAAATTGTTAAAGCACTCAAGATTAACAAATTTAAATTTTTTCTCAAATGTTCATAATTATGTGAAAGCAATTCATTGAAAATTAGAGCATCATAATTGATAAAAAGTATAAAGTGATTAACAAAGGAAATAACAAATACTCATAACAATTTTAATAACATGTAAATTTTTCTACAGAATGTGAAACGCACAAAAACTATATTATAATTGAAGACATTTTGTTAATGCAAATATCACGAATGAGTATTGCTGACACAAAAAAATGCAATTTTTAAAAAAGTTATGTTAGTCTAACAAAACTTTAAAACGAAATTAAAAAGGAGAGAATATATATAGAATTTTTAAAATGTTACTCAAAATGTGCATCACAAATGGTTAGCTGGAATAAAAAAGTATCAGATCGATATGTTCATCCATCTTAACATTTTAATGATACTTAGGATGGATGTGGTGAAGGCCTATGGACATGTCTTTCATCTTAACATAGTGCAATTAAATTTTAGAGTTTTTTTTCTTTATATTATTATTATTTGTTATGGATTATATTTAGCTATTCAAATTGGATCATTAATTGTGGTGAATTTAGAGATAAATGCTTTATTGTCATCAATTTAAAATATCTTTCTCACCTTTTTATTTGGTACAAAATATTTTTTATTGTTTTTTTTTGCATAATAAATGCTTTATTAAAATTTATAGTCCTTTCTATGATTCAAACAATTAAGTATTTGATATTTTTAAAAATTCATCATTTATTAATTTTTTTGTATGATTTTTTTGACATATTTTGAATTTTTTTTAGAATTAAAATATTTTTTAATTTTTATTATTTTACGTTTTATTGTGTAAATAGTTAAATAAAATAATAACTTTCATTAATACTATTCATCCTTAAAATGCTATTTCGAAGGCATTCTTACAATTTTTGGAATGTCATGACAATTTACTTTTTATATAATTTATTTTTAACAATTTTAATGTTTGATAGTCATTGTGATTTTTTTAATTTTCAAAATTTTATATTACCTTTATTTCATTTTTATATGTCAATTTTTTTGAAAGAAAACTATTTTTTTGTTTCATAGTTATAATAAATTTAAAATTGTATTCCTAAGATTCATTTTTATTGCTTTAATGGATAATTCTTCTATAATAAGATGTTATAGCTTCACCCAAAAAGTAACTTTTGACAATTTTTGTACATAGATTAAATATTTAATATTTTTAATTACTCACAGTATTTCTTATAATTATTTTTATATGAAAAGTTTATTCAAATTTCAATTTTCTTATTTTAATAACTAAAATAATTTTTTGGCAATTATAAATAAATTTTTAGTTATCTAAAATATTTCATTTTCGTTTTATAAAAAGAATTTGGAAAAAAATAATAACTTATATAGAGTTATTAAGATACAAAACATTAAAATAATTAAATTAGAAAGATAATGTAAATTTGAAGTATTTTTATACAACATAAAAAGCCTTTTACAATATTGGAACAAAGTCAAATATGGTAATATAAGTTATTTGTTAGAAACTTGTACAAATTAATTTGTACTATTTTTTTTATTTACAAATTGAAATTATTTGTACAAACATTAACCCAAAAATGTACTTAGGCAATTTATAATCTTTACAAAACATTTACTATAATTGATAAAGTAATAAAAAGTAGTGCAATATGATGAACAAAACAAAATGTTGAAATTACATATCAAAAATTTTAAAAAAATAATCATTTAAGACAACAATATCATTGTATGTATCAATAAAAAAATTTAAAATACTATATATAAGTAAAATGTTAAAACAATAATGTTATGATAAGGTAATAAAAAAAATTTTCTATGGCAAAATCGTGTGAATAACACAAATTAACAAAAAAAATTAAAAATAATCGTTATTACATGAATTATGCATTAGAATGAAATTATGTTAGTAACATATTAACAATAAAAATTAGTATTAACAAAAAAAATGATGATAACTTTATATGTTCATAACTTTGTGCATAATTATTAATAGAATACCTTTTCATTAGAAAATGTCAAACATGATTGTTATTGAATATAAAAACATATAATAAAAAAAAATGATAATTATATAACAAAATATTTCAATTACTTAAAAGAATTGAGTGTTACAAATCGATAACAAGTATCTTTACAAATAAATAAATTACAAAAAAACATAACTAATAGAAAACTATAAAAATAATTATTTTTTTGAATTGTAGATCCAAAAATATAAAAAGTTAAAAATGTTTTAGTAAACATTGTGAGCGAATGAAAAAATATAAACAAAAACCATTTTGATATGATAAATTTTATGATATGAAAATGACATTTTGCATGATAAAATATGATTTTTTAGTATTGCAACATTGCTAAGTGTTACTTTTGTGAGAAACAATGGAAAAAATGGAAAAATTAGAATTGTACGTAATACAATTATTTAAATGTAACTGCAACTATTTTAAAAAAGGCAATTAATAAATTTAAAAAATTACTTAGCACTAAGTTATCAACATTTTTTACTTGATAAAGTTCAAGAATAGAAATTATTTATTTGGAAAAATTGTGTAACAGAAAAATAAATATAAATATAATAAAAAGGTGATATATTGATAAAAACCTTTGTAATGCTTATTTGACCAATGCTTTTGAAAAAGAAAAAAACAATGTAAATTTGAGTGAAAATACACTTTCACTTTAAGAAAATTAAAAAATCTTTAATAGTACATATAATTTGCTAATGTTTAATGAAAATTTAAAATATTCAAAAAAATTAATGGTAAATACCTTGACAAAAAATAGTAAAATTTTAATACAAGTGTTCTCTAAATGATGAAAGTTTTTAAAAAAATTAAAATTTTCAAAATATTGTTGCAAAAGAAAAAATATTTGGTAAAGTATGATCTCTCCTTATCATTGCATATCCATTTTGATGAGAGCTTGTAGAGTTTTGAGATTTATGAAAATTTAAACTTTTAATACAACATGCAACTTTTTAGTATATCAAGTTAAAAAGCAATGGTAAATATCTAAATAAAAAAATTGTTAAATTTTAAAACTAGTTTTGTTAAAATGGCTATTTTCTTAAAAAAAGGTTCCAAAAAATTTGTTGCAAAAGATAAAATATTTTAACTATAAAAATGTTTTGACAATAATGTTAATGACAATTTAGAGAGTAAAAATGTATGATTCAAATGTAAAGCATAAAACATTAAAAAGATTAAAAATTAAGATATTCATAAGAAAATTATAAAATTTCAATGTAAAAAAATTGTATAAATATAAAAAATTATATAGTTTTATTCATGTAAATAAGAAATTTAATTTTTTTTAATGCATTAAAAAAACAATGTCAAAACTAAATTTCTACATAAACAAGATAAGTATTTAAGGTTAAATATATGAAAAGTGTTTTGTTGTTATTGTAGATATTTTATAAGTATATTTAAAAAATCTATTTAGGTATCAAAAATATTTTTCGTCATTTTAACAATAATAAATTAAGAAGAATTAATGTGGTATGAATAAATAAAATGTAAAATTAGAAATTTTTTTTAATGTAATGCAGTACTTATAATGCTCAAAAGTTTTACATAATATAATAATAAGAAGTCTTTTTAATAGTTTAAGTAAAAAATTGAAGATTAAAATATAATATCATCGAGGAAATAGATAAGTTACAAGGTTAAAAACTTTTTGCATGACTAATTTACAAAAAATATTCTTACAATGAAATGGTTGAAGTATCTAGAAATATGAGTTATAACATAATAAATTAGATCAATACCTATTGAATAATATTAAGTTCAAAAAGGTAAATAAATGCTCTAACAATAAAAAAATATTTGGAAGCGTGGAATCTTAAAGCAATTAGGGATAATAGTCAACCAAATATAAGTTTTATGAAAAGCGTGAGCAATAATTGCTATAACATATTCAAATATTTTTCACTTGACTTAGCTATTTAAGTGGACATGGCATTGGTACGAATAGGAGTTGTTCAACTATTAAGTTAAACGTGGTTTAGAACATGCATGTTAGTCAATTAGGTCTTGCCACCTATTATAAAAGTGAAACTCAATGTGCATAAAAAGTTGTGAGTGAACAATAGCTATAGCAATCATTTGGGATTGGAATGGTAAAATATGAAAAGTTATTACTAAATTAGAAGGCCATTGCTCTATTGTGGAAGCAATTCTATTTTCTTTCACAAATGGTCTTGAAGTATGAATAACAATAAGCATATTATGCTAATGATTGAACTAAATTACATCACATATCCTAGAATGATCCAAGGTCTCCAAAAACTTCATTTAAAGCAAAAAACCTACACTTTCAAAGTTAAACAAGTGTTTGAAGCAATTAATGTGGATTGGGATTTCATTTATAGTGAGGGTAACTGTAGAGTAAAAAAATTTACAAAAGTTATTGGTCAATCAGATAACAAACAGACATGAGATTGTAAAGTATTACATTATAGGGTTGAGTGATATTGAACATGGGTAAAACTCAATTACCTTACATTTGTAAATAGTAAAAGGCATAATGTTTGATTTCTTTTCATGTAAAAAATGATAGGATACTAAATTTCAAAAGTTATTGTGCTATTGTGACCATAGAAGTCTTAGTAGAAAACTTTTTAATTACTCTATCCCATTTGCAAGGTAAGTTAACTACATTGTACATATGTACTATAATATCATTTCAAGAAAGCTAAGCCCAAAGAAATGCCATTTACAGTAGTACATCATGAAACTTGAATGATTATCGTTTGATTCTTTTACTAGGTAGTGAGGAAACTGTTTATAATAGGTTCAAATATAATAGAGTTGGTACAACCTATTTGATACATTCCCATGAACAAATTCATTAGATTATTATGATTACCAAACTAAGAGAATCACTTCGTACCCTCTTGTGCTTTTTTCTTAAAGATTATAAATTTTCAAAGGTGCTTCTTGCACTATGTCTCATAAATTTCTATGTATGATGAAGGATCCTCAATTGTGCAGCATTGTATCAATCCACTTTGGGTTGCACTTTTTCATTTTATAATATATATCAACCCCATTTCTAAAAAACGTTTTTATCACCTTATTTTTAACGATACACATGATTGATATGGGGATGGGTTATGTAACTTGTAGATGGTCATTACTCCTATCCATTTTATGTTTTAATTTTATATTATGATAGGTGTTGAGTCTTGATTATTTATTGTATTTAGCATCATTCATTCATGATTAATATTAGGTTTAATTTGATTGTTTGTATGCATGGTCATCTTAGGAGTGTTTTCCTTGTTATATCACTTTACAAATTAAGAACTTCCTTCCCTTTATTTAAATTTTCATATTTGTCACTTTCTTTAAATAGATAATTTTTTTATTTGTAAAAGTTTTCTTTTGACAAGTTATGCGTTATTAAAAAAATTAAAATTTTTAAACTACGTTATAGCCAATTATACTTACATTTTAGTAATATCTTATTCTTATAATTTATTTATTATTTTTTTTAATAGATAATTTTCATTAATTTAAAGCAAAATCTTTGATGATTTTGGTAAAATATTTGAAAATTTTGCTAATTAAATATAGTTTTTTAAACTAAAAATATAAAAATTCAATAAAATTGAAAAACTATGAAAAAGAGAAAAGCGTATATAAAGTTATAGTCAGGATTTAAAAATAGTTTTGTAATATCTCAATTTAGAGTTTAGTCAACAAACTAATATTGGTGAATTGGTTAATTAAAATTAAAATATATTAGGAAAACTAAAAAAAATAGAAAATTAGAATATATTATACTTGTTTGTGATGCTCAAAAGTAGGTGCAGCTATGTCATAGAAATATATTCTATCAACAAATTTTTAGAAAATAATTATATGTTAAAAATTTAAATAATAATTTCATAGTAACATAAGTGTTGATAGTATTTTTATGGACACCTAAAACAAAACACAAAAAATAGCAAATAAAAATTTCCAATCTTTTAAATATTAAAATGTTTGTTTAAGAATTGTATCAAAATATTGCTCTAATAGGCACTATGAATGTAGTGAAAACAAAAAAGGTTAATAGTAATAAAAAATAAAATATTTAATATTTTAGTAAAGTAAAAGACCAAAATGAAGATTCAATTAAAGATGAGGGCAAAGCACTTGATAGAGTATAAAGAAGGTTGTTGCAAATTAAACAAAGGTAAATGCATGATTATAAAAATATGTAAATATAAAAAGAAAAATTCCAGTGAGAAGTTCTTAAATAATCTATAGTAAATGTTATTTTTATTGTAATCTTAAATATTTTAAATATTTCAATAATAATGATATTATTATACTCGTATTGGACCTCTTCATCTCTTATTATAAAGGATTTGGACAATCTTAGCTCCATTTAATAAATAATTCAACTATTTCCTTAATGGCCAACAAACATTCTAATCACTTGATTAGATAATTAGATCTACACTTATTTTTTTGCATTCATATGTCCTAAAAGGTTATCAGAAATCAATGCATAGAACTTCTTGGACAAGTTGTTTCTATGTCAAATACATATTTTTTTTTACCTAGAATTTCTTTAAAATTATCTTTCTCTTTTTTTGGAATTTAGTTAACAAAAAGTTTTACTAATTGATGTGATATTATTGTCGTTATATTCTTGTTAATTTATTATTCCATCTTTAAGGTTTTCCCTTCTTTTTATAGTAATTTTACACAATTATCCCAATTGACATTTCAATTATGAACAAACCATTATGAAGGTTATTACAAAAATGTCAAACATGATATAGCAAAAAAAACATAACAATATATAACAAGAAAAATTTAGATTAAAAGATAAAAAAATAAAACATTTTTAAAACATGTGTGTCACATAGATGCAAATGTTTAACATAAATGAAACATTTTAAAAATTTTAAATAAAAATATAGAAGATATTGAGTTACCTAAAATTCTTAGCTCTATTTCTATAAATGCAAACAGGATATTTTTTTTTTTTTGGAAATTTATAACTAATAAATGTAACAACATAGAAATGAGCAAATGCAAAAAAATATCAAAAAACTCATTAACATAAACTTAATAACAAAAAGTTATTGTATTATATGATAAAATAAACAACTCAAAAGTACAACATTACACATCACATTTACAAAAAATATTTGTTCAACTATAAAAAATAAAAGGGATTGATCCAAAAAAAGTCTTAGTACCAGTACATGTATAAAAGATTAAAATATTACTGAATGATAATAATATTATTGATCATTTATGATATCAAAAATGATTTACATTAAATTTAAATAACATATCATAAATAAAAGTGCAACAATAGAAACTATTTAATGCAAAAACAAACTTTGTAGTAGTAAAGATTATCTAGGCTAATAACAAATAAATAATATTCAGCAACATTTACATACAAATGGATCTAAAGTTTTTTTATAATGGTTTGAGTTATACAGCATGTTGTAATTTATAACCTAAAGCAGAAAAATTTAAAATCATTATGATTATCAAAAATATATTAATATTTATAAATAAGAATATTATTTTTCTTAAAAATAATAAAGCATACATTTCTTTATAATAATAATCAAATCTACCATTTCTTTTAATTTTTTTAAAGATTTTGCAAGCACAATGAAATGAAAGAAAAGTTTTTATTAAAAAATAAAAATTCCTAAAACCACATATATACATATATATATATATATCTTAAATAATTTTGTAAACAAGGATTGCTTATATTTGCATTAAATATTTCAAAAAATAATTAAGACACAAGCATATATGAAATCTAACTTTTAACTGTATTTTTTATATACATCAACTTCTTTTTAAATAACATAGCCTTTATTAATGCAATAGTGTTGAAAAACAAACAAGAAAGATTTACGTAAACATTTGGAAATATTTAATAAGTGTGAACTTCATGATATAATTTTTTTACAATCTAAAATAAAATATAGATATTTTTTCTTTATATAATGATACTAAATATTATTGCATATGACAATAATTTAAAAAATGAGAACTTTTAAAACATTTAAGAAAACAATTTTTTTATAATATTTAAAAAAGTTTATAATAACTTTTAAATCAAATTCACACAAACTAAAACTACAAGAATACATCTTGAGATTTAACTGTTATAATATTCACCTAAAAATAATATTTGTAAATATTTCACTATATTTGGTGATCATTGCATTTTAGTGCAAAAATAGTTTTGTGAAAAAATACTTTAGTGAAAACTATTTTAGTGAAAAAATATTAAATATTTAAAGGATAACAAATTAGTTTAGGATTTGAACTAAAAAACTATAATTTTATTATTTGTTTAATTAATAAGTATGTTAGTATCTACATCATAAAAATAGATAAAAAGCACAAGAGTATTGGAAATTAAAATTTTTCAGCACACATCACATTTAAGAAAATTGTTTCTTTAAAAATATTAGCATGCTATGCTCCTTTTTACTTACAAACATAAAGAATTATGACAAATAAAATTTAAATAATGCGGTAATAATTTTTGAACTAATAAAATAAGTATGTGAAAGAAATTTATGAGAAATAATAAAGAAAAATAAATTATTGAAGAAAATAAAAATAAAAAATTATTGAATTATTAACTATTTTAAAATAATTAATAAAAAAATCATGTGATAAAAATGAAATTCTCCTTAATATAAGCATAGGAAATACTTTTAAAGATGGTAAAAAAAAAACAAATAAAAGACATAATATGAAATTATTAACGCAAACGAAATTTGCCATGTGATGATTTTGGCTACATGACAACATAAAACATTATTGCTAGATTGCCAATGCAAAATACCATTGTGGTAAGAGCAATTCAAAAAATATTTTAAATTAAAAATTTCAATGTTAAAGGTTACTTATATAAAACATGAAAAAAATATAAAATACTAAAAATTAAAAATTGATAATAATCTAGTCAAATATATCTAAAAAATAAAAAAAAAAGATTTTTAAACAGAATATTCATCTAATATATCTTACTAAATATGTATGTAAATTATCAAAATTTTTTTATTAGCATAAGAATAATAAGTCTTTTATTAAAGATAGAAATTAAAAAAAAATAAAAAAAAGAGAAAAGTGTTTGCATAATCAAAATTTATAATATCATAACGTGAAATAAAATTTCTTTAGTAATAGAACATTTAAAAATGTTTATATTTTATAATGAAATATTAAATATAATTAGTATTGTCAAGGATTTTAATATTTCAAAAACTTAAGAAACTATGTACCAAAATATAGTTGTTGTATTATTGAAAAGCAATACATAAGAATGGCATTTTTCTGTAAAGACTATCTTTAATACTAAATCTAAAAAGAAATATAAAAAATACATAAAATATATATGATTAATATTAAAAATTTAAAGGTCATTAAAAAACTACATAGTATATTAATAAAAAGTTTTGTTAATAATGCAAGAAAATTTAAGCAAATGATGTAAATCAAGAAATTGAGAAAGTGAAAGTGAAAAAATGACAAGGAAATAATTAAAAAATAAAAATAATGTGTACATTGATTTACAAAAAAATATTCTTAATACTTAAGTCTTAAAAAATGTCTAAAGATGAAAGATGTTATGTGAAAATTTAAAATAATTAAAAAAGATTATTTTAAATAATAAAGTATTGATGTAAATGATGTGAAAAAATTTTCAAAAGCTGAAAATAATCTACGTGATATACTATTAAAATATTTAGTAAACTTTCACTTAAAAATTATATGATATATGAATTAAAAAAATATTTAATTAGAAGAATGTATCTTATGTGGCATAAATAAATGATATAAATATTGAGAAAAGAAAAAAATTTAAAATATAGATACAAAACTTCAATGAATAAAATAAAGCATGTCATTCAAAAGATTACTGAGTTAAAAATCTGTGAAGTTATAAAAAATAAATAGCATAAATATTCAGAAGTAGATAAAAGACATGTAAAATTTATTTATTTAATTTATTCATGGGATAATATTCTAACTTATTCATCAACAAAAGAATTTTCTTATTATTTTAAATAGAAAAGACTTAAAAGTCAGGAAATCACATTAGCAAGTACGTTTGTCATAAAAGTTAAGAAAATAAACTCCATTTAATAAAGAGAAATTATTATGAATTTTAACATATAAACATGTCAATATTGTAATGCAACACTAAAAATGTTAAAAACTATGTGCATATGTTGTTTACAAAATTTTCTAATTCTACAACTCAAGACAAGTTTAGAAAAATAATTAAATCCCTTGAAAATAAAAAATTTAAATGTCTAAAAGAAATTTAAATTCTTAAAAATTATTTTTTTTATAGTCGATGCAAATTTTTAACTCAGTGAATAATTATTGATATTTTATATTAAAAATACTTAAAATAAAAAACATTAAAATGTAAAGAATTTTATTAGAATTACATGAATACAAAAATTGAATAAAAAATATTAAATGATACAGAGACATTTGCACTTCAATTTTTAAATCCTATTTTGTGATGTAAGCTAAAAAAATTATTTGGGATAACTTTACAAAGATAATATGTAGTGTTCATTTGTTGAGTTATTGTGAATATGTAGTAATAACCAGTGAAAGTGAAAAATTGTGATGGAGCAAGGCAAACAGACACCTTAGGTTGGATTGAAGATTGGTGGTGCTGCTTAATTGTTTAAGTAACTTCCTGATCCTAAATCATGTGGGTTTGGTTCAAATGTTGTTGCTAAATAATTTTATGATCCTATGTTTGCTATAATTTAATTGGTAGAAGCATTGAACCTTCCTTTATAGATAAGATATACTTACTTAAAAAAATGATGCATTCATTCCAATTAAATCATTCTTCATGAGTTCTATTTGACATGTTTAGCTCTTGAACACATAAAATAATCAATAGAAAACATCATAGATACAAAATATGTGGTTTAAATTAAGGAAAAAAGTTTAAAATAGGGATAAATTTTTCTCTTGTCTATGATCATCAAATATGATTACTTAATATTACACATGTATGGTACAATTCTTGTATTACTTTACAAGTAATAATTAGAACTATAAATAGATCATATGTATGCAATAGTCTCAATATATGCATATGATTATCATTTAAGATAGAAATGTAAAGTGCAAATATCGTTTTACAAGTTATCTATCTTGTCATATTTTGTTAATGTTCAAAGAGTTGAGTTCTTCTATAGGCAACATTTATACCAACTTTTTCATATGTGCAAAATTTTCTCTATGAGAATCCTAAGTCATGATTTTATTGCAATTGAGTTGAACTTTTATGATATAATTTGTCATTTTCATATTATTCTTCATTTAACATTGTATGACAAACCTCTTCTTGTTAGTAAGTGGTATCTTCTACATAAAAGTAGGCATTTCATTTTATGTTTTTGCATAACTTTTATATGAAATAGTACAAAATAGAATGTTCTACTTATACAATTTATTTCTTTTCATTCATTGCTTAGATGACTAAAAATAAAAATGTTACAATTTTATCATAGAAATTCATAGTCTCTTTATGAGTATGACTTCATTGCTTAGTCAAAATTTGTTAACTATAACATTATCATATCATTGTAAGCATATATGGTACAAAGAAATCCTAAGAGATATATATATTATGAAAAAATCAATTCTATATTAGTGACCCCCTTTTTATAGTTGTACGATCACATTAACTTAATGTAATAAATTTATAATGCTTGTACAATAAGAATAATCATTTTGTACAAAAATTAAAAACCTAAAAAAGTAATGAAGCTTTTCATTGTATTGTCTACTCATTTATGGCATACTTGTATGATAAACATATGCTACAAACACGTAAATGTGAGATAGCTTGTTTTTTTATGGTAATCAGCTCTATTACCTATTGTCCTACGATGTTCTATTGAATGTAAGTTTATTAACAATTACTAAATTCATAATGGCTACTATAATCACTTTAAGAAAGTAATTTGAACTATTAGACTTACGTTTAAAAATGAGTGATTCATTAAGAATAGAAGTAAGACTACATTTTTATCTTACAATAGATGGATGAACACATTCATTCGATCATCATTTTTTATTTGATTCTAAGCATAATAATATCTTCATCATATATTTATATATTGTCACTTTTTTCAAAAAAGTGATTAAGGTAAAAGCTATAAAACATTTTTTGTGTTATAAGTTTTATTCTTTAATCCAATATAATTATTGGTATTATGGTCAAAAATGACTAATCATCCCAAGCTGAAGGTGTTGTGGCGAATCAGTGATTGATGAAGTTGTCGCAAGCATTTCTACTTTTCCCATTATAAGGCAAACATTGCTACTTTAGTAGATTCCTAACTAGGTAAAATATGGTTTAATGAAGGCTTTGTGTTTGTGGAAGAATTATTTTTCATTTATTTATTTATTTTAATTATTATTTATTCAATAATAATATTTTACAAATCTAAGGAAGGATTTCAAATGACCATAAAAATTATTAGATAGTAAAAATATTTATGTTAATAAATTAAAAAAAAGCTAAAATTCCCTTCCTTCTACAGCAAGTGTAGTGCTTTCAAATGTTGTCGTATGGGTTTTGTAATGTGTAAAAGTTCTTAATACAAGGTCATTGTCTTGCATTTTTTATGTTGAATTGTCTCCAATATCTATTAACATTGTTGATTATCCTCTTTATTTCTTTGGAAACATTGTTCATTATGAAAAAAATGCTTGTAAAGTTTTTTTTTGAAATGTAAAATATAATTTGTTTAATTTCATTGTCCATTTTAGCATTATTACTGATGATAAGGGTCATAAGTTATGTACAATTGCTCAACTTAATGCAAGAGGAGAAAAACGTTTACACCTTTCTTTGTCTCATAACATTGGCAAAAAAGACTACAACTTTTCTTCTTGTTTTGAAGAAATGCAAGATTTAGATAAGTTATTTCATGGTAAATTTTCCCAAATCACTATTTAATACTAGAAAGAGAAGAAGCAAAAAATAGAAAAGAAAGGTAACATCATGTATTCTCTCATCAAGTTTTTCAATCAAAAGTGCAAAGTTTGATTGCTATCTTGATGATATCTCACTTGTTGAATGTGATGATAATTTATCTAAATGCACTAATTAATTAGTAATGAATTTATGAAGCTAATCAACAAGAGATATGAAATTTTTTTGGTAATGAATCACTCTAAGAAGCTAAATAGTCACATAGCTACTTTCTAAATGACTTGCAAAACAAGCATGTTTATTGTGAAAAAAATTTATTTGTAAGGAATTCTTCCATTGATGTATTGAATTGATAGAGTATTCAATTAAGAAAAGAAAATGTAGATGTCAAAGAAAACTTTATTCACTTTGTCTTGTTGCAAAAGGTACCTAGTAAATTGAAGGAACAATTTCTAAATATCCCTTAACATGTTCTTCATGCACACAAGCAATTCAGATGTGAATTTGAGCGAGTGTTGCAAGACTATGAATAGCCCATCTAATTTGTGTATGGCTTCTACCCTTAATTTCAATTGAATTTTGATTAGTCGCCTGGGTTGGAAAGTAACAAAGCGCATACCAATTCATTGTTATAGTAGTTCTCTTAATGACATTAGTGACTAGGCCCATTGGAAGTAGACATTGCTAATTTGAATATCACACATCCTAAAATTTCTTGCGTATGTATCGATGTGGAGTTAGGAAAAAATTTTCCATAGGAAATTACAATTTCTACTAAAGTGGTTTCAAACATAGTCTTTGTTAGAAAATCTAGTATGAAATCCTACATAAATTTGACAAAGGATGCAACAAACATAAGCATTAGCTAGCTCAAGGCACACATTAAATGTAATTAGATAACTCTCCGGATCATCTTATTTTATATATCTAGTGATAGGGTCATGTCATTAATGTGTAAAATATCAATAAATAGGTCAACAAAAATAACCAGCAATAGGAAAAGACAAAAGCCACTGAAATTCTTACACCAGTTGTTAACCGTTTTGCCAGGAAATCCAATATGGATGTTTAATTATAGGTCTTAACAAAAATAAGAACAATTGGGCACATCCCTAATGCTAATTAATGACACATCGTATATACAAGAGAGTGCAATTATTTGACAAGCTAATAATTGGATGATTATAGTTCCTTAAAAAATTCTTAAAAATGAGAAGCGTAATGATTAAGTTTTTAATACAAAAAATTCATAGGCTAAAATTTAGCACTAATATGATAATCTAGATCTTAAAATTTTTAGTGTAGAACTTTTGGAAATGAACAACCTCTATTTTGGAAATTCATACTTTGGTGGAGTTTAATCCACTAAAATGTCAAAGGATGAGAAAGAAATTGTAAAAGATTCAAGAAAAAGTAATTAACCCAAAAAGAGTTAAAGGATGCTTTCAAATATCCAAATATAAGCAAAAGAGAAAATGTTGAGCATCATGTACTTGGACATATATTCCACAAGTTTAATGTTGCATTCATCAATGCATAATAATTATAAGTTTAGATTTATACCAATAAAGCCTTTAACAATTAATGGAGAATTCAAAACTTCTTTAGCCTATAAGCTATTTACGTAAAATGAGGTATCATACTGGACACAAGAAGAAATATTTTCAGTGAGTGACCACCATCCAAGAAATCAATATTTTCTTGGAGTTTAGTCAAAGGCTTGTTTGATTCCTTGAAATATTGTGTAGGTTTTATTTTTATCTTCAATTAAAGTGTCCAGGTTGTCTAGTAACAAATATGATGGATCATGGATTTCTTCTCTATTCTAGAGCACATCTTGTTTGGCTATACTTTTAAAAAATCATAACAATTGTAGATATAAAAGCCAATATTTTCTTTGGATGCTACTTCACTAATGCATTTCTAAAAATACAACAACAATTCTTGGAGAAGTAATTCACTTGAAACTAAGAACTATTTGTTATAAAATTTTTAAAGTGAGAAAAAAATTTCTATTTGTGGAGAAAATTAATTCAGTTCTAGAATATGCAAAACATATAGCTCCTTCATAAGATAGTAGTATACTTTCCTTTCACTGAAAAAAATTTATGAGGATTATACTGTAGTTTTTATTGTTCTGCCAAATGCCTTCTCTAAGGTTTGAATAATGCAAGCTATCACTGTTTGCTAGCCTACACCACCACCAAATTTCAACAAGCTTAACTTTGATGGGTCTATAAACGGGAATCTAAGTGCTGTCGATGTGGACAACGTGATAAGAGTTGACAAGGGTAGCATCATATGGTAATTTAGTATAAATTGTTATAACAAAACAAACATTGAAGGATAAGGGTTTGCTGTTAGGCATGTGCTACTACACTGTATTAGAAAGGATTTTTGGTAGCTTCTCATTGGAATGGGTTTACAAAATATTATAAACATGTTAACTAGAAACTCCACCACTTTATGGAATATGCTTTGAATCACTGAAAGGATTAAAGAGATATTTATGCAGACATCAGTGTAGTTTTAGCATGTCTCTATAGTAGGAAATGCTGTGGCAAATGCACTGGCACAACTAGCATGCTCAGCCTCTTGACAATAATTGATAGGGAGAAATAAAATACTTCATTACTCTAAGGATTTGTAAGCTAGCTTAAAAAATATCACATGTTTGATAATCTACTATTTGATACATAATTAAGCATCAAGTATAGACTAATTGGAGTGATAAGTAAAACTGAACAAGACCACCAATACATTACATCTTACATTGTGTGATTTAACATTCATGTATTATGACTATGATCTTTGTTGTAGAAGAAATAATACTTGAAAAATTTTATGAAATGCATTATGGAACTTCTTATAGCTATCCAACTTTTAATATATAGCATAAATTAGAATAATTATGTCTTAATAATGAATCTATGTACAAAACCAATAATGAAAAATAAATCTTAGAGGAAGAAAGTAAAGAGTTGAGAATGCAAGTTCTCTAAAGATAAACTTAGTGATTTCTTCATAAGTGATGTGGGAGAAAGAGATGAGACCAGAAGATTAATCAATTACACTTCAATTGTTTTTGATTTTGAGCTTAATATGGATGATAAATATTTCATTATTTATTCATTGATAGTTGCTATGATTGAGGAGTTATAGGAATTTGAAAGCATTCAAATGTGCAACATAGTGCCTAAATAACATGAAAAAACCATCATTTGTACTAGGTGTGTTTAAAATAAGTTAGCAATGGAGAAGCCATTAGAAATAAGGAATGATTGGTTGGAAAGGGCAATAACAAAGTTAAGGGAGTTGATGTAGAAAAAACCTTTATGCTAGTTTCACATCTTGAGGAAATATAATTCTTCTAGAGTTTGGATGCCATAAAGGTTTCAAAATATTTCAATGGATCTTAAAAGTTCCTTTTTAAATGATGTCATTAGTAAAAAAGTTTACATAGATGAACACCAAACATTAGAGGTTCATGTCACATTAGATCATGCATACAAATTAAAAAAGGCCTTTTTATGGATTGAATCATGAACCACGTTCATGTTATAACATACCATACACATTTCATTTAGCTAATGGATTTGTTATGGGAAAACATAACAATAGCTTGTTTCATTTAAATTCAGTGGAGGATGATTAGTTTGTTAAGTCCATGTTCATGATATCATATTTAGAGCTACATGTGACAAAATGTGTGAGAAATTTTAGTAATAAATGATGAATTAATCTGGAATGTTCATGATATCATACTTGGTTAGTTGACCTTCTTTTTAGGCATCAACTTAAGAAAACTAATGAAGGGTTTTTCATTTGACAAAGTCAAGAATAGATGGAGTTGCTTAAAATATTTGTATTTTAAAACGTGAAGGTAAGATAAAATCCAATAGAAATAAGTCCTTAGATAATGATGTGGCAAAAAGATCAATTGTTGTAAGATTGTTTAGAGGAATGATTGACTCACTGCTATATTTTATTACAAGTTTACTAATTATTGTATTTAGTGTTAATTTGTGTGCTAGACTTTAATAAAATCATAAAGTTTGTAATCTCCAAGCTGATAAACATGTTCGTAAATATCTCATTGGCTACAAATAACTTGGTTTGTTGTATCCCAAGTATGAAATAAGATTTTATTTGTTACAATACATAGATGATGATTTGGGTATGAGCCATGTTGATAAAAAATTACCTTCAGTATTTTTTCGATGATTTTTTGTTCTATGATATCTTGGGTTAATCACAACAAAACTTATGTTTCACTCTCCACCATTGTGACTGAGGACATTACTATAGGGAAAGATGTAGCACATGTTTTGATGGTTAAATAAAAATTAATGTAGAATGGCTATTATTTTGAAAACATTCATTTATTTTGTTATAACAATAGTTTGACTTTTCAAAAGAAATGATATTCACCACTCTCTAATTAAGCACATTGATAAATAATATTATTTTATTATATAAGATGTTGAGAAGAAACATATTATTTATGTTTTCTTCCTTCGCTTAATCGATTAACTAATATGTTCATCAAACCATTATCTTTGCGAGCATTTAAAATCTTTGAAATCTTGAGGAATTAACCCCTTTGATTGTTTACAAACCATGGAAGAACGTTAAGCATGAATTCATGAAGTAAACGGGTGCTATTTCATGACCCATTAGAATTTACACTTATGAGAAAGTGAGTGATGACAAAAACTGATGACAATATGAGTTATCACTAAAACTTCATAGATTCAAGGTCTGAAGTTTTAAATGCTAAAATTCCATATAGCTTGTTATACATAGATTTTGTATTGTATAAAATCACAAATTGCTATAACAAATTTAAAAGAAACATATTTCACTAAATTCATTTCGATATTAATGTTTTTCAAGTTAATTTGCCTCTTATTTCAATATCATTCTTATAGCACTCGCATAGTAATTAGCAATGCGAATAATATCATATAGTTTATGTTGGTATTGAAAAAACTATTGCATAGCTAATTTATGTTTTTAAAGTATTTTTTTGTTCAACTAAATGATTAAAATGAGTAAGGATCTTGTATTTTTAATTAGATGATGTTTGCTTGATAATTGCTAAACCATAAAACCACATAGTCACAAAGGCAAGCTCTCAATTCTATGACTAATCCATATAGAGGTACGCATTACCATACATATACTAAGATAGGATGTGAAACCTTCATCTTTTGTAAAAGTCATAGTTAGGGAAAATGTACACATTACATGCATGCATTCTTAAAAGTATACATTCATCCTATAAAGTACTCATAATGTCCATTAGCTTAATTCAAATATCACTACTTTCATGTTTTATTTTTTTGTTAACTAAAAAAATTAAATATTGTTTAAAACAAACAATAATTTTTATTTTATTAGTCATATATAGTACAATATGCAAACCATATAGTACAATATGCATACAAAGTGATATTTACATTACGCATACCATATAGTACAAAGCAATTATTATTTTTGTTGTACATTGATCCATATCTTATAAATAATATAAATGTCTTGAAATAATAATGCACTTATTATGTTGTATGAACACAACACTTGTTTGGTCTAGTACATGAACTTACATGATTGATGTCCTTCAACATACATGAAAGTCTATACATTCATATTTTAAGATTGATTATCACTCAAAATACTTCAAATAAAAATTGTTTCATAACTATCACATAATTATGATAGTTAAATCAAGTGAGTATTACAATCATTCATTAGGACTAAATCTTGAAATGTCTATTATTATAAATTGATGATTTATCTGTGACTTCTATAGGATGATTACATAACCCTGGATACGTTGTTAGAAATAATTCTCATACTATTATGAAAGGTTTTTTTAATGGGTTCTACAATATCTTTAAGTCTACATTAAATCATTAAAAGATGGTCGTATAGGTGTTCCTTCGTATATGATCACATCATACTATTGTTCCTAAGGGCACTGAACATCAAGAAAATAAACATGTTGCAGTGACAACCATTAGACCTATACAATCAACATGAACTATTAAGTTGAAGTGTATTGTATTAGTTTAAAATATGTAATCAACTAGTACAATATATAAAACAATTAAGTGTTGTATTGTTAATTGGTGTCATATAGTAGAAAGACCTCTATTAAACTTGTACAATAAGTCTTGCAAATTAATCACATAAGGATGTATGGGATGATTCTAGTTGATGTTGTATCATCTTAATAGGATGTTTATGTTGAAGAAAAATAAGAGCAATTTGATAACATAATAGCTATTTAATTATCTTCAAACTAAGCATTTAAAAAATAAATGATCTGTAAATAACTTTGGGATCAACTTTAGCACAAATATAGATTGATTGTAGTTGGGATTGATTAAACTTACTAAATTATAGCTATTAATTTTTAACAAAAGATCAAGAATGCAACAACAATTCATTTTCTCTGGATCATTAGCTTTGTTTTCAAATTCCATGCCTTGTTCTATTGCATCTCTTGCCATTTGACTCATGTTGATAAAAATATCTCTTATTTACTTTGGTGGTACATTTGTTCATACATGATTATAGGTGTAGTTTTTTGAATGTATTCGTTAGTAAGACATATATTCTTTTACTTTAGATAACATAATTTCCTTTATTTGTGTCTCATCTTAGTACAATTATTGTATTTCTTTTATAACAACTAGCTATAATGAAAGGGAGTGCCTAGTGGAATCCCCATCAAGTTAATTATAGCTAAGAATTGTAATTGTTCAAGTTAAAACACCAAGAAAAACAATGTACACTTCTTATTTCCTTTTTTTATTGTTTTTATTCTTTCACTTTTACATTTCTATAGTGCTCCTTACGTTTAATAAAAAAACAAGCGAGTTTGCAAACTCTTTGTTGCCTAATTTGATTTGAAAAATAGAGAACAGCATGCACTTGTAGTATTTGCTCCTCTTTAATTATAATAGATCACTACACATAAAAAAGAGTAACCTATGATCTTGTCATGATAATTTCTTCTGTTAACCCAGTCTTCTTTTGATACCACTTGCTAGAATTATATGCAATCAACAAGTATAAGAGTGAATTAAATTGTTTAGCTATACAAATCTTCTAATTCCCAATACAATGTTGTGATTAACACCTTTACTTTTTCAATATAATTTGACCAACTTAAGTAGTTTTTAATGTTAAATGTGAATGTCAACTACTTTTGAATGGTATGCACTAGCCTCGATAATCTTTATCTAATAAAATATTTAATTGAAAACTTTTGCAAGTTTTTATTATTTGGATTTATCTTATTTTATAAGATATTTTCATTTTTTCTTGATTAAATATTCAAGGATGGTACAATATAAACCATTACTATCTTAGAATGTAAATTTCCTATTTAATTTATATCATTTCTTCAATGTTTTTGCGTTGAGTTTGTTATGTTACTATGACATTGTAATTCTCTTTTCATGTAATCTTTACATTTCTTAGATTTTGAAATACTAATTGCTCTAATCTATTGTTATTTCTCATTACAATGAATCACAATGCTAAGCCAAAATAAATAAAAAAACAAATTACTATTTAATATTTAGTAAATATATTAAAAATAAAAAAATGAAAATGACAAGTATTGTAACATAACCTGATCAAAGTGATGTAAGGGCCACATGAGAAAAAAAAATTAGAGTTTAAATTAAAAAATTGAGATTAATTTGCCGTCAAAATTTTATTTTAAGACTTTGAGGAGATCAAGTTAGCATCCTATATCGTCAAATCAGGTGCAAATTAAAATGCCTTATAAATATGTCAAAACCATGAAAAATAATTTTTTTAAAAATATAGAAAATAAAATTTATTTTGATAGAGCTCATCAAGACACATCCAATGACATTTATGTCCTCTCAATAAAAGCAACTTTACAATTAATAGCAATTTTTAATGTAGTAGGCATAAATTATTAAAAAGTATTTCTCTAACATTAATCAAATACATAATAAACAAAAATGAGATAAATCAAAGTAAAATAATATAATAAAATTAAAGCAATGTAGGGGTCACATAATAAGTGATCTTGAATTCCACAGTTATGTCATCAAAATCAAAGAAAACTTTTGAAGAATTGAGATAAGTTTTATTAGAGAGTTGCTATCCAAGAGACTAGGGTAATTTATTAAAATATCCATAACCATCAAATAAAGTATGACTTGAAATCTCTCTTAAAGCTTACCAAAAATGTAGAAAAAATGTTAAAAATATAGAAATAAATATTTTGACTGATAAATCTCATTGTGATGACTACAATGATGTTTATTTTTTCTTAATCAAACCACATTTGGAATTACTAACAATTTCAAAGTTAAATAAGGAAAAATAACAAAAATTTATTATTTTAAAATTAAGAAAAAATATAAAAGGTGATCTAATGTTCATAAGATAAAATAGTAAGAGTTATATAATAATATGACTAAATAAAAAATATCTTTAAATAAATGAAACAAATTGTACAAAAATTACATTCCATGATATGAAAGAGACATTATCAATTATGACATAAGTTATGAATCTAAATGTAACATAAATTGTGTTAAAATATTAGAATAAATATATTAAAATATGAAAATCCATGATTAATTTTATAAAACTGATCAAGTCAAGTGCAATAACATTTGCTTCATTTTGATGTAACATTGATAAGAATTACTTTTAATTATCATGTTAAAAATGAATAAATAACAATGAATTTGTTTATAAATTTTAAGTATAAAGATATTAAAAGCTAAATGATAAAAAGGTTAAACAATATAGTATGCCAAATGAATGCCATGTAAAGGTTACAGTAGTGATATAATTCGATCAAAAGCAAAAAATTTAAAGAATTAAGATAGATTATATAAGAATGTTACATTCTATAGTACTAAGGAGTTTTAGAATAACATCTTAGATCATCTAAAGTAGTATAAAGCAAAATGTCTCATAAAATAATAAAAGAAAAGAAAAGAAAATATCTAAAAATATTGTAATGAATATTTAATTATTAGAGCTCTTAAAGATGATTCCAATGACACATATTCTTTCTAGAATAGGCATCATTTGGAATTTTTGTAAATTAGCAAAGTTAATAAGTATAAACAAATCTAATATAAATCTATATGTATAGATTGTAGTTTAAATGAAAACAATTGATATAATGTAGTACAACCAAATCAGAAAGATGTACATGCCACAATAAAGAAGTTTTATTAAAGCATTGTCAAATAACAAAATCAAAGAAAAACTTTTGAAACGTTATAATAAATTGTAGATGAATGATGCATTTTAATGTACTAAAGCAATCATGAGTTAAATTCTTGATCATGAAATAAAGTACAAATTAGAATTTCTCATAAAACATTCAAAATAATAAAAATTAAATATTTAAAAAATAAATTAAAAATTTAATTGTTTATAGATAGTTGTGCTAAGTTGATTGGAATTTTAAATAGCACAAATTACGATAATAAATAATTATAAATGACAATAATGTTTTACATTAATTATAAATGTATGATTAAATTGAAAGGAGAAAAATCAAAACAATGTAGTGCATCCAAATCAAAGCGATCAAAAGATTACAGAATAAAAGAATTATAATTTCATAGTGACATAATCATATGATTAAGAAAATAGTTAAAGAAATAATAAAACTGTATTAGAAAGTTGAGTTCTTATATTCTAAGGAGAATAAATGTAGAATCATTGGACATCAAATAATGTAATATTTACAATGACTTGTAAATAGTCTAAAGCCATCGAAAATAAAATGAGTAAAAATTTTAAATTAAATATTTAAATAGATAATACAGGTCTAGATGTGTCATATGTTATTTTTATAATCTCAATTGGATCTCGTTTGGAATTACTATAAATTTTAGAAGTCTATCAACATCAATAATAACAAATTATTACTTTAAGTTGATGAAAAAATATAGAGTTGAATTGATATAAATTAAAGAAATTTAGTTCTAAAAAATCAAGGCAATATAAAGGTAACATAACACAAGATTTAGAGTAACATAACAATATAACTCATTTGAAGAAAAAGTTTGAAGAAATGAGATAGCTCACACTCAAATTTTGAGTTCCAAGATACCAAGGAGATTGAGCGCAAGGTGCTTGAACAACAAATATGGTACATATCAAAATATCTAATAAAGAAGGCCAATGTAATACAAATTAAAAACTTCCAAAAAAAAATAAATGAATATTTATATGGATTGAGCCTAGTGAGATGAGTGCATCAAAGTTTATTTCATCTCGGCCATGCCTTGTTTGGAATTTTTGCAAGTTACAAATCTAAATAAAAATAAAAAAATTTATTTTGATTTTAGTTAAATATCTATTATAGATGAAATGGATAAATTATTTAATCCAACTTTACCAAATAAAAGCGATGAAAAGATCACAGAAGAGGAGATTTAGAGTAGCTTAGTAATATGACCAAATAAAAAAATTAAGTGAAATGAGATAAATTCTATGGAAAAATTGAATTCTAAGATGCAAAGGACATTGAGTGTAACATCTTTAATCATTGAAAATCATATGAATGAAAGTTCCTTATCAAGCTTACTAATTTTTAGGAAAATAAAAATTTTTGGAATATAGAAATCAATATACTAGAGCATGTTGACAAAGTTAATAAGTATAAATATTAACAAATTATTATTTTAGTAATAAGCAAATATATATTGAACTTAGAACGAGATAAATTGAAGAAATGAAGTATGCTAAAATCAAGTTGATGTAATGGTCACATGAAGGAGATTTAGAGCTACATAATAAAATAACAAAATCAATAGGAAAGCTTTGAAGAAATTAGTCCAATTATTGAAAAAAGTTGAATTCCAAGGTATTAAGGAGACAAAATGTAAGATCTTATAAACTCTTGTTAGAAGCAAAAAGTTTCATGAAACATGCAAAAGAAAAAAATATTTATAAATAAAAAGTTGAATATTAAATTATGTAGAGCTTGTTGTGACATGCTTGACAACATTTTGATCATCTTAATCAGACAATAATAGTGGTGTGGTTGCGCATGAAAACAAATGAAAAAAATCCTTGTAATGTGATTATTCTCTTAAAGATAACGAACCATTTCTAAATTTCAAAGTTATTAATCATATTTAAAAAAGTTTATCCTTATTATATCCTCCACAATATACCTGAATATCAATACGTTATTTATTTAAAAATTATAAAAGATTAAATAAACTTTTTTTGATAATGCAAAACATAAGTCAAAGTATTTTCTTCCATTATGTTATCATTTTTATAAATAAAAAATAAAATTACATATAAAATAGAAATAATAAAATAAATATTTATCATTAATATTATATTTATTTAAATTTATAGCATCAGATATTTCTTAAATATTTTTAATTATTATGCTAAATTGAGATAATGAAAATAAATAACAATTTTCTATGAGAGAGAGAGAAAGAAAGTCATTGATAAAAGAAAAATAATAAGAAAAATAATGTAAGAGAGAGTTGACTTACGATATAATGAAGTAAAAAAGATAACAAAAAGGAGATTAGAAAATAAATATGCGAATGAGAGAGAAATGGGAAAGGAAAAAGAATGGGTAAGAGAGAGGGCCAACAAGAATATATGATAATGGAAAATAAAGAAACAAATAAGAGAATAATAATAAAAGAGAAGAAAGTGAAAGAATGTGAGAGATTTTGAATTAAAAATAAAAAAAGAACCAGAAATAATTAAACAAAAGTTAATCATCAATAGTTTATCTTATATAATTTTTTAAAAAAATAATCTAATAATATAAAATATTTAAAATTAACAAAATTTTAAAAATAAATTTGTAATTTTAGTATTATTTGGGAATATTAAAATACTTAAAGATTATTTTAACTATTAATTTAGAATTATTTTATTCATATTTAAATTTTAAGAATTAATTAAAAAATAAATAATATAGTTATCATAATATATTATATTTATATATAAAAATTAATAATGCAAATTAGGAGTCGTAATGCTCTATGACATAAGATATTTCTTTAACATTATTAATTAATGAGCTAAAAAAGAGATAATAGAAAGGAAGATGATGGTTCTATATAAGAGAGAGAGTGAGAGAAATTCATTGATAAAAGTAAAATAACGAGGAAAATAATGTCAAGGAGAGCTAAATTATTTTTTAATGAAGTAAAAATAAAAGTCAAAACATTAAATAGATAGAGAGAATAAATAAATAAGTGAAAGTAAGATGAATAAAAAAGTAAAAATTATTGATAGGAGAGACAAGTGAAGAAGAACATAAGAAGACAAAATAAGGAGACAAATAAGAGAATGATAATAAGAGAGAAGAAAATTAGAAAATATCAGAGACATTGACAAAAAAGAAAAAAATAGTAGAAATAATTAATAAAAGTTAATTTTAAATAGTAAACTTATAATATTTTTTAGTATAATAAATTTGTCATATAAAATACTTAAAATTATGAAAAATACAAAATATTATTTGTTATTAATTATTATTTTAGAATATTAAAATATTTAATGAATATTATATCTGTTAAATGAATATTATTTCATGTATATTTAAATTAAAATTATTGATTAAAAATAAATGATACAATTGTTTTAGTATATTATATTTATAAAAATATAGATATTAAATACAAATAACATGTCACATTAATGATATAATTTATTATTTTTAATACTATATAATATAATATTACTATATTTAAAAAATACTATAGACATTACATATATATAATTATGAACGTAATTTAATTCAAAATTGTTATAACTAATATGAGTGATTTTGTTTAATACTAATCAATATTAAAATTATTATTTTATGATATCATAAAATGTGTATATTTATTATTATATAAACCTAAAAAAACATTATAGAGTTGTTAAAAAAAATTAATTACTAAAATAGTAATTGTAAACTATCATTTATAATATTTTAAGTTTTTATTATTAATGTGTTATTAAAGTCAATTGTTGTTTATTAGAAAAACAAATTCTATGAAAAAAATAAGTAGAACATAGGAACTTTTATTGATGTCACCCATCCTAATACTTGTCTCACCTAAGTTTGCTTAACTTTGGAGTTCTAACGAGATACAATGCTATAAATTTACCATAGTCACACATACATAGAAATGACAAAGGATTGTAGTTTTGTGATTGTTATCTTAAAGCTAATATACAATTTAAAAAAATTTTTAAATTATCATCTATATTTGTTTGGTCACCCTTATATTTGATGAGTCAAGCATTAAATGTTTCGTCTTTTTTCTGATGAGCTTTTTTAATATGAATTATGTTTACGTGTAAAGAACAAGCTATATATTCCGGACATGGTGAACTAATGGTCTTAAAATTGAATATTAGCTTGTTGATTTTTTGGCATTCTTGTTATGTATCAACTTAAATTTATATTCAAGCGTCTAAATCATCAATTCATCTCCTTGATTTAAGAAATAAATAAGATTAAATTTTTCAATCCCTTAATTCTTTTCTTGGTTCACATCTTACTTAAACCATTTATTGATTTAAAATAATTCTAGTTTTGAATCATTTTTCCTTTGGTTAAGTCATATTTTTGTATTTTGCAAAATTTCTTGTTTAGCTGACTATTAAATCTTGATTACATTTAAAAAGTAATTTTATTACAATTTTTCTATTTAAATATATATAAAAATTATGCACATTAAAGCTATATTTGAATGCAAAAGTCAATGGGTCAACCTAAAGCCCGAGCATAGGACTTTTGCATTTTTATCAGATTTTATCTTAGGTTAATTGTTAAATATTGATTTCATAATAAAAATAATTCTATTCAAATTTTCATAATTAAACATATAAATACTTTATGCCACATCTGAAGATATGCATGAATGTTCAACTCTCAAGCTATGCTTAACCCCAGATATAGGGTCAGGAAAAACCGTCTAATAAAGATTGGGTTAAGAAATTCTAGATTATGACAAATTCTTGTACTGGATGGGGAAAGGAATTTGATCAAAATGGGGAGCACTCAAAGAGAATATAAATTTTGGATGGCTCTAACAAGGATAAACCAATATGATAAATGTCTACCAAGGCTACTAAACCCAAAGGACGTAAATGGAAAGCTAGCCAACATTAGGATCGCTAGTTACACCAAGGTTAATTCTTGTAAAGAACAAATAAGTTTTCTCTTTTGTAATGTTGGGCAATGTTCTATTTGATAGTCTTCATCCAAAATAAATACTACTTAGTACTATCTGAAACATCTACCTAATAGTTTAAGGAGCTAGTCGAATGATTTTTTACTTCATCTTGCAATAACAGATTAATCCACTAAGGAGTTAATATGGGTTCTAGTTTCAATGGATGACTCTTTATTTCAATGTTTTCATAAAATCTATCCTTGATTCGTTGACATTGATCTCTCTTTGTCTAAATCATTCAATTTAGATCCAATCCAAATTTTATCGTTGATTAATCAATAGATGATGACCTCATATGAATTGATCGAATGTCCCAAATAAAATCTAGCTTGATCCAATTATCCAGAACTCGTCTACCATTATAACATTTGATCATGCAGTTGACATCTCCTTTGTGTGAATGATATGGCTCTAGTAAATCTTACCAAATGACCAATATTATGCCATTATAGTAGCCACAATTTGGAATAATTTTTTGAGATCCTTATAAGCTATTTAAAAGCTATTTTTATAGTAGCACTTTGCTTAATTTTTAATGGCTATAATTAAATTTTTTATAAATATCTAACAATTTTGAATTAAATGATAAATAAAAGAGGACAAGATTTTAACATCTCAAAAAATGGTTGCAAAAATTTCAAGTTGTAATTCATTTGTTATTGGAGTTTCTTTTTCGGGCGTAGAGTGCGGAAATATATTTCTTGTTTGAATCGATCCACTTAAGGATGTTGGTGCACCATTTGAACTTTTATTTTCATTATAAAAATTATTAAATATTATATTTGTAAATGAAAGTTTTTATAAACATAATATTAATTTTATAACAAATTATTTAAAATAATAAAATATAAAAATTAGAAAAAATTATTTAAAACAAAAATTTATCTACTTTTCTAGGATTCACAAACTCATTTTCACTGCAATATACCTTTTAAAAAAATTATGCTAGTTATATATATCATAATATATTTTAATGTAAATTTTTAATTTACATTAAATTAATGCAAAATTACATAAATTATTATTTTTTATTATATAGTCATTCGTATGTAAGACTTTCTTTTGTTATGTTACCATTCTTATAAATAAAGACTAAATTATTTAGTATTTATTTCATTTTTACTTACCATAAATATTATATATTAAACTATATAAAATGCGACATTTTTTAAATATTATTAATTGATCTTTTGAGAAATTGATAATAGAGGTTTAGAAAACTATTCTAAATGAGACAAAGGAAGACACAAATAAAAAAAAGAAAACCAAATAAGAACTTAATAATGGAGAATAATAAGAGATGATTTGATGAAGAGAGAAACAAAAGAGGGAAAATAAAGGAGATAAACAGAATAAATAAATAACAATGGAAAAATAATAAATTAGAGAAAGATCAAAGAGGGAGAGGCCATGAAAAATATAAGAGATAGAGAATAAAAAGATGAATAGATTATGATAATAGAAGAGAGAAATAAGTATGACAATATGAAAGAAATTAAGATAAAAAATATAGTGACAGAAAAAATAAAATAAAATTAAAGCTTTATAATTTAGCTTATAATATTTTGTAAACATAACATATTGATCATATATAATTTTTTATAGTAATAAAATATAAAAAATATTTAACAATTAATGTTTTTTTTGAATATTAAATATATTTACAAAATGTTTTTACTATTAATAATATATAATTTTATTAATACTTCAAATTTAAAATATAATTAAATAATAAATAATATTACTATTCTATCAAATTATCATTTTATGATGTAATATAAAAATAAATAAAATAATATTTAATATTATTGATATAATTCTAGATTTCCAATAATTATTAATATAATATTAGTACATTTAAAAAATTCATTTTATAGTATTCATATAATATTATAAACAAAAATTAGTTCTTTTTTATTATAATTAATATATGTTAATTTACTTAATATTAAACTATATCATAGTTAAGATTCCTTTATAACATACGATGTGCCACATTTATTATTAGATGAAATTTCAACAATATTATAGAGTTATTATTAATAATTACCTACTAAAATTGCAATTATAAATTATCATTTATAAGAATTTAAATTTTAGAACTGACATGTTAACAAACTCAATTGTAATTCATTAGAAAAATTACTGTTATGAAAAAACTGTGTAACACTCGGACTTAAGAGTTCCCCAATCCTACCAATATTACAATGTCACAATCTTGTTGAACTTTAGCATTCTAATATGATCTATGCTATAATACTTGAGCAACCACAAATGCATACAAATGATAAAATCATAATTTTAAAGGTTATCTCATTGAAGTTAATGAATTATATTCAGTAATTTTTTGAATTATAAAGCATATGCACAATTTAAAAAACTTTATGCCTATATATATGTCGTAATATCATCTAACATATATATATATAATTAAGAAAAAATTATATAAATTATTATTTTTTTATAACATTCATATTAAAACATAACATTTTGTTCCATTATGTTATCAATCTGATAAGTAAAAAAATTAATTATAAAATAAATATAAATTGACAATTTATATTTATAATAAATATTATAGATTAAACTTTATAGTACAATAGACTTTTTTAAAATTATTAATGATGGCTAAAAGTAAATAATAGGGATAAAGATAACTCTTCTATGAATGAGAGAAAGAAATAAATTAATAATAGAAAATTTTTAGAAAATAATAATAGAAAGAGATGAGAGATGATTTAATGAAGTGATAAAGAAAAGAGAGAACGTAAAGGAGATAGAGAGAAAAAATAAGTGAGAAAGAGAGATAAATAAGAAAATAAAAATTGATAGAGGAGAAAGAGATGCCTAGAAGAGTATAAAGAGATAGAGAATGAATAGAGCAATTAAAGTGTGATAATAAAAGAGGAAAAAAAGTGAGAGAATGTGAGTGATAGTAAGATAAAGAGAATAAGGCAGAGAAAGTGAGTGAAATTATTAAATAAAAAGTAAATTTCAAAAATTAAACTTATATTATATGTCAAATTTTATAGTAAAAGATATATAATTTTTAATAAGAATAAAAAATATAAAAAGTTCTTTTTTTATTATAATTTTAGAGTATTACACATTTTTTAGAAATATTTTGACTATTAATTTAGTATTATTTTATTCAAAAATAAATTTAAAAAAATTGATTCCATAATAAATAATATAATTATAATAATATGTTTTTTATATGATGCATTACAAATAATAAAAAATAATAATATTTAATATTAATTATTTAATTTTAAAATTTTAATATTTGATAATGTAATATTAATATACTAAAATAAATTATACACAACATATATATCTTATTAAAAAGTTAAATTAATTCCAATTTATTTTAATTTATATTTTATGTTTTACTAAATATTAATTTATATTATAGTTATAAATCTATTGTCATATGATGTGCTTTATTTATTATTATATGAAATAGAAAATGATGTTATAAAGTTGTTATTCATAATTTATTAATAAAAATGGTAATTATAAATCATAATTTCTAATAATTCAATTTTGTTTAACAATAATATGCTCTTAAAGTGAATTTTGGCTCATTAGAAAAAAGAAAAACTACAAAAAATAAGAGTAACACAAAGACTTCTCAAGGAGTCACCTATCCAAATACTATTATTGCCTAGGAATGCCTAACTTTGGGGTCTAATGAGATCGATTGTTATAATGTAGCTGTGGTTGCACAAGCATATAAACGAAGAAAGTTGCCTTGAAGATAACGAATAGGTTTCTAAGATTTTCTAAATTATCAAGCACATACACTTTTATGAAAATTTATACTTATTATACATATCATAAAATATTCTAATGTCATTATTTTTATTTATATAAAATTAAAAAAATTACATAAACTATTGTTTTTTATAATGTAGACATTAATACATAAAATTTTATTCTATGATGTTATCATTCTTATAAATTAAAAATTAAATTTATTAATAAATATAACTTAGAAAATATTTTTTTATTATAAAAATATATTATAATGTTTGAAATATAGGAGATTTTTAAAATATTGTTAATTAATGTGCTAAAAAAGAGATATTATAATTGGAGAAAACTATTCTATAAGAGAGAGATATAGTAAAGGATTGATAAAAGCAAAAAGGAGAGAAGAATAACAATAAAGAGATATGAGGTGTGATTTAGTGATGTTAAAAAACGAGAGAATATATGGAGATAAAGAGAATGAATAAATAAGTAAAAAAAAGAAGAAATGAGAAAGTGGACAAAGATAGAAAAGAGACAAAGCCCAAGAAAAACATATGAAGATAGAGAATCAAGGGAAAAACAAGAAAATCGTTATTAGAGAGCAATGAAACTGAGAGATATTGAGATATAGAGAAAAACCAGACAAATAATTAAATAAATATTAAATCTTAAAAATTAAAAATATGATATTTATTAAATATAATTAATTAAACGAGTATAACTTTTTTAAATTATAAAATATAAAAAAATAATTTTGATTTACTATGGTTTTATAATATTATGTATACTTCAAATCTATTCTAACAAATAATTTAATATTATTTTATGCAAATTTAAAATTATTAAATATTAATTAAATAATAAAAATAATAATCATTCTAATTAATTATTTTTATATGATGTAATGTAGATTGTAAATATAAATAATATTTAACATTAATAAAATAATTTATGATTTTTAATACTTTATAAAATAATATTATTACATTAAAAAAATTCTACACACATTAAATATATATAATTGTAAATATATAATAATTCAAGTTTGTTATAATTAAAACATTATTTTATTATATAATATGATCTATTGTATTTATTATTGCATAAAATTAATAATAATACAATAAAGTTATTCTTGATAATTAATTACTAAAATAATTATGATAAACAATCATTAATAATAATTTTATTTTTTTTACATTTTCATGTTATTAAAATCAATTGTCCGTCATTAGAAATAAGAATGGTATGAAACAATTACTAGAATAAGATGACTTCTCAAGAGGTCACCCATCTCAAAAAAACTCTTGCCCAAGCCTACTTAAATTTGGAGTTCTAATAAGATATAGTGCTATAATACTAGTGTGGTAAATAATGCTTACAAATATAAAATAATTTTTTTTGTGTGATTACTGTTTTGAAGATAATGAACTATTTCTAAAATTTTTGAAATTATCAAACGTAGTTTTTGGCTCATCATTATGTTTAATTGGACAAGCCTTAAACATTTAACTATTTATTCTAATGGGATTGTTAGTGTGAATTTAGTTTAGCTATAAAGAACCTACTATACATTTTGAACATGTTGAACTAGTAATCCTCAGGGCACCTTGTAGTGTTTAGCAAGCTTCTAAGATTGAAGACAAGCATATAAAATTTAGCAAGCTTTTATTTTACTATGAAATAGAATGTTAGGTTGCTGACATTAAGGTGCTCTTTTTTCATATCAATTTAAAATCATATTTCAGCATTTAAATTGTTTAATCGTATACTTTATTTAGTAAATGAATATGATTAATTTTTTCAATCTCTAAATTCTTTTATTGGTTCAAATCCTACATGAACCATTCATTGATTTAATCTAATTCTATTTTTTAATCTTTCTTTCTTTGGTTAAATCATATATTTTTAATTTTGCCAAATTCTATATTAGAGTGATTATTAAATCTTTATATTATAAAAAATTAATTTTATTAAAATTTCATTAACTAAAAAAATTCAAATCCAAAGATGTGCCAAAATGCAAATTTCTTTGGTAAAGCTAAAGCTCGAGATAATGACTTCAGTATTTTTGCTAAATTCTATGTCAAGTTGATTATTAAATCTTCATTACCTAAGAAAACATTCCCCATAAAAATTTAATATTAAAATAAATTAATAAGTTTCATGCAACAATTGAAGCTATGCTCGAATGTAAAAGTCAAGGATCCAACATGAGCTTGTGAGTAGGGTAAGGAAAAATAGTCATATCTAGATCGGGTAAACCTGTTCTAGTCCAAATATAAGTATGGGATGGGTCAAATGTGGATAAACCCATAAGATAAGAGTATACATATGTTGTGAATTTATTAGCACACAAATATGGAGAAGACCAATATTAGGTTCCTCTCCTACAATATGGGAATATACCCCTTGTGATAGTGCCCATTTAAAATCGACAGCATCAGTACCATCCGATTGCACATTTTCTTGAACGCATGGTTTAGATTACATCCACCTTTAAAAAGTGATCTTAATCGATCCAACTCTTTATTTGATATGTCAATCAGACGGTTATAGTTTCCTCCAATATAATCAATTGATCCATTCGATGTTTGTTATCTCTTTTAGCTTCATTAGAGGGATCTTTTTATTTTTTGCTTTTTTAAATAATTGATGCGTGATCTAATGAACTAGATTTCTCCCATTTGAAGCCTATGGTCCTAATATAAATACAATTTTATCATTTATTAAACAAATGATCTAGATCTCATCCATGTTTATCAAATGGCCCTAATCAAATTAAATTCTAACCATCCAATACTCATATGTCATTATAATATTTTATCAAATGGTTGAGATCTATTCTTTGCTGATCTTATGACTCAAGTAAATCCTTCTTAATAGCTAAATAACTAGCCATAATTATGCCATTACACTAATCATTTTTGAAAAATATTTTATGTTCTTCTTAAGGTTTTTGGAAGCTGCATTTGTACCAACTTTTAAATTAATTTCAAATGACCATGATAAAAACTTTCCTGTAAATGCCTAACCATTGTACATGAAATTGCCTCTTGCAGCGCTATGTTTTACGACTACTTAAAATTCGAAGTTTTTTAGTTGCGCCTAATTTTTCCAAGATTTCCTTTTCTTAACTTTTTTCATAATTTTTAGCTTTTTGTGCCTTTTTATATTCATAAAAAAAGATAGAAAAAGTTTTACATTTTTATGAAAATTTTGTTTCTTGTTGTATTTTTTTATTTTTTGTTGGGCAGTCTGATATTTGCAAAATCCCAAGTTAAGTTTTAGCTCATAAAAAAAACTTTGGTTTGACCCCATAAAATCCCCGGTTACAGTTGAACCTTCAAAAGTTAATACGTTAGACGTAAACTATGAGTAAAAAAACCTCAATTTGTAATTCTTTTATTAGTATAGTTTTTTTATATTAGTTGGGAGTGGACGTAGGTTTTAGTTTGAACCAAACTATCAAAAAATTTTGGTGTACCATTCCAATTTTTAATTTCATTATAAAAATTATAAATTATTATATTTGTAGATCAAAGTTTCTAGAAAAAAAAATTATTTTTATAACAAATTTTTTAAAATTATACAATCAAAAAATTTGTAGAAATTGTTTAAAAGCATAATTTACCCGCTTTTATGTCATTGACACACTCGTTTTCAATTCAATATGCACTCTTAAAAAACATTATGCTTATTATATATGTTATAGAATGTTCTACTATTAATTACTTATTTAAATAAAACAAATAACTAATTTTAATAAAGTATTTTTTTGTAAAATAGATAATAAAATATATTATTTTCTTTTACTAAGTTATGATTCTTATAAAAACTTAAATTATGTAAAAAATATAAATAATAAAATATATAATTATCATAAATATTATTAATTAAACTATACAATATGAGAGATTTCTTTAGTATTACTAATTAACATTTTGAAAAGTAGATAATGGAGAGGTACATAATGATTCTATAAAAGAGAGAAAAAGTGAGAGGATGTGAGTAATATTAAGGTAAAATGAAAAACTGAGAAAAATTATTAAATAAAAGTGAAATCTTATTAATTAAATTGACAATATTTATTCAATTTAAAGAAGATAATCATATATAACATTTAATAATAAAAAATATTAAAAATATTTTAATTTTATTATTATTTTAAAATGTTATAAGTATCTAATGAATGTTATAACTGGTTATTTAATTTTATTTCATTAATAATTACAAACAAAAAGGTTAATTACATACTAAAATAATATCATCATCCTAATATATAATTATTTTATGATATAATACAAAAAAATAAATATAAATAATATTTAAAATAAACAATAAATTATATTTCTAATACTTTATAATATAATATTATTACATTTAGAAAATTCAAGCCACGTTATACATAAAAAATTATAAACATAAAATAACTCTAGTTTATTATAACTCATAGAAAGTATTTTGTAAAATATTTAAATATATAAAAATTATTAATTAACTATTATATATGTTGTATCATATTTATTATAATATAATGTTAACAATAATATTATAAAGTTATTTATAACAACTAATTACTATAGTTATAATTATAAACGGACATTTATAAATATTTAATTTTTAAACATTATGCTATTATTAAAATCAACTGTCGTTTAATAGAACAACAAATACTTTTAAAAAATTAGAAGAAAATGAGGACAATTTATGAGATCACCCATCCGAACACTACTTTCACCCAAGCATGCTTAACTATTAAGTTTAATGACTTCTAGTGCTATAATGCTAGTGTGGTCAAACATGCATACAAATGATAAAGAAACATAGTTGTGTGATTATTGTATTAATGATAATGAACCATTTGACAAATATTCTAAATTATGAAAAATATTTGTTGGGTCACCCTTGTGCTTGATGGGTAAACCCTTAACTATTTAGCCTTTTATTCCTATAAGCTTTTTTAATGTGAAATAGGTTTACATGTAAAGGGCTATGGAATTTGAAGATGGTGAACTAGCTATCTTTAAAGCACCTCAGAGCATTCAACAAACTTCAATGTGTGAAGAGATGTGCATTAGCATTGGTAAGGTTTTATTTTATTATGGAATAGAATGTCAGCTTGTTGAATTTACTACACTCTCCTTTTATAGTGATTTTAAAAGATATTTAGGAGTCTAAATTCTTTAACCATCTCTTCGATTTAGTAAGTAAATAAGATTCAATTTTTCTATCAGTCATGTATTTTCTTGGTTCAAATCCAATATAAAATATTCATTAACTTAACATAATTATCTATTTTAAATTATTTTTAATTGGTTAAGTCATACTTTTGTATTTTCTCAAAATTATATGTTAGTTTGATTATTAAATCATGACTACATCAAAAATTAAATTTGATTAAATTTTTTATAATTAAATAAAATTTTTTTTGCGACATTAAAAGATGTGCCTGAATTTAAAAGTGTCAATTCGAACTTAAGCATGAGCATCAGGTAAGGAAAAATAGTTAGGTCAAGATTTCCTTGACAAGTTCTAGTTCACAGTGAATTTCTTAAACAGATTGGGTAAGGCATAAGATCAAATCGAGAGACATTTGAACAAAACAAAATTATGCAATGAGTAGAACCTAGGTAATCTCATAAGATACTGGTTAAATCAGGTGATTAAATCTTAATGACACAAATCAGATGCAAGCCAATTTTAAGTCCATAAGATATACCTAGTGAAATTCTCATAAAGTCAAAAAAGCTTTCCTCTTTAATAATATAAGACAAAGCCCCTAGTGATTGTGTCCATCCAAAAAAGGTAGCACCTAGCTAAGTCTGATCAAGCATTTTCATGGTAGCACGACAGAGATCACCTCTGCGTTAAATAGTGATCTTAATCAATGCAATTGTCCGTTTCATATGTTAATCAGATCGTTACTACCTCATTAGCTTTAACTTATTATTCTATTTAATAGCCATGATCTTATACAACTTCATTTAACAACTATTTTTGTTTCCACTTTTCAAAAATCTTTTCTCTACTTAATGACCCAGATCTCTCTCCTATTGTAAATTTAATGATTAAGATCTCGTTTGACTTGATTGAATGTCCTCAATAAAATCTAGCTTGATCCAACCTTGTAGAACTCATGATCCTTTAAAGCATTTCATTAGATGATTAACATAACCTCTATGACAATCCCTCAACTACAGTCAATCATGCATAATGGTTAAATAACTAGTTATTACTTTTCACACACTTTCTTTTGTTTATGACAAAGTTTTTGATAAATACCCAACAATTATTAATAATATGACTAACAAACATGGAAAAAGAGAGGGAATAAAGGGGTAATAGAGAGGGATAAGAGACGACTTAAAGAAGAGGAAAAGAGGGAAAATAAAAGAGATAAGGAGAATTAACTTAAAAATAAAAGAGAGGGAGAAATGAGGAAATATAGAAAGACAAACAAGAGAGAGAGAGGCCAATAAAAATATATGAAGGTAAAGAAAAAATTAAAAAATAAGAGAATGATAATTAGAGGAAGGAGGAAATTGGAGTATGTGGGACATTAACAAAAAGGGGAGAATGTAAGGGAAATAATTAAGTAAAAAATAAATATTAATAACCAAAGTTGCAATATTTATTAAATAAAAAATGTTAATAATGAATAACTTTTAATAATAAAGAATAATAAAAATATTTTTGGTTTCTTATTATTTTAAAATATTATAAATGAGTAATTTGATATTATTTTATTTAGAATTTAAATAAAAAAAATTTATTTTAATCATAAATAATATAATTATTTCGATATATTGTCTATACATGATGTAATATAGATAATAAATTTCAATACTACTTAACATTAATGATATAATTTTAGATTTATAATATTTTATAACATAATATTACTAAATTTATTAATTGCTATGCACATTAGATAAGCATAATTATAAAAATAAATTAATTATAATTTATTATAATTGATAGAAGTTTTATTATATAATATTAAGCTATTTGAAAGTTAATATTTTATTATATCATATGATGTGCCACATTTATTATTATATGAAATTTATGATCATGATGTAATTTTTTTAAAATAATTACTTACTAAAATGCTCATTATAAACTATAATTTATAAAAATTTAATTTTTTAACATTAAAATGTTATTAATGATTCATTTGATATTTAAATTCTATGAAAAATGGTGCAATATAACGAATCTCAATGGGTCACCAATCCTATTAGCACTCACCCAAGCATGTTTAACTTTGGAGCTCTAATGAGATCCAGTGTTATAATAATTATGTTGTCACACATGCACATAAATGAAAAAAATCATAATTATTTGATTTTTGTCTTAAAAGAAAATAAACAATTGCAAAAATTTTGAAAATTATAAAACATATGTGTTAGATAATCATTATGTTTGATTTGTCAAGCATTAAATGTTTAGCATTTACACTCATGAGCTTGTTTAGTGTGAAATAGTTTTAAAAGTAAGAAAAAGTTATGCACACTGAACATGGTGAACTAGTAATCTTCAGAACACGTTGAAGTTTTCAACAAACTTCACAGATTAAAGACATCCACATCAACTTTGATAAGGTTTTAATTTTCTATTAAGTAAATTGCCAACTTGTTAATTTTAAGGCATTTTCCTTTTGTATCAATTTCGAATCATATACATGCATTACAAATGTTTAATCATCTCCTTAATTTTGCAAATAAATAGAATTCAATCTCTTAGTCTCTTAACTCTTTTCTTTATTCAAATCAAACTTAAAACTATTCACTAACTTTACATAATTCTATTTTTGAATAATTTTTTCTTATGTTAAATCATAGTTTTATTTTATGATAAGTTAATTGCTAAATCTGACTACATTAGGAAAATAATTCTATTAAAATTTTCGTAATAAAATAAAAAAAAAATTATGCTGCATCCCAAGATATGCTTGAATGCATAGTCCATGTTTCAAACAAAAGCCTGAGCATCAGTTAGGAAAGATAATTGCATCTAGATTAAGTCAACCAACTCTAGTTTGCAATGAGTTTCGTAGCTGAATGGTGTAAGGTATTCGGTTGAGTTAAGAAATATTCTTACCAAATATATCTATGGTTTGGGTCAAGCATTGATAAACTTTTATGTTACAAGTCTAGCTAGGTGACTAAATATTCTGTGCAAAAAGGTGAAGCCAGCCTGTATTAAGTTCACATGTTATAAAAGGTAGGATGCACATAAAGAACAAATAACTTCTTTTCGTGTGAGATGGGACTATGCCCTTTCTGATTGTCTCCAACAAAAATTGATAGCACTCAACACAATCTGATCATGCATCTTTGTGATCACACAGTGGAGATCGCCTCCACCATTAAATAATGATCTTAATCGATCCAAGTTCATTAGATGGCTATTTCTTTGCTTTTTGAAGGAATCTATCCTTTATCTATTAACCCAGATCTCTGCTATTTGGATCATACAATCCATATTTAATGTCAATTTATCATTCATTAATTGAACAATTCATATCTCATTTAACTTCATGGAATGTACTCGATCAAATCTAATTTGATCCAATTGACTAGAACTCATATTCTTTTATTGCATTTTATCAATTAGCTCAAGTCAATGACACTTGAGGGCTAAATAACTAACAAATATTATTCTTTATGAAAGCCATTCTGGAAGAATATTTTAAGATATTTTTAGGTGATTGGATCTTATTTTATAACAACATTTTGCACACTTTCTAAAGACTATGACAAAAAAAATTTAAAAATACCTAACCATTACGAATTAAATGTCTAATGAATTAGAATAAGATTATGACATCTCAAAGAAGCGATGCATTATGTTCTATTTGCAAGAATTTCCATCAGAACACCTACAACTTACAACTATTTGAAATTCCAAATTCTTCTAACGAAGCCTAATTCATCTAAGCATTTATTTTCTCAATTCTTTTCATAATTTTGAGATCTTCATGGCCTTTGACATTAAAAAAGCATAAGAACATTTGTATGTTATTACTTGAAATTAGTTTCTTGCTATATTTTGTATTTTCTTTAAGGATTGCAAGCCCAACATTTGTGAAAACCTGATTTTAGTTTTATCTTAAAAAACCAAGACAAGCTTGAGAATGTAAAAGCTTAGTTTATGGTTCAACCTACAAAAGCTAGTAGGATAGAGGTGAATCGTGACGAAACGCCTCAAGTTGTTATTTTTAGAACTCTATTGGGGGTAATGTAAGTTCCTATTTAAGTGAAAGTACCTAAAAAGTTTTCTATGCCATTTCAACTTTTATTTTCATTACAAATCATATAAATTATTATATTTATAAAAAAAAATTTTTTGATAAATATAAAATTATTATTTGTAACATATTTTTTAAGATAAATACAAAAAAAAAATTAAGAAAAATATTATAAAATTATAATTCATCCACTTTTGTGTGATTCACACACTTTGTTTTACTTCAATATATACTTTTGATAATGTATATCAATATTTCTTCTCACATCATTATTTTTTACATAAATTAAAAAAACATTTAAATAAACTATCATTTTTCATAATGTATACATCATTACATAAGACTGTATTCCATTATATTTCAATTTTTATAAATAAACATTTAATTATGTAATAAATATAACTAATAAAAAATATATTTACCAAAAGTATTATATAATACTATAAGTATCGTGAAAGATTTCTTAATAGTTAAAAATATATGAACTAAAAAAGAGATAATGAAGATGTTAAATATTCTATAACAAAAGGAGAAAGTCAAAATTGATAGAAGTAAAATAATAATAGTGATTATTGATAAAAAAACATTTAATGAATACGAATACAAAAGATAGAATAATAGGGAGTATAGATAATAAATGAATAACTATTAGAGAAAGAGAAATAAGAAAATAAATAATAATAGAGGAGAGTTGGTGGCCACAACAAATATAAGAATATAGAGAATGAAGAGATAAATAAAAGAATGATTATAAAAAGAGCAAGAAGTAAGAGAATATGATAGATATTGAGATATAAAGACAAAAGAGAGAAAAGTAATTAAAAAAAAATTCAAATCTTAATAATTAAATCTCTAATATTCATTAAATATAATAAATTTTCATTTATAATATTTCATAGCAAGAAAATATAAAAAATATTTAAGATTTATTATTATTTTATAATATCTCAAATATTTAATAATATCTAGATTATTAATATTATATTATTTTGCTTATACTTAAAATTACCATATTTTATTAAATAATAAATAATATAATTATTCTAACTTATTATCTTTATAATATGATGTTATATTAACACTAAATATAAATATTATTTATCATTTATCATTAATGTCATGATTTTAAATTTTTTATATGATCTAATATAATATTACCACATTTAAATAAGTTTATAAATATTATATATATACTATTATAAACATAAATTAATTTTTGTTTATTATAATTGATATAAGTTATTATGCTCAACATTAAAATATATTTAAATTATTATTTAATTATGTCATATGTTGTATCACACTCATTATTATACAAAATTAATAGTAATATTTTAATATTATTAATAATAATTGATTACTAAAATGGTAATTATAAACAATCATTTATAATAATTAATTTTTTTAATAATAACTTGTTGCTAAATCGATTATCATCCACTTTTAAGAAAATGTTATAAAAAAATATGTATGTGTAGACTGCTTAAGCAATGATGCATCCTAATACTACTCTTATCTAAGCATACTTAACTTTAGGATTCCAAGGAGATCTAGTACTATGATCTAATGACCTTGATGTCTCCATTAGATTAATCAAATGATCTAGATCTCATTTAACTTAATTAAATGGCCTTGATTAAATCCAGCTTTATCAAATCTCGTAGAACACATGATCCTTTATAGCATTTGATTAGATGATTGAGATAACCTCTTTGTCGATCTAGCAACTCCAATAAATCCTATGTAATGACTAAATAATAGGTCATTTTTATGCCATTGTAGTAGCACTTTTGGAAGAATATTTTAAAATTATTTTAGGCTACTTTGAAGTTGCTTTTGGATAAGCTTTTCATCCACTTTCTATCAACTATGACACAAAGATTTCTATAAGTAACCATTATGAATGAAGTTACTAACAAACTTGAAAAAATAGAAAAAATGGCATTGAAATGGAAACAAAAGAGAGAATAGAGATGAGAAAGAATTAATAGAAAGGCAAAAGAAAGAGAGAAATAACAAAATAAAAGAACAATAGATGGGAGATAGAGCCCAGAAAGAACAAAGATACAAAATGATGACAAAAATAAGGGAATGATAATAGAAGAGAAAAAAGTGATGGAATGTGAGTGATAGTGAGATAAATAAGAAAATAATATTTATAAAAGATAAAATATTAATAATGAAACTTATAATATTTTTGAAATATTAAAAATAAATGATATATAACTTTTTAATAATTAAAAAAAATTGAGATTTGTTATTATTTTAGAATTTTAAAAATTATTAATTTAATATTATTTTATTTATATTTAAAAATAAAAAATCTTAGATAAACAGTAAATAATATAACCATTTTAATATATTATATTTATATGATGTAAAATAGATAATAAAGAAAAATAATATTTAACTTTAGTGATATAAGTTTAATTCTAATATTTTATATTATAATATTAATTTATTTAAAATTGTTTACACACTTTACATGCACATAATTTTAAATATACATTACTTCTACTTTATTGAAATTGAAATATCTTATTTTGGCGAATATTAAACTCTAATAAAAAATTATTCTATTATATGATATAATGTCACATATTTATTATTATATAAAATTGGTAATAATTTTATAAAATTATTAATAAATATTAATTACAAAAATAATTATCATAATATCTAATTTATAATAATTTAATTTTAATTATTAACATCTTATTAAGATCAATTATCATTCAATAGAAAAAAGATTGATATCAAAACATATTGGTAACATAAAAACTTCACAAGAGATCACCCATCCCATAAAAACTATTGCCTAAACAAGCATAACTTAGTAGTTCTAATAACATCTACTACTATAATATATGTGTGGTCAAACAAGAATACAAAAGGAAAAAGCATAGTTGTATTGTCTTCAAAATAATTAACCATTTTTTAAAATTTTCTAAACTATCAAAGAATATGTACTATTAAAAAAATTTATTCTAATATCAATATTTTATTTATAAAATTAAGGAAAAATTAGAATAGTTATTTTTAATAATATGGACATTAATATAGAAGATTTTCTTCTATTATATTATAATAATTATATATTAAAAACTAATTTTTATAAAAAAAAATTAATAAAATATATATTTATCATAAAACTTATATACTAAATTATGTAACTGGAGATAATTGTTTAATATTATTAATTTCTAGGACAAGAAAGAGGTAATAGATGCAGAGAAAACTTTTCTATGACAAAAAGAGTGAATGATAGGATTGATAAGAAAAAAATAAAGAAGAAAATTATAATTAAGAAAGAAAAGGGAAAATTTAACAAAGAGAAAAAGAAAATAGATAACATAGAAGAGTTGGAGGGAAAAAAAATAAATAAGTAATAAAGAAAATTGAAAAAAAGAAAAAGGATAAAACAGATAGAGAAGCCAAAAAGAATATAAATAGATAAAGAATGAAGAGACAAATGAAACATTAATAATAGGAGAGATTAGAAAATGCAAAAATGTGAGTGACATTGAGATAAATAGAGAAAAGTGAGACAAATAATTAAATAAATATTAATGATTAAAAATTAAACTTATAATATTTATTAAAAATAGTAAGTTAACCAAATATAATATGTAATAATTGTTTAAAATAGAAATTATTTTTGTTTTATTATTACTTTAAAATATTAAAAATACATAAAAAAAAATTTTGATAACTAATTTAATATTATTTTATTAATAAATTAATTTTAATTTTAGTTAAATAATAAATTATATAGTTATAATAATATATTATCTCTGTATCGTATAATATAAATAATAAATATAAATAATACTTGACATGAATTATATAATTTTAGATTTCTAATATTTTGAAATATAATATTACCATAATTAAAAAATTCTATATGAAATATATATATAACATTATAAATATAAATTGATTGTAAATTATTATAATTAATATACATATTTTATTCAATATTAAAAAATTTTCAAGTTAATATTTCATTATATCATCTGACATTGGATATTTATCATTATATGAAATTGATAATAATATTAAAAAGTTATTTCTATTAATAAATTACTAAAAGGAAAATTATAAACTAAATTTTATAATAATTTAATTTTTTTAACATTAACATGTTATTAATGTCTATTGTCATTCATTAGAGAATGAAATGATATGAAAAGAATGATGTAACGCGATGACTTCTCAAGTGGTTACCAATCCCCATATCACTTGCCCTAGCATGCCAAACTTAGGACCTCTAATGACATCAAGTGTTATAATTAATGTGTGGTTGGACAAGCATATAGAAGAAAAAATCGTAGTTATTTGGTTATTGTCTTGAAGATTATTAAGCATTTCTAAAATTTTTGAACATATATGGCATAAGAAATTTAAATTTTATTATTAGATATGTCATATTGTTATCTGATACCAATCTTTTATTTCTATGAAGTTAATAAAATATTTACATAAAGTTTAGATAATGTAGTTATTATTACATAACATTTTCCTTGATTTTGTCATCATCTTTATAAAAAAATTAAATTACATAGGAAATATAATTAAGAAAATGCAAATTTAACTAAAATATTTTATATTATTCTTTACAACATAACAGATTTTTTTAAATATTTTTAATTGATGATTGAAAAAAATAATAAAAATAGTAGTAATTTTTCTAAAAGAAAATGAGGCAAAGTCATGATTGATAAGAGAAACGAGAGAATATTTAATGAAGTAAAGAAAGGAGAAAATATAGATTAGAAAGAGAAAATAAATAAAATAATAAAAGAGGGAGAGAAATGTGAAATTAGAAGATAGATAAGAGAAAGGGCAAAAAGATGTAAGATACAAAATAAAGTGATAAATATGAAAATGAGAATAGGATAGAGAAGTGAGAAAATGTGAGAGATATTGAGATGTAGAGAAAAATGTGACAAAGTTATTTTCAGAAAAATAAATCTTATTATTTAAATTTTTAGTATTTATTTAATAAATCAAGTTAGTCATATATAAAATTTAAAAATAAAAAAAAGAAAAATTATTTGAACATTTTAATAATTTTAGAATATTTTAAATATTTAAGGAATCTTTTTAGTATTACTTTTGCCTAATTTTATTCATAGTTAAAATTAAAAAATTTTACCAAATAATAAATAGTTTAATTAGTCTAATATATTGTCTATGCATAATGTTTTATAAATATTAAATATAAGTAACTTTTAGTATTAATGATTTAATTTTTTAATAAAATTATTCTATATTATAATGTTATAATATTTAAACAATTCTATATAAAAATTATATATCCCATTATAAAAAAAAATTAATTTTTATTTATTATATTTAATATTTGTTATTTTGCTGTAAACTAAGATATGCTAAAGCTATTAATTTATTATATCACATGATATGTCATAGTTTTGTTATATGAAGTTGACAATAATGTTATGAAGTTATTATTAATAATTAATTATTAAAATCAAAATTACAAACTACAACTTATAATATTTTAATTTTTTAACATTAACATGTCAATAAAATAAATTATCTTTCCATAGAAAAAAGAATATTGAGAAACATTTATAGCCTAAGGACATGTGAAGATGTCACCCACCCCATGACTAATCTAACCCAAGAAACTACAACTATGGAGTTCTAATGAAATATACTATATTATTGATCATATGGTCATATATGCAAAAACTAAAATAAAATTAAACATTTGTGATTATTTTCTTAATGTAATCAACCATTTCTAAAATTTTAAAAATTAACAAGAATATTCAAGTTGAAAAAAATATTTATGCTTGTTATATATGTTTTAATATATTCAAATATCAATATTTATTTTATATTAAATTATTAAAAAAGAATGAAAACTATTGTTTTATAACTAAAAAATATATTTATTAAATATAAATATAAAGATTAATTAAAATTTAAAATTTAAAAAATATATATTTATCATAAATATTTAGTTTTTGATTATAAAAACCAAGTTATTTCATAAATATTGTAAATTGATGGGTTAAAAAGTGGATAATAGAAATTAACATAATTATTCTTAGAGAAAGCCATGGATTGATATAAGCAAAATCAAGGAGAAAATTTTAATAGTGATTGATGAGAGAGAATTTAATTAAAAAGAAAAGAAAAAAGAGATAACAATGGAGATAAAAAGTGTGACAAAAAGTTGAAAGAGAAAGAGAAATGAGAAAGTAAAGACTGATAAAAGAGAGTTGGAGGCCAAAAAAATATGAGAAAAGAATGAAGAGGCAAATAATAGAATGATAGTAGAAGAGAATAAAAAGTGATACAATATAAGAGATATTATGATAAAGAGAAAAAGTTTAAAAAATTATAAAATAAATTTTAAATCTTAACTATTAAATATATAATATTTATTTAATATAACAAGTTAGTGCTGCAAAACATTTTATAATAATAAAACATAAAAAAATATTAAATATTCATTATTATTTTTTAATATTATAAATATTTAAAGATGTTTCATCATCATTATCATATTATTTTATTCATACTAAAAAAATAAAAAGTTAATAAACTAACAAACGATATAATTATTCTAATATATTATCGTTATATGACATAATATGGATAATAAATATAAATAATATTTCAAATTAATGATAAAATTTTTATTTCTAATAATCTATAACATAATATTCATATATATATATATATATATACACATATATATATATATATATATATATATATATATATATATATATATATATATATATATATATATATATATATATATATGCATATATATTATAAGCATAAATTAATTATAATTTATTATAATTGATCTAAGTTATTTTCTAAATTTTAAAATATATTAAACTTATTATTTTGCTACATCATGTGCTATATTATATTTATTATTAAATAAAATTGATAATAACATTATATAATTATTATTAATACTTAAAACTAAAATAACAATTATAAGCTACCATTTTTAACATAATAATTTTTAAACGTTATCATGTTATTAAAATTAGTTGACATTCACTAGAAAAAAGATTGTTATTATAAAATATGAGTAACATGATAACCTGCCATAAGATCACCCTTCCAAAAGCTGTTCTCAACCAAGCATGCTTAACTTTGTAGTTCTAATAAGATCTATTGTTATAAACTTGGTATAGTCACACTTGTTTACAAATTATAAATTCATATTTTTGTGATTATTCTTTTGAAGATAATTATTTATTTCAATAAATTTTCTATGTTATCAAGAATATGCACTTGTAAAATTTATTCTTATATGTTATAATGTAATAAAATATCAATATTTTATTTATATTTAAAAATTATGTAAACTATTGTTCTTTGTAAACTAGATATTAATACATAGTATTTTAGTGCATTAGTTTATCATTCATATAAATAAGAAATAAATTATATAGTAAATAAAAATATTAAATTTATATTTATCCTAAATTATGTACATAAAACAAAATAACATATGAGATTTCCTTGATATTTTTAATTGATAGGTTGAAAAGAAAAATAATAAAGGTGGAGATAACTATTTTATTTGAGAAGGAGAAAGACTTGGATTTATATGAGAAAAATAAAGAATAAAAGTTTATTAGAGAGGCATGAGAGATAATCTAATAAAGAGAAATGAGGAGGTAGAAAAGGATAGAAGAGAGAGAAAAGAAAAGAAAAATATAGAGAGATAATGAATTAATAGACAAACAAAACAGTAAAATAATAAAAAGAAACAATTGAGAAAATGTTAGTATAATTGAGATAAAGAAAGGTAAAAGAAATAGACAAATAAAAGTTAAATGTTTAAAAATTAAACATATAATAATTTTTACTTATAATTAGTTAATTTAATACAATATTTAATATTAAAAAAAAATTAAAAAAACTTTTAGGTTTATTTATTTTTTTAAAATATTTTAAAAATATTTTTATTATAATTTTAATATTATTTTGTTCATATATGAATTAAATTAATTAAAATTTAAGTGACATAATTATAAGAATCTATTTTTTTGTATGATGTAATATGGATAATATATATAAATAATATTTATCATTAATGTTAAAATTTTAGATTTTTAATATTCTATAATATAATATTACTACATTTAAAAAATTCTATAGATAATATATGTACTTAAAAAAATTAAATTTAATTTGCTATAATTGATAAATTATTTTTCACTATATTTTAAATTATATTAAGAATAATATTTATTAGATTATTTGTTTTGCTACATTTATTATTATATAATATTGACAATAAACTTATAAAAATATTATTAATCATTAATTCCTAATATGGTATTTATAAACTATTATTTATAATAATTTAATTGTTTGATATTGAAGTATTATTAAAATCAATTTTTTTTCATTAGAAAAAAAATGCTTTATAAAATGGGGCAAAATAATGACTTTTTAAGAGGTCACCCATCCCAACACTACCCTCACCCAAGAATGCCAAATTTTTAAGCTCTAATAATATATATTGCTATAATGATGGTGTAGTTGGACATGCATATAAAAGAAAAAATATCGTTATTTTTTTATTATTTTGTTGATTACCATTTAATAATTTTTAATTTTTTCTAAATTATCATGTATATACACTTTTAAAAAAATTATTCTTATTATATGTGTCATAATAGATTCTAACATCAATATCTTCTTTATATAAAATTATTAAAAAATTACATAAACTTTTATTTTTGCAAGTATAGATATTATTAAGTAAGACTTTGTTTCATTAACATATCATTCTTAAAGATGAAAAAGTAAATTACATATTAAATATAAATGACATAATATATATTTATCATAAATATTATATATTTAAATATACAACAATAGAGATTCTTAGGATATTATCAATTGATGGCAACCAAAATGTTATTGTAAATAGTGTTAACTATTTTTTAAGTGAGAGAAAATCGTGAGTTGATAATAGTAAAATATAGATAAAAAATAGATGTAGATAGAGCTGACAGATGACAAAATTGTAAAAGATAATGAGAGAAATGAGAGACTAGAGAAATATAAATGAGAGAAGCCAACAAAATTGTAAGCACATATACAATAAAGAGACAAATAAATGAAAGATAATAAGAGAAGAAGTGAGAGAATGTTAGAGATATTATGATAAATAGAAAAAAAAGTTAGAAAAACAATTAAATAAAATTTAAATTCTAGTTTTTCAAATTATAATATTTTTCAAATATAATGATAAATAATATTTAATAATAGTAAAATATAAAAATTAATAATGTTTTTTGTTATTTTTAAAAATTAGAAATATTTAAAGAACATTTTTATTATTAATTTAATATTATTTTATTCAAACTTAAAATTCAAAAGATTAATTTAATAATAAATTATATAAATATTGTAATATATCATATCAATATAATATAGATGATATTAAAAAATGATATTTAAGATAAAAGAAATAAATTTTTGTTCTAACATTCTATAATAAAAGATTATAATATTTAAACAATTCTATACATATTACATACATATAATTATAAACCTAAATTAATTCTATTTTTTCATAATTAATATAAGTTATTCTTTCTAAATATTGAACTATATTAAAATTCTTGTTTTATGATATCGTATGATGTGTCATGTTTATCATTGTATGAAATTAATAATATAGTTAAAAGGTTACTAATGACAATAAATTACTACAATGGAAATTATAAACTATCATTTACTATAATTTTATTTTTTAATGTTAAATTGACATTAAAATTAGTTGTCATTTAGTAAAAAAAATAAATGCTATTAAAAAATAAGTAGAACATGGGGACTTCTCAAAAGGTTATACATTGTAATAGTACCCTCACCAAAGTATGCTTAACATTGGGGTTCTAATGAGATCTTGTGTTATAATGCTTGTGTTATCACATATGCATACAAATGACAAAGGATTATAGTTGTGTGATTTTTTTCTTGAAGTTAATGAAACATTTCTAAAATTTTCTAAATTATCAAGCATGTGTGTTGGGTCAACATCTTGTTTAATGGGTCAATCTTAAGTAATTAACCTTTAATTCTACATTGCTTATTTAGTGTGAAATAAATTTACATGTAAAGAACATGTTACACATTTTGAACATAGTGAACTAGTGGTCTTTAGGGAACCTTGGAGTGTTTAACAAGCTTCAAAGACTGATGATAAAAACATCAACATTTATAAGTTTTATTTTACTATGGTATAGAATATTAGCTTGTTGATTTCAAGGCACACTCCTTTCATATCAATTTGAAATCTTATTTTGTCATTTAAATGGTTTAAATATTTACTTGGTTTAACAAACAAATTGCTTTCAATTTTAAAAATTGTTGATTCTTTTCTTTATTCAAATCGTTCTTAAACAATTCATTGATTTAACATAGTTCTATTATTTAATCATTCTTTTATAATTAAATCATACTTTTGTATTTTTGTAAAATTTTATTTTTGACTTGTTCTAGTTCATGGAGAATTCTTGAACTAGATGGGGAAAGTCATTGGATCAAACTGAGAAGCATTTGAAGAAATTTTAAGTATGGGATAGGTCAAACTTGGACAATCCCATAAGATACAAGTCTACCTAAGCGATAAAATTTTGAGCACACGAAATGGAGAGCCAACCGACATTCATGTCAAAAGTTATACAAAGGAGAATACTTAAAATGACCAAATATGTTCCCTCTTCTATGATGTAGGACTTTGTCCCATGAGAACACATTCACTTTTAAATGGATATCTTGATCGAACAAATCATCCATTAATGAGCTAATTGGATGGTCAGTTTACTACCCATAGTCATTGATTGAACCATATAAAAATTATTAACTCATGCAACTTCATCAGATGACATTCTTTTTCAACTTTTTAAAATAATTTATTTGTGATTTGATGAACTAGATCTCTACTACCTAAATCTTATAGTATAGACCAATTCCAGATTTTATCACTGATGAATTGGATGATCCAATTCTCATCTAACATTATCAAATATACCAAATCCAATCTTAGTTTATCCAGCCATACAAAAAACATCCTCCTTTATATCTTTTGATAAGATGATTGATATCTCTTCTAAGCCAATCCAATGACTCCAGTCAATCCCCCTAAATGAAAAAATCATAAGTCATTATTATGTCATTGTAGCAAATTTTAAAGAATATTTTAAGATGTTTTAAGCAATTTGAAAGATTCTTTTTTGATAGCTTTTATTAACTTTCTAATAGCCATGACAAAAAATTTTCTATACATACCCAACCATAATAAATAAAATGACTAAAAATATGAACAATATTTTATGTTCTCAATGAATAGCTACAACGTATTGTAAAGGCATAAATTTTTTGTAGCAGCACCTATGGTTAATGACGACTAGAAAATAACAATTATTCTAACTTAGACAAATTCTTCTAAGTTATCAATTTCTCAATTCTTTTCATAATTTTGAGCACTTTATGTCTTTTTAAATTAATCAACAATCGAATAAAAAGTTTTACGTTTTCAAAAGAAATTTTTTCTTGTTGAATTTCTTTTCTTTTCGCTTGAGCTTGTGATGCCCATGTTGTAGTTGAACCTATAAAAGCTAGTAAATTAGAACTTAATTACAAGGAAAACCTTCTATTGTAATTCTTTTATAGTGGAGTTTTTTCTGACCTCAGTCGGGGGTAGACATAGGTTCTAGTTCAAATCGAAACACCTAAAATTTTTTGTATAATTTCAACTTTTATTTTCATTACAAAATTATAAATTATTACATTTGTAAAGCAAAGATTTCCATAAATACTAAGTTTCTTTTATAAAAAGTTTTTGAAAAAAAATATAAGAAAAAAATTAGAAAAATGGATTAAAACAATAATTTACCATTTTTTATCAAAATAATACACATATTTTTAGTCAAATATGTACTTTTAAAAACTATTATGAATATTACATGTCATAATATATTTTTATATAAATATTTTATTTATATGAAACTAATAAAAATTTACATAAACTATTATTTATTATAACATTAACATTAATATATAAGACTTTCAACAATTATGTAATTGTCCTTATAAAACAAAAAATTAAATTATACAAAAAATATAAATAATGAAATATATATTTATCATAAAAAGTAATCATTGTGTTATAAAACATGAGAGATGTTGTAAATATTAGTAATTCATGCACTAAAATGAGATAATAGAGTTGGTGATAATCATTCTATAAGAGAAAGAAAGAAAGTCAAAGATTCATAAGAGCAAAATAGAGAGAAATAAAAATAGATAAAGATAAGGGAATATTTAATAAAATGGTAATGAAGAGAGAGAACATAATGGAGATAAATAGAATAAATAAATAATTAGCCAGACAAATGAAAAAGTATAAATAAAAGAGGGAGAGGCCAAGAAAAATATTAAAAGATAGAAAATAAAGAGACAAATATAGAACGATAATAGGTGAGGGAAAGAAGTGAAGAATTGTGAGAGTCATTATTATAAAAAGAATAAATGTGTGAAATAATTAAATAAAAGTAATTCATAAAAATATAAATTTATATATTTTTAAAATTTAACAAGTAAAATATTTTAATTTTTAATCAAAACTTATAAAACATATTTGAGCTTTTAATTATCATAGAAATTTTTAAATATTTAAATAATATTTAGAATTTTAATGTTATATATTTTAATCATATATAAAATTATAAAAATTATTAAACAATCATTAATATAATTTTTTAGTATATTATCCATATATGTTCTAATATAGATATTAATTATAAATTAAATTTAACATTAATGACACATATTTAAATTTTTAAATATTCTCTAACATTAAATTACAATATTTAAAATAGTTTGTATACTTCATATGCATACTATTATAAATATTAATTAATTCCAATTAATTATTTTTGATATAATATATTTTCTTAAATTTTAAAAAATGTTGAAGTTATTATTGTATTATAACATATGATGTCTCATATTTATGATTTATTAAATTTATTATTATCATCAATTAGAAAAAAATATCAAAAAATTTTTGTAGCTCAACGACTTCTCAAGAGTTCACCTCACCTTAAACCACTCTCCCTTATGTAAGCTTAACTTTTGTGTTATAATAAGATATAGTACCACAATGCTCTTGTGATTTCACATGTACCCAATTGATAAAAAAATCATAATTGTGTAATCATTTTGTTAAAGATAACAAAACATTTCTAAAATTTTAAAAATTAACAAGGAAATGTCCTTTTAAAAAATTGTACTTAATATATATGACTTAATATATTCCAATATCAATATTTATTTTTAATAATGTAGATAATAATATAGAAGATTTTCTAAAATTACGTTATCACTTTTATAAATTAAAAATTAAACTACATAATAAATATAAAAAATAAAAGATATATTTATAACAAAAATTTTATGTTAAACCACACAACATGAAAAATGTTTAAATAAAGTTAATTGGCTTGCTAAATAAGAGATAATGAAGATGGAAATTACTATTCTATAAAAGAGAAAGTCATACATTGATAAGAGAACAATTGAAAAGGGAAAAGTAATAAATATTGATGAGAGATGATTTAGTAAGGAGGAAAAGAAAACGGAGAAAATAGACGCGATAAACAAAATGAATAAAAAAGTAAAAGAGAAAGAGAGATGAGAAAGTATAGGATAATAGAGGACAGATCGAGGCAAAGGAAAATATAAGATAAAAAATTAGGAGATAAATAAGAGAATGATAATAATGGAGTAAAAAGCTAAAGATTGTGAGAGACAATGATATAAAAAGAAAATTGTAAGAGAAATAAATAAATAAAAGTTAAATAGTAGAAACTAAACATATAAAAAAATATTTGAGATTTATTATAATTCTACAATATTGTAAGTATTTAAAGGATATTTCTATAATTAATAATATTTTATTTTATTTATACTCAAAATTAGAAAGTTATTTAAATAATAAAAATTATTTTTATTTTAACATATTATCTTTATATGACATAACATACATAATAAATAAAAGTATTATTTAGCAATAATGTTATAATTTTAGATTTCTAATAATCTACACTATAATATTTCTATATTTAAGAAATTTAATACATAACATATATAGACTATTATAAAATAAATTAAATCTTTTTTATAATAATTTATATAAGTTCTTTTGCTCAATATTGAATAATATTAAAGTTATAATTTTTTAATATACTATGATATGCCATATTTCTTTTTATTTAAAATCTATAGAAATATTATAAACTTATTTTTAACTTTTAATTTTAAAATTTTAATTACATATTATGATCTATAATAATTTTAAATTTTGAAATTAAGACATTATTAATATAAATTATCTTTGATAATAATAAAGATTATTATTAAAACATATCTACAACATTAGGACTTCTCAAGAAGTCACCAATCCAAACATTACTCAAGCCTATGCTTGCTTTAACATAGAGTTCAAAAACAATCAAGTTCCATGATATTAGTGCCACCACCCACGCAAACAAAATTTGTAAAATCAAAGTTGTGTGACTATTATCTTTAATGCATTAAACAATTTTTCAAAATTTTCTAAATTATCAACCATATACACTTTTAAAAATAATTACGGTTATATATATATACACTTTTAGAGAAATTATAAATATTTAAAAAATATTTTTTTTATATAATATTATTTTATTCATGGATTAATTAAATATTTAATTAAATAGAAAATTAAATTATTATTATAATATGCTATCTTTATGTGATATAATATAGATAATAAATACAAAAAATATTTAACATTAGTGGTATAATTTTAAGTTTCTAATATTATATAATATAATACTACTATATTTAAAAGCTTGTATATCCAACATATATATGTTATTATAAACATAAATTGATTCTTATTTATTGTAATTTATAAATATTATTTTGCTCAACATTAAAATTTATTAAAATTATTCTTTTACTATATCATATGATCTTCTATTTTTATTATAACATGAAATTAACAATAATGTTATAAAGTTATCATTAAAATTTTATTACAAAAATTCTAATTATAAATTATGATTAATAATGATTTATTTTTGAAAAATTTCAATGTTACTAAAATGAATTCTCTTTTATTCGAAAAAGAAATGCAATGAGAATTATGTTCAACACGTGAAGTTCTCAAGTCATCAACCATCCCTACACCACTATCATATAATCATGGTTAGCTTAGCAGCTGTAATGAGGTCCCATGTTATAGTGATGTGCTTGTTGCGTAGGCATACAAAAGAAAAAAATTACAGTTATGTGATTATTTTCTTGTTGATAATAAGTCATTTTAAGAATAGGTAAATGATTAAGTATATGCACATTTTAAAAAACTTTACAGTTATTATAAATCTCATAATATATTGTAATATCAATACTTCATTTATATAGATTTAATACAAAATTAAATAAAATTTTATTTTTTATAATGCAGATAATAATACATAAGATTTTCCTCCATTAAATTATCCTTTTTGTAATTAAAAAAATTAAATTATGCATGATAAAAATATATATTTATTATAAGTATCATATATTAAACAATGCAACATAAGAGATTTCATTAATATTGTTAATTGATGGGCTAAAAAAAAGTAATGGAAATAGTGATAACTGTTCTATAGATGACAAAAAATGTAATAAAATGATAAGAGCAAAATAGGGAGAAAAATTGTAATAAAGATAAGAGATGATTTAATAAAGTAAGAAAAAACAGTATAAATGTGATATAAGAGAGAAAATAATTAAGTAAAATAGGAAGAGAAATGAGATATAAGAGAATGGTTGATAAGAGAGAGGCCAAGAAAAATATAAGGAGATAGAGAATCAAGAGATAAATAAGAGAATGATAATAAGAGAGAAGAAAGTAAGAGAGTTTGAGAGACATTGAGATAAAAAGAAAAGAGAAAGAAATATAATTAAATAAAAATTAAATCTAAATAAATAAAGTTATAATAATTATTAAATACAATATGTGAATGATATATAATATTTAATATCAATAAAATATGTAAATATTTGGAATTTTTTATTCTTCTAGAACATAAGAAATATTTAAAAAATATTTTGACTATTAATTTAGTATAATTTTATTCAAACATAGAATTAAACTAGTAATTAAATAATAAGTATTATAATTTTTCTCAAATATTAACTTTATATGATATAATATAGATAATAAATATAAATAATGTTGAACATTGTTAATATAATTTTAGCTTTCTAATATTATCTAGAACAATGTTATTATATAAGAAAAATTCTACACATTACCTATATAAGATCATCAAGACGAATTAATTCTACTGTATTATAATAGAAACAAACTTTTGAGTTCTAATTAGATCAACTTTTATAATGTCGATGTAGTCACAGATGCATAGAAATGACAAAGAATTATAGTTGTGTGATTATTATGTTGAAGAAAATGAAAAGTTCTAAATATAAATTATCAAGCATATATGTTGGGTTACCATCGTGTTTCGTCAGTCTTAAATGTTTTGCCTTTTATTTTGATGGTCTTTTGGTGTCAAATAAGATTACATATAAAGAACAAGTTATGCATTTTATCATGGTGAACTAGTGGTCTTCAATGCACATTAGATTGTTTAGCAAGTTTCAAAGATAAATGACATGAGCAACTGCAATGATATTGTTTTGTTTTATTAAGAAATAGGACATTCACATGTTAATTTTAAGGCATTATTCTTTCATATGGATTTCAATACGTATCCAGGCATCTAAATGTTTTAGTCATTTTCTTGATTTAGTAAATGAGTAGGATTGAAATTTTTAATCTCTTATTTCTTTTCTTGGTTAAAATCATACTTATAAAATTCATTGATTGAACATAATTTTTTTCATCAGTATTTCTTTTGTTAAATCACACGTTTGCACTTTTGACAAGTTCTATGTTAAGTTAATTGTTAAATCTTGATAACATCAAAAAAATAAATTTACTCAAATTTTTCTAATTAAATAAATAAAAAGCTTTTATGACAACTCCCATGTTATGCCCGAATGCCAACGTCTCACGTCGAGCACAATCTTTATGATTGGACTTTTGTGTTTTTGCCTAATTTTATATTATGTTTAGTTTTAAATCTTGACTACCTCAAAAACATAATTTTATTCAAAATTTTCGTAATTAAATAAATAAATAATTTCAAGTGACTTTTGTATTTGAATACAAATCGGGTCGTCCTATTCCAGTCCATAATAAATTCCCTAGCAGAATGGGGAAAGACATTTGATCAAACATGAACATGGTGAAACAAAATATAACAATGGGATGGGTCAAACCTTGATAAGCCAGTAAGATACAAGTTTATCGAGTGACTAAATGTAGAGTGGACAAATGGGGAGCCAGCCACTACTACGTTTCTAGATAAAATCAAGGCAAATTCTTATAAAGACCAAATAACTTTTCTCTCCTACAATATGTCACTATATCCATTATGATAAATCATGTGCAATTCTAAATATGTTATAAAACATGACAAAACCTTAGTGAACTAAATATTTAAAAATATAAAAAATAAATATTTAATTTGTTCGAGTAGATTGAGATGAGTTAAATAACGACTATTTAATTTTGATCAATCCTTGTTTGTAATTACAACTAATTATCATTATAAATAAAGTAAATAATGTTGAATTATTATTTTATTATTAAGTTAAGCATGTATTAAAGATGAAATAAATAAATTAATGTAACGTAGTATAATCAAATGAAAGTGATTTAAAAGTAACTCAATAATGAATTTAGTATTACATAGCAATACAACTAATGCAAAGAAAGAAAACCTAAGAAATGAGTTCAATTATACTAGATTGTTACATTCTAGGAAAATATGGACATTGAGTGTAACATACCAAGTAATTACCATGAGGTAAGAATTAAAATATCTTGTAAAGTAAGCTAAAATAAAAGAAAATAAAGTGTTTGAAATACAAAAATAAGTGATTAAAAAAAATTAAGATAGGTTGAAGTAATGAAATATAGCCTAATAAAAGTGATGTAAAGACAATATTAGAAAAAAATTATATTTTCTTAGAAATATAAAATAATAAAAGTAAAAAAATCAAAATAAAGAGATAAATTGTACTATAAATTAATTTTTTAAGATACTAAGTAGACTAAGTTAATATTCCTAATTATCAAACATGAAATAAACAAAAATATATTTTAGCATAAAAAATAATTAGAAAATAACGCATGTAAAAATTTTAAAAAATAATTAATTAGATAAAGCATATCAAGTTGAGTTTAATGATAATTTTTTCACCTCTAATGGACACGCTTCGAATTACTACTTATTAGTAAACTAAATAAGCATAAATAATAAAAAAACTATTTATTAATATTAAGTAAATACAACTTAAGGATGATATAATATAAATTAATATACTTTATAATAATAAAATAGAAGCTAGTAAAAGTCACATGAATAGAGATTTAGTGTCACATAGTAATATAACCAAATCAAAGAAAAACATTTAAGAAATGCAATAAATTAAATAAGAAAGTTGCATTCTATAATACAAAGGAGATGAATCATAACATGCTAAATACTGAAAAAGAATAAGTCAAATTATCTAATAAAGCATACAAAATTCATAAAAATTTAATAATTTAAAAATTTTAAAAATAAATATTTAACTAAATAAAGGTCATAATAATGAGTCTAACAATGTTGGTTTAATCTCAATAAGACATTGTTTAGAATTACTTCAAATTTTTAAAGTAAATTATAATAAATAAAAGGAAATCATTATTTTTAATATTAAAAAATATATATATATAAACTAATATTAATTATTTTGAAGTAATATAATATAACCAAATCAAGAAAATACAATAATAACAAGGGTTGAAATAGGGGAACATATAAACATAACTAAATAAAACAGAACATTCTGATGAATATACATATATTATAATGGATAGTTACATTTCAAGTTACTATGGAGGCTGAGTCTAACACCCTCAATTATCCAAATTAGGTACATATTAAAATTTCTCTAAAAACATGTCAAACCTTATAAAATAAAATATTTTAAGATATACAAATGAATTTTTAATTAGATAAGGATCGTTAAAGCATGTCCAATGATTTTTTCTTGATTGAACTTCATTTGTAATAATTATATCACACTAAATTGAGTAAGCATAAACACAAATAAATTAATAATTTTAATATCAAGTGAATATATTTTAAAGTTAAAATTAGAAAATATGGAGCAAAGGCATATAATCAACTGAAAGTGATGTAATGGTCACATCAGAGGAGATCAAGTAAAACATCCCAAAAGATGATAACCAATTGCAAGTAAAAAATATAAAAACATGAGATAAATTGTAGATTAATATTGCATTCTAAAAGACAAATGAGTTCCAGTATAACATCTTTAATGATAAAGTCTTGTACAATTTAAAATTTCTAGAAGAATGTCAAAGACCAAGGAATTAAAATATTTAGAATTGGAAAAACCAATAATTCACTTGATAGAGCTCTTTGAGATGAGTCTAACAATGTTTTTTCATCCCAATCATATCTCATTTCAAATTTATACGAATTATCAAAATAATTAAACATAAAAAATACTAAATTGTTATTTTTATATAATTTAGATATATATTGAAGTAGATATTAGATAAGTGGAAATAATATAATGTAGCAAACTAATATAACGTAAAAATCACATTAAATGATATTACAGTTTCATTGAACTTTGAACAAATCGAGCAAAACAATTTGAAGAAATCAAAAAAATATTGTGAGAAATTTGCATTCCAAATTTTCCAAGGAGATCCGGTGTAACATCTCGTTCATCAAATTTTATATGAATAAAACACTCATAAAGCACATAAAAATTCCAGTTAATAAAATTTTTAAAAAAAATATTAAAACAAATATTTAATTAAATGTTGCTTTTCGAAAAGAGTTTAATGACATTAATTTCTTATTGATCAAATCTAGCCTAAAATTGCTATTAATAAGCATAAATAATAACAAATTATTCTTTTAATTGAAGTAATGGGATATTTCTAAATCAAGGTTTTCAAGGATAACCGGAAATGCTGTTGTGTTTGATCGTAATATAGTCAAACAAAAATATAAAATTTTAAAAAACAAGATAAACTATGCTACAAAATTGTATTAAATGAGCACAAATAATGACAAATAAAAATTTTCAATATTAAGAAAATATATATTAATGATGAAATGTAATAAATTGAAGTAATATCATATAAGCAAGCCAAAGTGATGTAAAAATCAAATGAAAAGAGATTTAGGATTAAATAGTAACTCGACCAAATAAAAGAAAAAAGATATTTAGGAATTAAGATAAATTATGTAGGAAAGTTTCATTGTAAGCGATTGAGATAATGTATAACGTCATTATGTATCAAGTAAGCATGAATCAAAATATGTCAAAAAGCATGCAAAATTTCTCAAAAAATTAAATTTTTTAACATATAAAAATTACTATTTAATTGGATAGAGCTCACCAAGATTAATGCAACAAATTTTGTAACATTTTGATCTTAACTTTCTTAGAATTATTATGAATTAACAAAGTAAAAAAGCATAAATACTAAGAAAATATTACTTTGATTTTACATAAATGTGTACATTTTTGTTGAAATGAGATAAATAAACGGTATTTAATATAAGTAAGTTGAAGATATGTAATGGTTGCATGAGATAGATATAGATTGTTATAATAATACAAGAAATTAAAGTAAAAATCTTGAAGAAATAAGAGAAATATTGCAAAAGATTTCCATTCCAATATATTAAGTAGATCAATTGTAACACCTTAGGACATTAAATTAGGTACGAATCTAAATGTCTTGTAAGGAATGCCAAAATCACAATAAATAAAATATATTAAAAAAATAAAAGAATAAATCTTAAAAAAGATAGAGCTTGTCAAGACAAATATAAAGTCATTTTTCATCTAAACTAAGCCTCCTTTGGAGTTACTAACAATTAAAAAAAAAATATGACAAAAAAATAATAGAAAATCTTTGTTTTAAAATTAAGAAAATATCTATTAAAAAATAAGTTAAAATAAAGCATGTAATATGACAAAATAAAATTAAAAAATTCAAAAACAATTGTATTAATTATATGTGACAGTTGTACTCCATCAAAAACTATACAAAACCCCTTGAAAATTAAATATTTAATAAAATAAAATTGAATATTTAATTTGATAGAGCTTTTAAAGAGAAGTCAAACAATGTTGTTTTCATTTTAGTCAAGCAAAAGTTGGAATTAATGGAAACTGTCAAAAAAGTTAGCATAATTATTTGCAAATGACTATACTAATATAAAGTAGATATGTATTAAAACTAAAACAAGAAAAATTAAGAAAATATATACCCAATAAAAGTAATGAAAATGTCAAATACTAGAAGACTTATAGTTACATAATAGTATAACCAAATTAAAAAAATTTCAACAAATGAGAAATTTGTATATGAAAGTTATATTGTAAGATACTAAGGAAATATAGTGTAACAACTCTGATGGTTAAATCTAGTATAGATTAAAATGTATCGTAATGTGTGCAAAACCATAGTAAATAAAAAAGTTAAAATTATAAAAATAAATAATTAATTTAATATATGCCATCAGGATAACTCCAATGAAATTTGTTTCATCTCAATCAAACCTCATTTGTAATTACATTAAACTACCAATGTAAATAAGCATTAGAAGTACTAAATTATTAAATAATAAATATATATATATATTAAATTTGAATTAAAAATAAATTAAAATAATATAACTTAACAAACTAAATGTGATGTAAATGTCACATGAGACAAGACTTTGAGTTATATAATAATTGAACCAAATCAAAGTAAGAAATTTGAAAAAACAAAAGAAATTATAAAGCAAAATTGTATTCCAAGATACTAAAGAGTTTGAGCATAGTATTCTGAAACATCAAAACATGTACTAATTAAAATATCTCATAAAGCAATTCAATACATTAGAAAAAATATTTAAAAATATAAAAATAAATATTTATTTTTATAGAGATAGCCAAGATTATCCACAAATATCTATATTTTCTCAATTCGAACTCATTTGGAATAACCACCAAGTACAAAAGGAAATAGGACTAAATATTAATAAATTATTTTTTTGTATTAAGTGCATATATATATTTAAACTAAAATGAGATAAATTCAATAAATTTAATATGACAAAATTAAACATTTTAAAGGTCACATGGTATGGGATTCAAAGTTAAATTATAATATAACCAAATCAAAGAGAAAATCTTTAAGAGATTAAATAAATTGTATAACAAAGCTTGCATTAATAAAAATAAAGATGAACAAGTGTGACATCCTCAATATTAAAAAAAGTTGGAATAAAAATATTTCATAAGAAGAACAAAAATTCTTAAAAAATATATTATCCAAAAAGTAAAAAAGTAAATATTTAATTAGATATAACTCATAAAGGTGACTCTAACTATATTTCTTTTGTCTTGAATGGATCTTACCTAGAATTACAATTGATTACCAAATTTAAAAAACATAAATAAGAGTATGAATTTTAATATTTAGTAAATATATATTAATCTAAAATGACTTAAATAGAAGCATTTTAATATAAGAATATTAAGGTTATGCAAAGCTCACATAATATAAGATGTAGAGCTACATAAGGAAATAACTAAATTAAAGCAAAAAATATTTATAAAATAGATAAAATTTATGAGAAAAATGTATTCAAAGATACTATGAAAATTAAGTGTGACATCCTCAAACATCATATCAAGTACAAATCAAAATGTCTAATAAAACATAACAAAATCTTTGTAAAGTCAGCATTTAAAAAATTAAAATGAACATTTAAATGTAAAGTGTCATGAAGGGTCCAAAATTATTTATCTCATCATCATTAAACCTTGTTTAAAAATATAATAAATTACTAATATAAATAAGCATAAATTATTTTTTGAATATTAAGTAGATATATATATTTATATAAAAGCAAAAACGACCTTATTTGAAAAAATATAACATAATCAAATCAATGCAATGTAAACGAAAACTCTAGAGACAATTAGAGTTTAATTGCAATATAACCAAAGAAAAAAATTTGAAGGAAAGATATAAATTATGAAAGAACTGTTTATTTAATGACATGAAAGGAATCTAATGTAGAATACTTGATTGCTAAATCAGTATGAGTTTAAATGCATTCGAAAGAATTCTAATGCATAACAAAAAAATTTGAATTATAGAAATGAATATTTAATTAGATAGAGGTGGATAATGATTGGTTCAATGATGTTCATTTTGTCTCGATTAGTCCTTTCTTTGAATTACTATAAATTATAAAAATAAATAAGCATTAAAAAATTATCATTTTTATTCCACGTTATTATAAATAAAAGCTTAAACAAGGCAAACTAAAGGAATGTAATATGACAAAATTAATGGAATATAAAGAAAAAGTGGAGAAATAGAGTTTCATGGCAACAAAATGACTTTAAAGTAAAAATGTTGTATAAATTGCTTAAGATGTATTGGAATGTTGTATTCCAAGATGCTAAAGAGATTGAGAATAAAGTCTTTACCAAGCAAATGTGGTACCAATCTAAAGGACTAATAAAATATGTGGAAACTTTTGGAAACAAAGTTTTAAAAATATAAAAATAAATATTTAAATTGATGAAGAATATTAATTAGAGCCTAATGAAACTTCCTTCATCAAAATCGAACTTCATTTGCTATTATTATGAATTATACAAATAAAAAGCATAAGTGGCAATAAATGTTTTTTATATTAATAAGTAAATATATATTAGTATTGACAGAGATAAATTCAAGTATCGAAAAATTTCTGAAGAAAAGTAATAAAAAAGCCACATGAGAAGAGATATATAGTTACATAGTACTACATCTAAATCCAAGAAAACATTTGATAAAATGTGATAATTTTTTTGGGTATATTACATTCCAAGATACAAAGAAGGTCGAGGCTAATAGACTAGATCATCAAATCAATTATGAATAAAAATTTCTCATAAAATATATAAAAACACAAGAAATTGAAAATATCAAGAAATAAAGAAATAAATATTTAATTTGATATTGTTTGTCACAAAACGTCCAATGATTACTATTTCATCTTGTTGTTGCCTCATTTGAAATTTATATGAATTACTAAAATATAAGTGCATATATAATAATAAATTATAATTTTAATGTATGATAAAAATCTATAAAAAAAGAATTGAGATAAATTAAACCATTGCTTATGACCAAATCAAGGCAATGTAAATATCGCACATATACAGATGTAAAGTTACATTATAATATAACAAAATCAAAGAAAAAAATTTGAAGAAACTTGATAAAATTTATGAGAAAGTTGCACTGAAGCAATTTAATATAACAAAATCAAAATAAAAAGAAGATCACAAGATATGAGAATTAGAGTTATATAGTAATATAATCAAATAAAGTTGAATATTCATAAAATGAGATAAATTATATGAGATTGTTGCACTCCATGATAATAAAAAAAATCAAGTATAACATCCAGGATTGTGAAGCAAGCTTAGAATTAAAATGCCTCATAAAGCCTGTAAAAACTTTAGAAAATAAAATATTTAAAAATATTAAAAAAATATATTTCATAGTTATTATAAAAGTAAATTACCCTAAATAATAATAAATTAATATTTTAATAATTTTTAAGACATAATTAGATGTCATTTGGAATTACTTTAAATTATTAAACCAAAAAAGAATAAATATTAATAAATTATTATTTAAGTACTAGTTTAATATACTTTACATTGCTTTGAGATAAATTAAAGTAAGACAATATTAGATGATTCAAGCAATGTGATGGTAACAGGGGAGGAGAATTAGATTTTCATAGTAATATAACTAAACTAAAGTAAAACAATTATGGAAATTAGAAAAATTATTTCCAAAAATTAAATTCTTTGATAAAAAACATCAAGTGCAAAATCCTTGATCATTAAATCATATTTATTTCTTAACAAATCATAAAACATGGAAAAATGTTTACGAATAATGCTCTTGAAATCTTAAAAATGAATATTTAAAGATAGAAAGCTTGACGAGAGAAGTCCAATGATTTTACTACATCTGTATTAGAATGGGTTTTGAATTACTTTGAATTACAACATAAATAACCAAAGATAAGAATAAACTATAATTTCATTATTATGTAAATCTCTATTAAATTAAAATTTGAAAAATTTTATAAATATAATGTAAGCAAATAAAATTGATGTAAAATTCATAGAAGAAGAGAGTTAGAACTACATAGTAATATAAGCAAATCAATTGTCAAAATTTGATGAAATGAAAAATTTTAGGGGAAAGTTAAGCACCAAGACACAAAAAAGGTCAAGAATAACATCCTCTGTCATCAAACTTAGCATGAATCAAAATATCTTACAAAGCATGCCAATACTCTATAATAAGATATTTAAAAATAGAGAAATTAAATTTTTTTGATAAATCTTGTTGACATGAATGAAATGATATTTGTTTTATCTTAATCAAAACTCATTTAAAATTATTATGAATTATGAAATTAGATAAGCATAACAAATAAGAAAGTGTTATTATAAAATTAAAGAAATATTTGTTAAAGCTATAATGAAATAACTTTTAGAAATAAAATATGATCAATCAAACCTATGTATAAATCATATGAGAAGAGACTTTATGTAACAAAGCAAAATAAGTAAATCAAAGAAAGAAATTAGTTGAAATTAAATAACTTTTTTGGGAAAGTAAAATTTCAAGGTGTTTAGGAGATCAAATAAAACGTTTGAAAATATAAAAATTATTATTTATTTGGATAAAGATCATGATGATTAGCACAAAAGAGTTTTTGTCTTGATCAGTTTTTCATTAGAATTATTGCAAATTACCAAAGTAAATAAGGAATATTAATAATAAATCTTTATTTCAATAAGAAGTAGATATATATATATATATATATATATATATATGAAAATGTATATTGCATAGATAAAAGAAATGCAACATCAACACACTAAGGAGATGTAGGGGTCTCATGATTGGAGATCTTAAGTCACATAACAGTACTAAAAAAGTAAAATAATAAATTTGATGAGATGAGATAAATTGCATATGAATGATGCATTCCAAGAAAATAATGTGATTGAATGCAACATCTTTGATAATCAAATAATGTATGAATCAAACTGTCGCTTTAGGACAGCAAAAGCCTATGAAAAAAACAAAAAAAATAAAATTTATTATTTAAGTAAGGAGAGCTAATCATGAAAAGAGGTAAATTATACTTTAATATTAGGTAAATGTATATTATGTTTAACAGAGATAAGCTATGCCAATATAGAGTAACAAAATCAAAATAAAAGTAAATCTCACACTGGAAGAGATTTCAAGTTATAAACAAATATAATCAAATTAAAGATAGATCTTTCAAGAAATGAAGTAGATTGTAAAAAAATGTTGCATTCTTTGGATATTCATGAGATCAAATATAACATCATCTATTTTTAAATATTGTACTATCCAAAATATCTTATATATTATGCCAAAATCAAAGAAAAATATTTTAAAAAAAAAAATAAGATTTTTAACTATGCATAGCTTGTTGTGAGGAGCCTAACAAAATTTGTTTTCTTTGTCACGACTTTTTATTTAATGGCAATTACTATATTAAGAAAGCATAGAGAATAAGCAATTATTAACTTAATATTTAGTAAATATATATTAAAGATGAAATGATATAGAATGAGAAACATAATATCACCAAATCAAATTGATGTGAAGGTTACACGAGAGCAGATGTAGAGTTACCTGGTTAAACCATGAAATTAAAGTAGAACATTTGCAGAAAAAAGAAAAATTATACAGGAACGTCGAATGCCAAGACACTAAGAGAAATGATTATGACGTTCCTAATCATCAAATCATGTATGAATTGAAATGTGTCGTAAAGAAAGCGAAACTATATGAACTAACACAATTAAAAATATATAAAATGAAATTTTAATTATATATAGATTATCGATAAGAGTTAAATGACATTTGTTTCCACTTGTTCAAACCTAATTTGAAATTATTATGAATAAATTAATTAAAAAAGAACAAATAATAATAAATTTTTATATTAAAATTAAGTAAATATATATATAATATTAAATGTGATTTAGGGTTGCAATATAAATTGACTAAATCAAGGTAAAACATTTGAAAAACTGTGATAAACTATTTAAGAAAGCTATATTTCATGGTATTAATGAAGTCGACTGCAACATCTATGATAAGGAAGTTATGACAAACAAAATGACTCATAAAATTTTCAAAAATATTAGAGAAAAATTATTTTCAAAATACAAAAAATATATATATATAAAAAGAACACTTCAAGGGAAGCCTAATGACATTTGTTTCATTTTGATCACATAATCTTTGAAGTTACAAAAAACAACAAAAGTAAATAATCATAACTAATAAAAACAATTACATTAATATTAAGTAAATAATTATATTTTAATAGAAATAAAATAAATATAAATAATGTAATTTATAATGAAATATAGACATTATAAAAATAATATGAGAAGAGAATTAGAGTTTTTTAGTAATATAACCAAAAAGACAAACTTTTAAAGAAAATGAATAATTGTACAAAAAAATGCATTCTAAGATATCATGAAGATCGAGTGCAAAATCCTCAATTGTAAAATTAAGCATAAATTGAAATGCACTGCGAAACGTACAAAACAACATGAAAAAAATCTTTAAAAGAATAGAAAATAATATTTAAATGTGTAGTGCTCATCGAGAGGAGTCACACAAAGTTTGGTTTCACTCGATCAAACTTCATTTTCAATTACTATGAATTATGAAAGTAAGTATAAATTAAATAAACTATTATTTTAATCTTATGTAAATATTGTCAATAATCAAATTAGGTACAAATTAGAATCTCCTATAAAGATACCAAAGCCATAAAAACTAAAAATATTTAAAAAATAATACTTTTTTGATAGAGCTCAATAAGATGAGCCTATTGCATTTGTTTTGTGTTAAAGTGACCTTATTTAGATGGATTCACCAAAGGAAATAAGCAAAATAATATGAATTAATTTTTTAATATTAGGTAATTATATGTTAAAGCTTAAATCAGATAAGTTGAAGCAATATAATATAACTAAATCAAAATGATGTAGAGGTCAAATAAGAGGAGGCTTAGAGTTAATTAGTTATATAACATAATCAAATCAAAGTATTTCAAGAAAAGGGAAATCATAAAATTCAAGGCATTAAGGACAACAAGTTTAATGTCCCTGATCATCAAATCTGATATGATCAAATGTTGTGGTGTGGTTCAACTAGAGGGGGTGAATTTCTAAGAATAAATTTTTTTATTTATTATAATTATTTCAAGGACATATTTAAAGTAATCTTTAAAAGTGCTTAACAAATTTATAAAATTGATTTTATGCAAATTATAATTTTATTTTAAATAATCTTAATTTTTGAAAAACTTTTGTAATAAAAAATCAATAGTATTTAAAAAAGACAATCAACTTTTAAGTTGTTTAGCTTATAAAACAAGTGTATGTCCACCCCATGAATATGCTAACAAACAAAACACTAAATATAAGCCTTTTGTCAAAAGACAGGCAGGTTAAACCCTCATAAATGACAAAACAAATGAGACAAACTATTATGACCATACAAGACAATTAACGAAACATGTTAAAACAACCTTATAATGAATGGAATCAAAAGAAAAACCTTTGTCTACATAAAATGGAAATTAATACCAACACAATTCTACAAAAATAAAGAATCATCTTGTTTATTGTACTTTCTGTAACTAAAGAGGTTGTCTTATCTATTTTCTTTAATTTAAGCAAAATTTCATAAGTCATTTATAAATTTTTTGTTCTATTAAATTTAGAAGCATTCAATGCACATTGTAAAAATTTATTTTTTAGTTATACTTTACGTTTTTCACTTTCATCATTTTAACAAAATGTTTTATGTACCAAAATACCTTGTACATTTTTCTTAGTTGTAAAATCAATTTGAGCTTCTATTAATTCTTCCAATTCTCTACCAACAGAATGTTAGTGACTATTTATCCTAGTCTTCCAATAGAGATAATAATCACCACAAAAGATTGGACATCTATGGGATGAAGCACCTTCACCTAATTTCCTCAAGGATTAATTTGAGGCATGCATCAACTAGGGAATTTCTTCTAACAAGAAAGGGACCTTTGCTATGATACTATTTAAGGATTCGTTAAGTATTTTGTTTTTTCTTGTTATTTCAAGAAAAATAATGAAAACAATTTTTAATTAGGCCAAAAAAATCCATAAAAGTGATTTCCAACAATGTTTACTTTTATTTTAAAATTGATTAATTTTTTTAAAGGTTGTGTAATAAGAAAAACAAAAACTAATTCAAAATGTATAGATTAAAGTTTTAGGTGGTTTGACTTATAATGTAAGCCTACATCCACCCCTGACAAAAGTCAGGAAAAAATAAAAACTCAACATTATCTTTTTGATAAATGACTAGCATGCTAAACTCTTATAACAAGGAAACAAACAAGATATTATACTATAGCCAAACAATGAAAGAAATAAGAAAGGTTGCAACAGCCTTACAATGAAATAAAATTGCAATTGAAAACAAATATCGTCAACATAAAATTGAATTCAATAGAACAAATTTATTATGCTTCATGAAATCATTAAAGTGGAAAAAGTATCTTAATTAAATAAATTAAGGATTGAAAAATTTTAAAATTTGGCTTATTTGAGGTGGAAAAGAATTTTAAGAGTTTGATGGGTGAGTGGCATAGTAACGTACGAAAGCCATGTTGGGAATGAGCTACTAATGATTTCAATATTTATACTTGAAACTTTTCTTTTGATCAAATAGAAATTAATTTTTCAACTTTGCTAAAAAATTCTTTTGTTTATAGGCATCTTCTGATGTGTAAAAGTACTTACGAAACACCAAACTTAGCCATTATAGTTCTATATTGGTACTTTTTAATTATGAAATTTATATTTAAAAAACATTTGTCTAATAGCATGAAAAATGGCTAAAGGAGCTATTGTATGTTGGATTAGATCGAACCATGACTGTTCAATCATGAAAGCTGTGCGATCAGAAGAAAGGAATTTAATCCATGCCTTATAGAAATATGCATTGACTTGAGCCGTGAGATATGATCCGAGTAAAACAGTTGGATTTAGATCTTACATGTGGAATAAACAAGGATCATGTGATCATACAAACATGATAGGGGTGGATATAAATAAGTATTTTAAAAAAGTGGATCGAGAAAATGTGTGATTGAGTGATTGTTTTATCACCCTTAATTCAGAATCAGATTGCAAGAAAAAGTTTAGAAAAAGTGATCTCTTATTTTGGAGTTATTTATGTGACCCATGCAAGCTTGCTTTCCATGAATTGCAATGGTTTATAGTCCCAATCCATTTATCGTTGCAAGCTATTTAAGCATATTTCCTACACTGAATTGGTTACATATTATTTTTTATTCCTTTTATCTTATTGTTTAATTTCTTATTAATTAATTAATATAATTATATCATATTTTATTTACACAATCACTTTGAATTTTCAAGATATATTGTTAACGTAAAATTATTTTGAAGGTAATTGAAGAGGATAGACAAAAAATACTACAAACTTAAATAATATCCAAAGATTAATTTGAATTTTATTTATGTGACTTGTAATAAATGTTTTAATCAAGCGTAATTGTTCTAATATAACTAAAATTAAAATACTAAGAGATAAAAAAAATGCATCTCACGATGGTTTTCCACTCCAATACAGATGATCTTCATGGGATTTTACATCTATGCCCTTCTTCTTTTAATTTTCTCATGAATATGAGTACTGGCTTCCTAAAAGATTAAAATGTACTTAAAATATTCATTAGAAATACTTAGCATTTGTTATTATAAAATAAAGCATAATCGTTACGGGTTTGCAATACAAGTAATCTCCCATTTTCATGGTATAAAACCTTTCATGAAATTGATAACAATATAAACTATTTAGAAAAAATTATGCAAAATAATTAACGTTAAACTCCCCCAACAAATATGCTATTTCTAGATTATTGCACCCACATAATTTATGCTTATTATTTCAATTCTTTACCCTCCCACTTTTTCTTATGACTTAAAGTGATATAACGTAAATAGTATAAATTATTCATAACCTTAAAAGTTTATTAAATTATAAATGAGTTGAACATCTAATAATTTTTTAAGCAAAATTTTTTTAATTATAATTTTTTTCGATTGTCCAATGATCAACTCATTCAATCCCTTTTAGATCGATTTAATTATTTTTTGATAAATATAACCCAAAACATATTATATTAATTTTGATTCAAATTTGTTGCTAAAGCGTAATAGTTATGATAAGACCAATTCTAGATTCAATCAAAATTTGGCATTCAACTTCTTCTTTATGGTAATCTTAATTACATTTAAATTTTAAAGATTGTCTCCAGCTATGAAAATTTTTTATTTATTTCATTTAAATCTTTTAAACTTAATTCCTCATACATTATTTTTTCATCTATGTTTATATTAAGTTTTTTAAATTTATTTATCATATTTAGAACCAAAGCTAATTTGAGTTCAACTCATTTATGTGGAACTTGCTTGCTATTGTTGTATTGTTAATATTTTATTTATGACTTCTTTTGATGATAATAATCCCTAATTATTTACAATAAATTTGTTTAAGTATTTTTTCAAATTTTATCTATCCAATGCTCAAATTCATGGGTGAACTAAAATCACAATAAGCAGAAATGTTGACCTTATGACTATCATCTTTGTTGGAGTGGGAAAGCACTATTCGATGCATTTTAAATTTTCAAATTTATTTTTGAATACAATATGAAGCTTGATTGAAAGATTTATTACAACATCCACAAATTAAAGCGAAATTTATCTTACAATAAGATTTAGGTTTTAAATATTTTTTATCCAACCTTCTTGATGACCTTAATAATCTTTTTATATTAATAATTGTTTTGAAAACATTAATCTCTATGTTAAAGAAAATGTTATAGTTTTACTAATTAATAAATAAAAAATCGTAATTAACTTAAAATAAAAAAAACATCACCCATTTGGCAAAGGCAATTATATCTGAGCAAGTTGATATAGGAAACGGTTTGCCACTGTAAACCACCGCGGCTTAGGATAACCTAGCTATTCATTGGTCACATACTTCAATCCCAAATATTATATCATGTTTTGGATCACATGATCAATTCCAAATTCATAAATAATAAAAAATGTTGCAATAGCCTACATAAGCCATGATCCCTTCAGCAAATGAGGGACAGGCCATCCCCGAAATGGCTAACTATTTATATCAAGGAAAGCTTAAACACCATAATATCCTAACTAAATTTTTCAAAGTTTGACTAAAACTACAGTTGTTTCTTATGGCTTACTTCTAAATTGTATCAGTAAGCATACCCACCTAATCATGTGATTCCCTTATTGAACGATCTTACATCTAGTTCCACCATATTGCAATCACACCGTCCTTATTTTATTCAAGTGTAGGATGTAGATCCAACTTTCTAATCATGATTTCGAAGTAAAGGTCAAAAACAAATGTATATTTCAAAAAGGCATGGATTAAAATCAGTCAACCCATTGTACAAGTTTTGTGATCGAATGTCATGGCTTGGTCTAATCCAACGGCTGCAATGCAAAAGCTTTTTTAGCCATTAATTTTTTTCATTAAGAAATTTTATTTAAAATTTAATTTTTTCATTAAAAAATAATAACATACAATCATAACCACTAAATTAGTTGTTTGGTGAGTGCTTTTATCCTTTGGAGGATGTCTATAAATAGAGAAATTTGTTAATGAAATTAGGAGATGAATTTTGATGAGATTCAAAGAAAAGTTCAAGAAAAGATATTCAAGATATTAGTAGCATGTTTTCGTTGTCTCTTACATGTTCTACTATCCCATTCACTCATCAAATTCTTAAAATTTTGTTTCACCTCAAATGTGCTCAGTTATTAATTTTTTGAGTCCTTCATTTAATTAATATACATGTACCTCTTTAATCATTTTGTTAAGAAAATAATTTTGGAAGTATTGATTTAAATTTTATGTTAACAAAAGTTTTTGCTCTATTTTTATTTTATTTTATTGTGAGGTTGTAGTAGCCTATCTTTTTTATTTCATTGTAAGGCCATAATGGAATATCTAGTTTATTTCTTTGTTTAGAGAGTTTAGGCTACTTGTCTATTGGTGAAACATTTATGTTGAGTATTTGTTTTTGCCTGACTTTTGTTGGGGTTGGCTTTAGGCTATGTTTACAAGTCGAACCACCAAAAAATAATTCTATTTATATTTAATTATTATTTATTTTTTGGTAGCACAATATTTATAAAATTTAATGTTTTATAAAATAAAAGTAAACTTTGTACAAAACTACTTTTACATATTTATTCAATTTTATTTAAAATTACTTGAAATATCTTATTGAAATAATTATAAGAAATAAAGTCCTTTTTTCTTAATAATTTACCCCTCTTTTTGAACCACACTTTTATTAGTATCAAAACTGTGGTCCATTCTGTGTGACAAGAAATTCTTCAGGTGATTCATTACTGAAATTGATTTTTACACAAATTTTGGTGAAGTTGCTTCTTCCTATGGACTAGTGCTCTTTTGTGGTGATTGTTATCTCTATTGGAAGAGTAGGATGATTAGTCATTTAAAATCTATTGATAGAGAAATATCAAAATTAATTCATGCTCTATTTTATTTTAAAACTAAAAAAATATACAAGGTAATTTTGTACATAAATCAATTTGTGAAATAGATGGAAGAAAAAAAACATAAAGTGCTTCTAAATGACAATGCCATAAATGTTTTACACTATTCGTTGAAAACTGCTAAACTTAATAGAATTATGAATCTGGAAAAGATTTATGAAATTTTGCATAAATTATACGTAACTTATTAAGGAACCGCATTAGTTAAAGAAAATAAGACAAACATGATGATGCATGGTTATGAATTATTTAAGATGTCTTAAAATGAATCCATTTAAATCATGTTGACAACATTTACTAATATTTTTGCGAGTACACTTGGCAGTTTGGGAAGCCAATTTTTATGAATGAACAGGTGAAGAAAATTGTTAACATTTTACTCAAGGAGTATGATCCATTGACCACCACCAACATGATAGCCAAAAATATTTCCATGATAACATTAGATGGCTTGATGGATTTATATGAAAACATCCTTAATACCTCATATCTATGCATCATCATGCTTTTTTAGTTTTCTTAACTAAAGAGGTTCATTCACAAGTTATTTCAAAGTAATGCCAAATTTGATATGCAATTTCTAAATTCCTAATTCTATTAAATTTTGTATCTTTTAATAAATACTGTAAACCTAATTAGTAGAAAAAGTTTTTATTACAAATATAAGAACATCTCATATGCATAAGCATGATGATTTTTTAAATGTCTTAATCATAAGCTCACATGTCACTATTGCATGCAACCAAGACATGTAATGCATGTTGGAATAAACATAACATTTATTCTAAATTGTATACTTTTTCATTGATAATGAAAGGCAATAGTGGTTTATTTTCACATAAAAGTGTTAAGCCTAAAATGTTTTGTACACCCAATTCTAATAATTAAAACAAAGTATTATGCATATACATTTTGATAAATAAATTCCAACAAAACATTTGTATAAAGGAAAACAAAAGAATAATATTTCAAAAATTAAGTTTAAAATATTAAATGAAATAAAGAGCAAAGTGTCGTAGTTAAAGAAAATTTGAAAAACTTTAAACCTAATTTAGGATATCCTAAGGAACTAGTTGTATGCAAAATTTTCATTAGTTTTTTTATTGACCTTATCAAAACAATCAATCTATTATAGTAAATTTTAAATCAATAACAATTTAATATAATTTACATAATAATAAAAGAAAATTAATTAAATAAATTTAAAAAGGATTGAATTAGTTCATCATCTTCATCAATTGACTTATAACTTTAACAAACTTTAAGGGTATAAATCATTTATAAAGTTTAGATTGAGATTATCTTTAGTTATTTTGCATATTAATTTTATAAATATTTTATAATTTTTCCAATTTCATTGAAGGCTATGTTATCTTCATAATGGTGAGATCATCATGTTTTAGCCTCTCAAAATGGTGCTACGTTTTATTATAATAAACCCTAAATATCTTGATTAAATTTTGTTTACATGCATTTTTAGAATTTTTTTTAGCCAATACTCGTATTCATGGGAGAACTAAAACAAGAAGTTGCAAAAATTTTAAGTCATACGAAGATCAACTTGGTTGAAGTGGCAAACCATAAGAGATGCACTTTGAATATTATTTTAGATATTTCAATTCTATTATTATTAGACTTTTAGGATTAATTGAAATATCTTTTATAACACATAGAGATTTGATTCAAATTAATCTTAGAATGACCTTGAGGTTTCTAATATTTTTTTAACCAACAAATTTGATTATCTTGACCATCATTTTATGTTAATAATATCTTTTAAATTCCTATTTAATATATTGCAAAAAATATGTTATAACTCTTTTGATTAATTAGTAAAAAAAATGTAATAATAAATTAAAAAATAAAAAACACAACCTTTTTTTTATTGTGTCATCAATCCCACATTCATAAATCTTGAATAGTTGTAGCTCTGGCATGCACTAGTGTAGGTCTCTTAAGCAAGCTAGATGGTAGCCAACCCTAAATTTGCTAACTATTGCTATCACTCGCTTTACCTACCAAATGTATCAAATAATTTTTGTAATGTAGGGTGAATACTCCACTAATTGTTAACTATTTTCTATTGAATTATGACAGTAGTTAAGACAAACATGTCAAAAAATTTTATGATCGAATGGTGATCTCCAATAAAATTTTTCAACACATATTTATATCATTTATATGATTATGCCATTTTGTAATTACTTTGTATTTGTTTATTCCACACATATGATCTAAATGCAATAGTTAGATCACTATGTAGATGTAAATAGATTAATTTCATATTTCTAAACAATGCTAGTTTATTGTAATCCATCCAATCATGCAATTTTCATAATCAAATGTTCTCATAGCATCCTAATTGAAAAGCTTCTATGTATTTGACATTTTAGTCATTATTTTGAGCTACTATAACAATTAATTAAATAATATTTTTTAACTAAAACAACATACAAATTGTGTAATAGTGTTGCCTAGTTTGGCATGTTTTGCTGCAATGATAGCTCTACTGAAAATACTAAGTCTTAATAAACTTTACAACCACAAATAATATTAAATAATTATTTAAATATTAAATAAATATATATTAAATTTAAAAGAAAGATGAGGTGAAACATTGTAATATATTCAAATCAATTCAATATAAAGGAAAAATTATAAAGGACATAGAGTTTCATAGTAGTAAAACCAAATCAAAACAAAGTATTTGAAATAATAAGATAAGTTGTATTGGAAATTTCAATACCAAGATACTAAGATGGTCAATTATAGCATTCTTGATCATTAATGCATGTAAGAATTGAAATATCTTATAAAGTAAACAAAAGTCATTGAAAATAAAAATGAATTAAATTTTAAATTATGAATTAAATTTCAATATCCAATGATGTATCTTTTTTCTTGATAAGACTTTTTTTTGAATTTTAATAAATTATTAAATTAAATAAGTATAACTAATAATAAATTTTTATTTTAATATTAAGTTTATGTATTAAAATTTTAATCAGATAAATCGAAGCAATAGTAAAATAAAATTAAGGTAATAAAAAAGTCAAAAGAGAGGAGATTTATAGCAACAAAATAATTAGACAAAATATTATGGAAATTAGATAAATTGTTAAATAAAATTGCATTCTTAGATACTAAAAAAAACTAATCTAAAATCCTCGATCAGTAAATCATGTGTGAATTGAAATGTTTTGTGAAGCAACCCAAAGCTATGCAAAATATACTTCTAAAGATGTAAAAAAAATATTTAAATGGATTCAGTTGATTCAGATGAGTCAAACAACATTTGTTTAATCACAATTACACGTCATTTGGAATTACTAGAATTCATAAAACATTGTAGCATAAATAATAATACATTATTATTTTAAAATTTAATAATTATGAAATGCAGTTGAAGTAAGATAAATTGAAGCAACGTAATAAACAAAATCGACCACTATAAATGTTGAACGATAATAGATTTAGAGTAGATTAGTAATATATCCAAATCAAATAGCAGATTTAAAGTAATGGCTTGTATTACAAAAGAAAGTTCCATTGCAATATGCTAAATAAATAGTTTGTAGCATCCTCAATAGTGAAATCTAGATCAAGTAAAAGAGTCTCTTAAAACAAATCAAAATCATAAAAATAATATATTAAGAAATATAGAAAAATTTTAATTCGATAGAGCTTGTATAATCAAGTAGAAAGCTTTTTTACATCTTGATAATTCCTCATTTGGAATCACTCAATTACTAAATTAAATAATACTAAAAAATAACAAATTATTAATTTATTATTAAGTAAATTAATATTAAAGTTAAGGCAAGATAAATTAATGTCATTAGGTTTGACCAAATCAAAGTGATGCAAATGTCACATTATAAAACAACTAAAGTTTAATAGTAATATAGCAAAATTAAAAAAATGTTTATTGAAATGAGATAAAGTATTTTGGAAAGTATAATTCCAAGATACTAAGAATAGAAAGCGTAGCACCTTTGAATATCAAATTAGGTAAAAATTGAAATACGTTGAAATTGCACCAAAGCCATAAAAAAAGTATATAAAATTTTAAATTAAATATTTAATTAGATATAACTCATTTAGAAACATCCAACCACATTTCTTTTGACCTGATTGGACAATGTAATATAATTAACTCAAAGACAAATCTTTTAAAATAGGAGAAATTATACAATAAAAAAAATTTAACATGAAGCATACAAAATTAATAAAAAATTAAATATTTAAAAATGAAAAATGGAATATTTAAATGCATTGAGCTTTAGAGTGTGAGTCAATTGGGGTTTGTTTTGTCTAGATCACACTTTGTTTGTAATTATTGTAAATTACAAAATTAAAAATTCAAAATTAATAATAATTGATTTTTTATTATTAATTGAATATTTATTAAAACTGAAATTAAGTAAATTCAAGCAATCATGTCCAAATCAAAGTGATATATGGGTTACCTAACAAAAGATTTAGAGTTACATTAAAATATGACAACAAAGTAATAATAATTAGATGAAATGACACAAAATGTATAAGAAAGTGTTTTAAGGAGACCTTGGAGATAGTGTAACATATTCAATAATCAATTGAAGTATGAATGAAAATGTTTTGTAAAATATCACAAAATCTTAAGTATTAAAATATTTTAAAAAATATAAAAGAAGATTATTTAATTGTATAATGCTTGTTGAACTAAGTCCAATAACATTTATTTTGCCTTGATCAGATCTCATTAGGAATTTATATGAATTAGAGAAACAAATAAGCATAAATAATGGTGAATTATTATTTCGTGATCAAATTAATATATGTCAAAGCAAAAGCATGATAAATTGAAACAATTAATTATAAGTAAATCAAAACAATGTAAAGGTCGCTTGATATGACAATTTGAATTATGTAGTAATATAAGCAAATCTAAATTTAAACTTCGCAAAAAATGTGGCAAATTTTATGACAAAGTTGGATTCTAAAATACATAAAAGATATAGTGTAACATCCTTAACAATCACATTATGCAAAAATCAAAATATCTCTTAAAATATGCAAAAAAAATATAAATAAAATAAAATAAATATTTAATTGGATAGAGCTTATGGGGGTGATTATAATAACTTCTTTCTCTATAAAACAAAATTTAGTATTACTGTAAATTATTTAACTAAATTTACATAAATAATAATAAATTATTATTTTTTATGTTAAGTAAATATCCATTAATCCTAAAATGATTGATTCAAGATATCTTATACTACCAAATAAAAGTGATGCAAGAGTCATGCCAGAGGACATCAACATTTAAATACTAATATAACCAAATCAAAGCATAAAATTTTTTCAAAAGAGATAAATTGTATGTAGGAGTTACATTCCAAAGCATTATAGAGTTCGATAAAAAAATAAAAATTTCTCCAAAACCCTTTGTAAATCAAACAAACTAAAATAATGAATAACCTAGAAAGGAATATTTTGTTGTACACATCTCATCGTCATGAGTCCAATGACCATTGTATCATCTTGATGGGATTTTGTTTTGATTACTATGAATTATCAAAAAAAATAATCATAAAAAATAAGAAATTATTATTTGAACATTAATAAATTTAAAATAATGTTTAAATGAGCTAAATTAAAATAATTTAATATAACTTAATGAAAGCAATCTAAAGGTCACACGGAGGAGAGTTGAGCTACATTTTAATATAAGAACATCAAATTTAGACATTTTTAGAAATTTGATAAATTTTTTGGGAACGAAAACATTCAAGGAGACTAAGGAGATGGAGTGTAGTGTATGTGTGAATCGAAATATCTTGTAAATTAAAAGAAAATAATGAGAAAAAAACTTTAAAATAAATAAGTAAATATATTATTAGATATAGCTCATTGAGACAAGTTCAATGATTTTTCTTTCCTCTCGATTAAACCTTGATATAAATTATGATGAATTGTAAAAACAAATAAATATAAGCAATAATAAATTATTATTCTATAAATAAATAAATATAAAATAATTTTAATGATGGGTAAGTTGAAATAATTTAATATAAATAAATCAAAATGATGTAAAGATCACACATGAGAAGAATTAGGGCTTCATAGCAAAAAAACAAAATTAAATCAAAATAATTAAATAAATGAGATAAAATGTATGAGAAAATTGCTTTGCAAGGCACTAAAGAAATTTTGTATAATATTCTTCATAACCAAATTAAGTACAAATCTAAAGATCACATAAAATGTGCAAAGTCTCTAAAAAATAAAATATTTTGAAAATATGCTAATAAAAATTTATTTTGATATACTATTCGAGATCTATCTAACAATAGATTTTAGTCTTGAGCTGGCCTCTTTTTGAATTCAAAAATATTACAAAAGTAAATAAGAAAAATAATAAAAAGTTATTATTTAAGTGCAAAATGAATACATATTAAATATAAAATGAGTTAAATTGATGCTACATAATATAGTCCTTTGAAAGTGATGTAAAGGTCACATGAGTTCAAATTTAAAGTTGTAGGATAATATATGCAAGTCAAAAAAAAATATTAGAAGAAATGACATAAATTTTATAGTAAAATTACAATCTAAAACATTGAGGAGATTGAGTGTAGCATCCTTGATAGGAAAATTTTATTCAATTCAAAATATCTTGAAAAGCATGCCAAAATCAAAGAAAATAAAATATTTAGAACCATGAAAGTGATATTTAAATGAGTAGAGATTTTCAAGTTCATTTGCACTACATTAATTTCTTCTACGTGTACCTTAATATCAATTACCACAAATAACTAAAGTAATAAAGCATTAATAATGAAAAATTATAATTTCAATAATAAGTAAATTTAAATTAAGGATGAAATAATATAAAAAGAAGGAATGTTACATCACAAATTAAGAGTAATGTAAAGGCTATAAAAGAGGGAATTTAGGCCATCAACTTAATATAACCAAATCAATGTAAACTATTTCAGTAATTGAGATAAATTATATGAGAAAATTATGTTCTATTTTAATAAAGTAATCAAATACTATATTCATGATAATCAAATTTTGTATAATTCAAAATGCCTCATAAAATAGATAAAAACCTTATAATATCATTTTTTTTTAAAAATAGTAATGAACATTTTGTTCGACATAACTAAATGAGATAAGTCCTCTAAAATTATTTTCATCTTGAGTTGATCATATTTTTAACAACTATGAATTACAAAAGAAATGTATTAGAATAATAATATATTAATCATTTAAAACTAAGTGAGTTTATGTTAAAACTAATATTAGATAAATTAAGGCAATGTAATATAACCAAATCAACGAAAAGTAAAAGTAACATAAGAGAGGACATATAGTCATTTATTAATATATCTAAATCAAAGGAAAATATTTGATAAAATGTGAAAAATTAGATAAGAAAGATGCATTTGAAGACACGACAGAGATAGATTGTGGAATCCTTAATAGTCAAATATTGTATGAATAAAGATATCTCGTGAACATGACAATGTCATACCAAAAAAAACAATGAATAAAAGAAAATTTTAAATTTTATTATATTGTCTAATCATGTTGAGTTGAGAGAAATTTCTTTTGTCAGGATCATACCTCCTTAGAATTATCACAAATAACTAATGTAAATTAACATAAATAAAAAAAATTATTATGTAAATTTTTAATAACTACACATTAGAGTTGAAATGATTCAAATTAAAGCAATAAAATAAAGCTAATTCAAAATATTATAAAAGTCAAATGATAAGTGAATTTGTGTTTCGTAGTAATATATTAAAATCAAAATGAAATATTTGAAGAAATGAGTTAAGCTTTATAGGAAAGTTGAATTCTAAGATATTAAGCTAGTCAAGTGTAGCATCCTTAATCATTAAATTAGGTAACATTAAAAATGCCTTACAAAGTGTGCCAAAGTAATTGAAAATAAAATATGTAACCATTTCAATTTGAATATTTAATTAGAAAGTGCTCATCAAGATAAACATACCAACCTTTGTTCCATCTTGGTTAAATCTCATTTTGAATTTCTATGAATTACTAAACTAAATTTAGATAAATAATAATAAAATATTATTTTTATATAAAGTAAAGTTGAAATGAAATAAATCGAAGAAATGCAATTTGCATAAAAATACATAGAACTTAAAAAAGGATTTAAGGTCACGTACGAGGCTTTTATGAATTACATAAAAGTATAACTAAACAAAAAAAAATTAAAAAAAGAGATAAATTGTTTAGGAAGGTTGCATTATGTGATATTATGGAGATCAAATGTAACATTCTTGATCATCAAATTATTTATAAATCAAAATTCCATAGGAAATGTTCAAAGGTAATTGAAAATAAAATATTTTAAAATATAATAAATTATATTTAAATGGTTTAAGCCCATCGAGATAAGTCCCATAATTTATATTTCATTTTGATCACACTTTGTTTTGAATTAATACAAATAACAAATATAAATTTCCATAAAAACAATGGTTAATGTTTTTATTATTAGGTCAAATATCAAAGTTGAAATGAGTTGAATTGAAGCAATCTAATATGATCAAATGAAAGGAATGTATAAGTCACATGAGTTGAAATAAAAAAATTTTATTTTATATTGTTTTGTCTTCTTTTATGAGACATTTTGATTCACACTTGATTTGATGATAAAAGGTGCTATAATTGATTTCCTTAGTATCTTTGAATATAACTTTCTAGCACACTATATCTCATTCTTTAACTTGTTTACCTTCGTTTAGTACTATTGTGCTATAATTAAAAATCTCCTTTTTTTTGACCTTTACTTAATATTAAAATTTTAATTTATTACTATTTAGGCTAATTTAATTTTGGTAATTCATATAATTCCAAAGAAGATCCACATGGGATGGAAGAAACATCATTGAATTTGTCTCAATGAGTACTATGTAATTAAACATTAATTTATATTATATTTAAATATTTTAATTTCAAGTATTTTGATGCATGTTATAAAATATTTTAATTTACACTTGACTTAGTGGCTAAAGATGTTACATCACTTTGATTTGGCTGTGTTATGTTTTATTAATTTAACACAACTTAGCGTTAATTTATATTTACATGATATTAAAATAATATATTATTGTTATTATTTGTGCTTTCTTACTTTGATAATTCTCAATAATTTTAATTGAGTTCTTATCAAGATGAAACAAACATTGTTGAGCTTTTATAGACAAGATCTTTCAAATTAAACATTTGATTTAATATAATTTATATGTTTTAGTTTCTATGGTTTTGATAGATTCATGGATAATTTTGATTTGTATTTAATTTGGTAGTTGTTGTTTTTTTAGTCTACCTTTTTGTCTTGAATAGGTCTTGATGAGCTCTCTCTAATTAAATACTATATTTTTTTTTAATATTTTACTTTTATTTAATTTAGCAAATGATATGAAATATTTTAATTTACATTTGATTTAATGGTTGAAGATGTTGCACTGCTTTATTTTTATTATATTACATTACCTCAATTTATCATTTTTTTGATTTTGATATATTTTTACATAATATAAAAATATTAAATATTATTTATTATTCTTGTTAGTTTTGCTAATTAATAATTATTCTAACTAAGATCCTATCAAGATTAAAAAGATATTGTTGAACTTTTGTCCATGAGCTTAATGAAAATACATATCTATTTTAATATTTTTCAATGTTTTATTTTTTAATGTTTGGGTAGCTTCATGGTTCATTTTGTTGTGCTTGATTTGGTGATCTTTGTTATTATTGTCTATCTTCTTAGTTTAGGAATGTATTTTTCTCATATATTTATTTCATTTCAATAATTGTTTCTGTCATTTTTTAATGAAACTCTAATTCTATTCTTGTGTGACTTTTATATTATTTTAATTTTCTTATATCATATTCCTTCACCTTATCTAATTCTAATTTAATTATATATTTAATTATTATTTAGATAAAAATTTATTATCATTCATCAAATTTTCTAATTCATAATATTTGAAAAAGATGGCTTATTGAGATGAAACTATTAACATTACTCTCATGCCAATGAGCTCAATCAAAAAAATTAATCATTTTAACATTATTAAATGTTTTATTTTGTAGAATTTCAAATTATTTTTTGAGTTATTTTGATTCATACCTAATTTGATGATCAAGGGTATTGTGCTTAGTTTCCTCAGTATCCCTTGATGCAATTTTTAAGTAAGATTAATCTCTTTGCTTTGAATTTATTTCCTTCAATTTGTTATATTATAGGGTAACTCCAAATCCCGTTTAATATGACTTTTAGATAAATTTTTTCTTGTTTGGTTATATTGATTCAGTTTATCTCATTTGAGGTTTAATATATATTTACTGTATATTAAAGTAATAGCTTGGTTTTTATTCTTATTAACTTTTGCAAATGACAATAATTTCAAAAGAGCTATAATCTTGACAAACCAATCTTCATTGGCATCATCACAATGAACTATACCCAATTAAATAATCATTTTTATATTTTTAAAAGTGTTGTTTTTTTTGGTTTTGGTATGCTTTATGCGATATTTTTACCCATACCTATGATAATCTAGAATACTAAAGTTCAACTTTCTTTTATCATATTACATCACTTTTATTTAAATATATTATAGAGCTTGAATTTACTTCATCTAAACTTTAACATATATTGACTAAATATTAAAATAAAAAATTTATGTTTATTTTTTCTTATTTATTTATGTAATTTTTAGTAATGCCAAATATGGTTCTATTGATATAAAATAAACATCATAATACTTGCCTTGTTGAGTGCTATCCAATTAATTTTTTTTTAATATTTTCAAATATTGTTTTCCAAGCTTTTAACATATTTTATGAGATATTTTAATTCATACTTGATTTCATGATTGAGGATGTTACACTATATCTCATTTATATCTTGGAGTGTAATTTTCTTATATGCTATGTATTTAGTTTGGTAATATTATTAAGTAATTAAAAAGCTCCTCTAATCTAACTTTTACATCGATTTGATTTTGTTATATTATGTTATTTAAATTTATCTTTTTTAGAAATATACTTATTTATTATAAAAAAATAACTTCTCATTTTTTATATTTATTTCTAAAGTACTTTAATTCGAAAAGATTTCGAATCAAGGATGAACAAATTTCATTGGACCTTTTTGAGCGAGCTCAACAAAAAGAAATACCCACTCCCAATATTTTAGAATATGTTTTCCTAGGTTTTCACATAATTTACAAGACACTTTGATATATATATATATAATTTGTCAATTATGATGTTAAAGTCAATCACCATATTATTTTTTTCATTCCCACATAATTTGTCTCTTATTTTACAATTTGTTTTCTTTAATTTGGTTATATTAATGTGAAAATATAATTGTTCTCACCAAATATATTTCGATAAGTTTTTGTTATATTGTTTAAATTAATTTAACTTTAGCATTAATATATATATTTAATTAATTCTTAAAAATTAATTTCTTATTAATATTTCTTATTTTACTTTAGAAATTCACAATATTCCAAAGAGATCCAATTGAGATTAAAGAAATATCATTAGGCATGTCTTGATGTGCTTTGTTTAATAGAATAGTCATTTTTTATTTTCTTAAAAATATTTTTAGTTTTGAGGATTTAGTTCCATTTTATGAGGTATTTAAATTTAAATTAATATCTAATTATTTAGGTCATTTAATCATTTTGGCTTCATTATTTTTCACTACTTTAATTTATCACACTTCATCATTTTCATTTAGTTACATTACTAATTTGCTTTTGTAAATTAAGGTAATTCTAATTGAGTTCCTATAGAGAGGAAATAAACATTGTTGGATTTATCTTTACTAGCTAAATCTAATTAAATATTCATTTTAATAATTTACTTTTTTAATTTTCTAAAGTTTAGTTAACTTCATGGTTTTTTAAATGTGTAGCTGATTTGGTGGTTATGGTTATTACAATATATGTCCTCGGTCATGGAATGACTCTTTGTTAAATAATTTATGTTATCTCTATAAATTGTTTTTTTGTTATATAACTATGAAACTCTAACTCACAGATCATGTGACTTTTGAATTTCTTTGATTTTTTTATTGTTTTCCTTCAAATTATATAAGTTTCCATTTTAACTTATATTTACTTACTATTTGTAGAAATTTTACTTTCTTTCATTTCAATTACATTTTGAGAAATTTCATGCCTCACCTTATGATAAAGAATGTTACAGAAGATCACTTTTTCTTCAAATAAAAGTTATCGATACTTCTTATATCACTTCCTAAAATTTGTTTTTTCTTTTATTTAGCTATATCAAAGGGATCAAGTCTAACATTCTGAACCATCAAATAAACTACAAATATACCTCAAAAAGTTTTTCAAATCCATAGAAAATAAAAAATTTTAAAATATAAAAAATAAATATTTCTTTGATTAGAGCTCATTGGTATGAGACCAATAACATTACTATTATTTCAATTAGTCCACTTTGAAATTACTGGGAATTAATAAAGTAAATCAGAAAAAAGAATAATAAATAATTATTTTATAATAATAAGTAAACATTTATTGATGATAAAAATATGGTAAATTAAGAATTATATTATATCAAACTCGAAGACATGTGAAAGTGATAAAGTGATAAAAAATTACTAATTATGATAAATTATATAGAAAAAGTGCATTCTATTATAATAAGAAGATCAAGCATAACATCACTAATTATCAAAGAAGATACAATTAAAAATTCTTGGGAAAATATTCCTAAATCATAAAAAATTGAATACATAAAAATATAAAAGTTAATATTTAATTATATAAATTTTATTGTGACTAGTCTAATGGCATTACTCTTATTTAAATAAAAACTCTTTTAGAATTACTATGAATTACAAAAAAAATAAGCATAAATAATAACAAATTATATTTTATTATTACAAAAATATATAATAAAGCTAAAATCTAATAAGTTGATGAAGTACAATATTTCAAATTCAAAGCAATGTCATAGAAGCAAGGTGTAACATTTAGTGTCACATAGATATACATCAAAATCAAACAAAAACAATTCATGAAATCATATAAACTTACTAGGAAAGTTGCATGGCATGAAGCATTTATTATTATTATTATTATTAAATAAGTTACAGATGGAAGAAAATTTCAATATGCTCATTTGTAATAATTGAAAATTAATGGAACATTTTCAATAAAGAATTTATTATTTTAACATCACATTTACATGCTTCTACATCATCTTGCCTTCATAGTGTCATACAAGAAAAATGAAATGCTATTCATTTGGTTGTAGATTTTACATCCTCACAAAGTTCTCGTTTTCATACACCATCTAATGTACTATGTAATTATTGATTTTATTTTGATAGTATTTGTTCTTGCTAGAAATATATTTTGTAATATCAATTTTCATCTTTTGGAGGACCACTCAACAATCTATGATGAATTTCTAAATACAATGCTTATGTAAAGATGATATCTTGAAGGACCACTTAGGAATCTATCATGAATTTCTAGCTACTATTCCAATGGTGCCCAAAGTTCTACATCTAAAGCATATGAAAAAATAGCAAAAAACTGTGTAAGTGTATACATAAGGGAATACAAGTGTTGGGTGATGCCATAAGTTTGGACATTAATTAAAAAACACCTAAAAAAATTTACATGTCACTAAATAAATAATTATGCACCCCGCATCAAATGGGATGATTACTTTAGTGTATGATTCATAACAATTTATTTCAAATAAGACAAAGTTGTACTTGGTTCTCATTTTTTAAGTACTTTTGTCATTACTATGAACAATCTCACATATGCATTACATTGGATGTACTATATCCAATAAAAAATTAAAAATAACATCTTTAACTATAATTTTATTAAAAGTTTACAAAAAATAAAAAAGTCAACTATGAAATGTGTTGAATGCCTATCCTCAGGAATTGAACTTACAATCAACCAGTAACCAAATGTATAACTCAACCATGCAGTTTTCTTACCTCAGTTTAAATTTTCATTTCCCGTCTTTAAATTTTCTTTTTTAGTCCCAAAATTTTTCATAAATTTATATAAATTATATTTTTTGCATGAACCTATCACAAGTTATGAATTACAAATAATAAATTTCTTCACTATTTCTCCCTAGTATATACTATGATTTAGCTTCATTGTTTAAGCAAATTTTGAGGTATCAATCTAAAGTTCAGTTTTTTTATTGGACCATCTACTGAACCTTACAACCACTTCGTCAAAGTCATAAAATGATTAAATGCTTATTTCGTAAAAATTAAATGCCTTTAGTTTATATGAAATCAAATGTTTTATTTCTCTACATGACATTATGAAAGAATTTAATGCCTTTGTTAAACCCTTTGATACCTTTCAAATCTATATTAAACAATGTAATGGGCACTTGGTTGAGACTCAACAGAAAACTAATAAAAATTTGTTGGACCATTTGAAATTCTCATTTAATAGTTTAATCTTAATCAAAAAATAATATTTCATGAACATGTTAAGCATCCATATAGTTTGCTTGGATCATTCAATCAATTCATTGGATCATGAAGCACATATGTCCAATGAAAATTCTTTGTACCTATAGATTTGAAAAAATAACAATTACTTTTTTTTTCATTCCCACTAATCAATATAGAGAAATGGCCTTGCCACGATGCTCTTACCATACCACACATTAACTTAGTTTGAAAATTTAATAAATATTCTCAAAACCATAAACTTTTTATAGAGAAGGCTCAACTTCAATTTCTAAGAAATATTTTCTAGAATTTCTCTGAAAATTTTGTCCCCTCTACTCTTGTCAAAAGTATTTCCAATTTCATTCATTTTTTTGTCTTCTAATTACCAAGTTCATTGTCAATCACATCTTCCTCTCTAGTTAAAATTTCTCTATGTGATTGATCTTTCCCTTCTACTATATATATAGAGAGAGAGAGACAGAGTGAGATAGAGATGAACAATGTTTCTATTTGTGTCAAATATATACCTTATTGGAATTAAATTCTTTGCATTTCAAGTCTAAATATTTTGTCACTTTTACTAGATAGCATTTATACTTAGCTTCTTCTAAAATTATTCATTTAAACAAATGTTTGTAAATATTCATTCATATAATTTTAAATATTTTTTAATAATTATTGTATGTTTTAAGATACATTTTGACTCATAACTTTTTAAACAGTTGAGGTTTCCATACTCAATCTCCTTGGTATATTAAACTACAACTTCTCGAATAATCTATGTCGTTTCTTCTTTATGTTTTGTTTTAATTTTTTTTGTTAATAAGTAACTCTAAATCTCTTCTCACATACCTTTACATTGCAACAATTTTGTTATATTACCTTGCTTCAATTTGTCTCCTTTCAACTTTAATATATATTTTCTTAGTACAAAAAAATAATTTTTCATTATTTGTATAAACTTTTTTTGTGAAATTTCAATAATTCTAAATGAGGTATTATTGAGGCAGAACAAGCTTCATTGGTCTCACCTTGACAAGGCCTATCAAATGAAAACAAGATTAATACATTTTTTATATTTTATTTTTGAGGGCTTTGGCATGCTTTACAAGAGTTTTTAAATTTTACTTTATTTGATGATTACAAATGTTACACTAATTGTCTTTCCTTTCTTGGAATGCTTCTTTCCAAAATAATTTATCTTTTCCTCTTATTTTTTTTGTTTGATTTGGTTGTATTGCTATATAGCTTTGAAACTACCCTCGTGTAACCTTTATATTATTTTATGGTATATCGAATTAATTCACTTTCACTCATTTCAACTTTAATATTATTTAATATTAAAATCATAATTTATTATCATTTATATTTATTTACTTTGGTAATTCATAATAACTCCAAATAATGTCCAACCAATACAAAGTGATTGACATTTTACTTGTCACAATGGTCCTTATCTAATAAACTATTTATTTATATATTTTCAATTGCTTTTTTCTTGGGTTTTTGTAAATTTATAAAATATTTTGATGTTTAATTGATTGGATGATCACTTTATCAATTTGTAGTAATTGCACTTGATGTCACTCAAGATTAAACAAATATCATTAGACTCATATTAATGAATTATGTCTCATTAAATATTTATTTTTCATATTTTTTAAATATTTTTTAGGGTTTTCAAAGGATTTATTAAATATCTTCCATTATCGCTAATTTGATCTTCAAGGATGTCACAATGTGTCTCCATAGTGTATTAGGTTGTAACTTTTAGCAATTGTATCATTTCTTCCAGCTTCTCTCCTTGACTTGGCTGTATTACTATGTATTTTTAAATCTCCTCGACATGTCACCTTTACCTTGCTTTTATTTAATTATTTTACATCGCTTAAATCAAGTTCACATTAGTTTAAATTTATACTTACTTAATATTAAACTAATAATTTATTATTACTTATGTTTATTCAGTTTTATAACTTGTAGTAATTCCAAATGAGGTTAGATAAGGATGAAAAAGATATTGTTAGACTAATCTTGATGAGCTTTATTCAACAAGTTTTAAATTTAAAAGTCTTTAGATATTTTAGTTTCAAGGATTTGTCCATACTTTGTGAGATTGCTTTCTATTCATGCATGGTTTGATGATTGAGGACATTACAATCAATATCGTTAGTCTCTTGGAATGAAACAACCTCACACAACATATCTCATTTCTTTAAAAAGATTTTTTTATTTGGTCAAACTACTATACAACAATCAATTTGTCTCAATTTATCCCATTCATGCTTTAATATATAATTACTAAATTTGATAACAACAATTTCTTATTATTAATTCTTATTCATTTCAACAATTTGTAGTAATTCTAAACGACATCTAATCAAGATCTAACAAATGTTGTTGCCCTCATCTTAATGAGCACCATTAAATTATACATATATATATATATATATATATTAGTTTCTAGTGGTTCAATATATTTTATAAGGTATTTCATTTTGTAACTAACTTGGATATACAAGATGTTGAACTTGACTTTTTAGTACCTTAAAATATAGCTTTCCTAAAAACTTTATGGTATTTCTTCAAAATTATTTTCATTTATTTTTTTATGTTACAAAATAACTCTAAATCTCATCATCTTTAACATTTTAATGGAATTTCTTTAGTTATATTATATTTCTTCAAGTAATTTCAATTTTCCTTTAATACATATTTATTTAATATTAAAATAACAATTTATTTTTATCAATGCTTTTTTACTTTGATAATTCACGATAATTCTAAATGGGATCGATTCGAGAAATAATAAATATTATTGGACCAATTTTCATGAGTTCTATAATAATAAGCATTTACTTCAATATTTTTAATTATGTTTTAGTTTTTATATTTTGTGGCAAGGCTATGCATTTTTTTGATTTATACCTTCTTGGATGATCGAAAATATTACATTAAATATCAGTAGCATATTAGAATGCTACTTTCTCAAGTAATATATCTTATTTCTTAAAATGTTTTACTTTCATTTGGTTACGATACAATGAAACCCTTATTCTCCCCTTTGGTTAACTTTAGATCACTTTTGTTTAGTTATTCTCTAATTCTATAATTCCCCCATTTCAAGTTTAATATATATTCACTAAAGTTAATGTAATAATTTCTTATTTTTTATGCTTGCATAGTTTTGTAATTCATAATAATTCAAAATGACATACGATGGAGATAAAACAAACCTCACTAGACTCATCTAAACATGCACTATCTAATTAAATATTCACTTTTATATTTCTAATATTTTATATTTTGGAATATTTAATTTTATACTTAATGTTTGTTGTACCTTGAAATTGAACTTTTGTGTAAAGTTTATCTTATTTCATTAATTTATTTTTCTTTCACATTATCATATGTTTATGTAACTCGAAATCTTTTCACATGTGACTTTTAAATAGCTTTCATTTTGTTACATTATGTTTCATTAATATTTCCTATGTCTACTTTAATATATATATTTACTTCATATTAAAATTGTAATTTACCATTATCTAAGCTTCTTTACCATCTAACACTTACTAATTGCAAATCAATTTTGATATAGACAAAAAAATATCGATGGACTTGTCACAAGGAGCTCTATCTAGCTAATTATTATTTTTATTTTGCAATATTTATTTTCAAGGATTTTGGCAAACTTTGCAAAGAGTTTTGATTCGTACAAAATTTCTTGATTAATTACAACACATGATCTCCTTAGTATTGGAATCTAATTTCCTATATAATCTATCTTATTTATTCAAAATTTTAACTTAGTTTTGATTATATTACTATGTAACTCTAAATCTCTTCTCCTACAATTGTTATAATATTTTGACTTGATAAGATTGCATTGCTTAAATTTAATTATTTTCATTTCCATATAAACTTTCTTAATATTAAATAATAAGTTAGTACTAATTTTCTTTATTTATTTTGGTAAGTTACAATAATCCATACAAAATTTCATCAAGAAAAAAATGTCATCAAAATCATCAGGATGAGTTCTATCCATTTAAAAAAATTATTTTTATAATTTAAAATATTTTATTTTTTGTGAGGTCAACATCTTTTATATGACCATTTGATTTGCAACACATTTTATGATGGCACATCACACATGTCCCTCATTGTATCTTGGAATGAATCTTTTTTGTGCACATTGTCTCATTTTTTCACATTCTTGTCTAATATTTGGATATATTACATTACTTAAATTTATCACTTTTCTAGTTTAATAAATAGTTATTAAACATTAAAATAATATTTTTTAAAAATTTTCACTTATTTATTTTTGTAATTCATAGTAAAGTTAACTAGGTTTTCTGAGATGAAATAAATATCACGAGATTCTTCTGGAAAAGCTATATCCAACTAAATATATTTCTAAAATTTTTAAATATGTTATTTTTAATGGTTTTGGTGACCTTTCTGAGAAATTTCGATTCTCAATTAATTTGACCAATGATTCTTTGCCAAAACTATTTATATAACATATATATATATATATGCATATTATATTTTCAATTTTTTTTATTCAGTTTGGTTATTTTGTTATGAAACTCAAATTCTCCTGTCATGCGAATAATATGATTTCTTAATTTGGTAATATTTTATTGCTTTAATTTATTGTATTTTAGATTTAATATATATGTACTTAATATTAAATAAAAATTTATTACTATTTATGTTCAATATTTTGGTAACTTGCTACAATTGCAAATGAAGTCCAATCCTGGAAAGAGCAAGTGTTGTTGGAATTATCTCAAAATTCAAATATTCATTTTTATATTTTTAAAATTTTTATTTTATATGATTTTTTATTACTTATAACGCACTTCAATTCATAGTTAATTAAATGAGCAAGGAAGTTACACTGAATCTCATTAGTATTTAAGAATGTAGTATTCCTATATAATTTACCTCCATTTTTCAACTTTTTGGTTTTGAATTGTATTATTGCTATGAAACTCTAAATCTCTTAATGTGTCACAATTACATGTCTTTTATTTTGTTACATTATATTGCTTCATCTAATCTCATTTTTTCTTTAAAATGTTTTAACTCAATATTTAAAAAAAAGTTAGCATTATATATGCTAATTTATTTCGATATTTTGAAAGAATTCCTTGTGGACAAATTGATATGAAAGAAACTTTATTGTACTTAGCTTGATGAGTTCTCATTAATTGACTATTTAGTTTTGAAGTTTTTAAAAAATAATTTCTTAGGTATGGTCTTTCGTTTTCAAAAATTTTTAAACTTTCATGATTTCATCTTCAGGAATGTTACGCTAAATCTTCGTAATAACTTGGGATAAAATTTTCCATGTTGTTCAAATCATTTCTTAAACATTTCTTCCTTTATTTTGTTTATGTTACTACATGACTATATATCTCCTCCAATGTGACATTAACTGGACTTTGACGATGTTAAACTATGTTGCTTGAATTTATATCATTTCAATTTTAACATAGAATTAATAAATATTTAAAATATTAATTTATTATGACTTATAATTATTTAATATGATAATTTGTATTAATTTTAAGCAAATTCTTATCAAGAAAAATAATCATTAGACTTAACTAAACACCTCTATCCATTTAAATTTTACTTTTTTATATTTTTAAATATTTTATTTTCAAAGATTTTGTCATATTTTATGTGGCATTTCTATTGGTATCTTTTTTGATGTTCAATGAAATTACAATAAATCTCCTTAATATCTTTCACAAATAATTTGCCTCTATTCTTCAAATTTTTTACTCTTATTTTATTAAATTACATTTCATCTATATACCTTATTTTATCTATTATATATATTTACTAAATATTAATTAAATTAATTTCTATTCTTATTCAATTTGCTAAATTATTATAATTCAAAAAAATATCAGATCAACCCAAACGAATTGTGGTTCAACCAATTGAGATGAGCTCTATCAAATTAAATATATAACTTTTTTAAAATATTTTATTTTCAAAACTTTTTTCATGCTTTAAAACATATTTTTAATAGTACTTGATTTTATGATCGGTGATTTTATACATAATACTCATAGTATTACGAAATAACATTTTTCATACAATTAATCTCTTTTCCTTAATTTTTTTATTTAGTTATAGTACTACGTAACTCTTTTTTTTTAATCTCTTATAATGTGACTTTTGCATCCACTTGATTTGGTTATAACACATTTCTTCAATCTATCTCATATCAACTTTAACATAAGATGCCAATTTCTTTATTTCCAATTGTGGCTAAATCGAGTTATAACAAACATATTTGGACATGACCCAATGAGCTCTATTCAAATACATGTTTATTTTTATATTTTCAAAAAAATTATTTTGAGGGATTTTGCCTTCTTTTATGAGTTATTTTGATTCATACAATGTTCAACTTTTGAGGATTATTTAGTTGATCCTTATTTTAATTATACTATCATGAAACTCCGAATCTCCTCTCATGTGACCTTTATATCGTATTAATTTGATTATATTATGCTACTACAACTTTTCTCATTTTATCTTTAATATATATTTACTTAATATTTAAATAATAATATATTATTATTTATTCCTAGCTAAATTAGAAATTTTAAAAAATTCTTAATGAGGATTGATTGAGAGGAAACAAATATCAGTGGACTCAGCTTCATAAGAAATATCAAATTAAATATTCATTTATATATTTTTAATAATATTATTTTCTTTAGTTTTTGCATTTTTTATCATACATTTTTTGTACTGAATTTATTTATCAATGATGTTACAATTAATCTTAATAACTTGGAATGTAATTTTTTTGTATAATTTGTCTCATTTTTTAATTTTTTTTGTTTCATTTAGTTATATAATTATTAAACTCTTATTCTCTACTAGTGTGACTATTAAATCACTTCTACTTGATTATGTTAAATTACTTTAATTTATCTAATATTGTTTCAATTAGTATTTTCCTAATATAAAATAATAATTTATTTTTTAAATTTATTTATTTTGTTAATAGATAATAATTATAAATATAGCCTTATTAAGGTGAAACAACAATTGTTGGTGTAGTCTTACGAAGCCCTACACAATTAATTTTTTTTTTTGAAAATTTAAAATATTATCTAGTATTTTAGTTTATTTTATGAGATATTTTGATTTGTATCTAATTTGATGAGCAAGGATGCTACAGTTGATCTTCATAGTATCTTCAAATGCAACTTTCCTATAAAATTTATCCTATTTTTTTGAAATATTTTTCTTTGATTTGGTTATATTTGAATGTAATTCTAAATCTCCTCTCATGTGAATCATTGCATATCTTGATTTGGTTATATTATGTTTTTTAATTTATATTATTCTAGTATTAAACATATTCTTAATTAATAATAAAATATTAATTAATTATTATTTATATTTTGTTCTTTTTGCAATTTATACCAATTCCAAATGAAGCATAACTTTTGTTAAACAAATATCATTTATCTCGACAAAATGAAATCTATCATAACAAGTAAACATTTTGTGTTTTTAAATATGTTATTTTGTTATGTTATTTTCGAGTCATCCTTGAATTTGATAATTCAAGAATTAATTATTCAGCAATTTATTCTAACGGGCTTATTAAAGGTGAAATTTGTTTACATGTAATGAACAAGCCATGCACTTTTGAAGATTGTGAATTAGTGGTCTTAAAAGCAACTTGAAGTGTTCAACAAGTTTCAAAGATTGAAGACATGCACATCAACTTTGATGAGATTTTGTTTTACTATGAAATTAATGTTAACTTCTTCATTTTAAGACACTCTTCTTATTATCAATTTAATATAATATTTAGGCATCTAATTATTCAATCATCTTCTCAATTCAAAAAATAAATAGGATTCAATTTTTAAATTTCTTAATTTTTTAATGGTTCAATTCGTACTAAAACTAAAAATTTATAATTCTATTATTGAATGATTTTTTCTTTGTTAAATCACACTTTTGTATTCTTTTCAAATTCAATATTAGGTTGATTGCTAAATTTTTATTATATCAAAAAATAATTAAAATACAATTTTCATAATTAAATAAAAAAAAATTATGACACATACTAAGCTATGCCTAAATTCAAAATATCAAGCTGGGTAGGACCGAACAAGCTCTCAGAAGCTTAAGGTAAGGAAACGGTTGGAAACAAATCAGGACGAGCTTTTTCTGTTAATGACCAATTCCTGAACTTGGTAGTTTAAGGTGGTGGATAGAGCTAGGAAACACTTAAAGCAAGTATGCATTCATTGGCTTGTAAATATATAAACTTGTATGCAATGAGTACATCTAGGTGATCACTTATTAAGTGCACAAGTGGGAAGCCAGTCATATCCATGCTCTACATAATACCTTCACCAAAGTGTTTATAAATTCCAAGCACTATCATTCCCTAGATGTGGGACAAAAATCCCTTATTCCCTTTTGCATAAAAAATTGAGAGCACTCACAACCATTCGATCACACTTTTTTCGTGATTGCATAGTTAAGATTACCTTCACCTTTAAATAGTAAGCTTCATGGATCCAACCGTCTAATATATGAGTTGATCAAATGGTTACTACATCTATTATAATTGATTGAGCCATTTGGCAATCATGATCTCGTCTGGCTTCATGAAATGGCTACTTTTAGTTTAGCAATTTAAAATAATTGATCTTTGATTTTATGGACTAGATCTGTCCTCTTGGAACTATATAGTGTAGATCTAATATTAGTTTTATTGACGATTAACGAAATGATCAATATCTCATCTGAATTGCTCGACTAACCAAGATCTAATGAAGCTGAATCGAACCATTTAGAACACATCTACCATTGTACCATTTCATTAGATTATCTACATCTCTTTTGTGCTGATCTAATAGCTCCAACCAAAAGAAAACTAAAATTAGAAGTAATTTTTCAAGGCACTTCGCAACTAAAAGAGACTAATATAAATCTTCTTACACCTGATTATGACTATATAAAATAGATTTTGGTGAAACTATAAAGAAGATGTTTATGTTATTTACTAATATTACTAATGCACTAAAAAAATCTTTGAAAAATACTTTCTAATAGAGAACTTTTAAAAAAGTGCTAAGGATACTGCCAAAAGAGTTTGATCCTGTTGCCATAGTAATAAGGGCAACCAAAGACATGAATCAACTCATATTGGATGAGCTACTTTGGAGAATTGTTAACGGTAAAAATTTAGATGAATAGAAGGGTTGAAAATGAGGGTTATACCTATAAACAAACCATTAACTAATAAAAGAGTAACTATTGGCATTTAAAGAAAGAAACGAGGATTCAGATGAGGCATTGATCTTTTTTATGGATTTGAAGGAAGAGGTAAATTTTCATGTTAAAGGTTTAGCAAAATATTTGGCAAAAATAGTTTTAAAGATAAATTAGAAAAAGAAGAAAAGAAGGGAGAAGATGAAGGCTCTGAGATTTTATGATTGCAGTCAAACTGGCTATATTAGATCAGAGTGTCCACGACCAAAAAAAATAAAAGAAAAGATGAGGAAAACAAGAAGAAATTCTTCCAAGCTGAATAATGTGTTTAGGAAGATTCTAACTCCACAACTTAAAATAATGAAGAGGAAGGAATGTTGTGCTTCATGATAAATGATGTTTGAAGCACATTTACTAAAAAAGAATTGAATGAGGTAAGCACTTTTCCTTTTGATGTTCTTGAAGATAATTATAGAAAATTCATCAGTACTTCAACTTCTATATTTTTTGTGCAAATAAAAAATAAAAAAAATGATCATCTAGATTTTTTTAATGAAAGAAGATAGTAAAAAAAATATAAAGGCTTCAAATTTTTGATGAAACAAATTCCATGATTATTGAGAATACTTAATTGAAAGATGGAATTACCTGTTTAAAACAAAATTTCACGTTCCCAAACTTGTAAAATTTTCTAATGCTTGAAATGGTGTTCATTTTTCTAAACATAAATATATGTCTTCTTTTGAACACATGCAAAATATTTGAAATATTAAATGCTTTTGTTGTTGTAGAAATGAACATTGCATCAAGGATTGTAAAATTAAGAAAAATATTTCAAGTTTAAAATCAAGTTTCAAAATGGAAAATTAAGAATGACAATAAATTCTCTTATAATGAATGTTAGTAGTTAACCAAAGTATGCAGATACAATATGTAAAATAAATTTTCAACACTAAAATTTATTAGATTTAGTGATAATATGAATTTCTTTGAACATGGTGGACATTATAAGCAACTATAGCTTGCTAAATTCAATAATTGTTAGGAAGTAAATATCATAGTTCTTTTAGGAGATTCTTTGAGAAACTATGATTGGATTCAAATATAATTTATTATTAAGAAATTAAATGTTTTATAGTTTATAAAAAAATTTATTTTATTTAATAAGCTTTTTTGAAATAAAGAAGTCCATAAAAAATCTTGTTAATTAGATTTGAGAATCAGAAAGATAAAGATATATATATATAATATTTAATGAGTCAATCCTAAAAATCTTTAATAGAAATTTAAATTAGGTTTATGAATCTTGAATTGAAGAAAGGGATTGCATGGAACAAAGAGAAGAATATAATGCATAAGGTAATCATTAGGTAAAACAAAAATTGTGTATATTGCACTTCCCTTTTGATGGTGTCAAAAGGGGAGAATGAATATGGTTTAGATAAAATTTATAATAGTCATAAAGTGAGGAGAAGGATGCAGTAAAAGAGAGCATGAAGTAAAAGAGAGCTTCTATATTTTATTTTTAATACCTCTTATCATTTATTGAATATTTATTTCTTTTTGTCATATTTTTATGTAAATATTTGTGTCATGCTATTATCAAAAGAAGGAGATTGTTGAGTCATCTTTGTAGTTGATGAGTCAAGCCTTAAATTTTTGTCATTGTTTTATAATGGGCTTATTTAGTATAAAATAGGATTACATGTAAGGAATAAGCCATTAACCTTTGAAAATGGTGAAAAATGATCTTCAAAGAACCTTGGAGTGTTCACTAAATTTGATGGATCGAAGGCATGAATGTCAGCTTCAATAAGGTTTTATTTTATTATGAACTTAGCTTGATGGTTTTATGCACTCTCCTTTCATACAATTTTCAAATCATATTTGGGCATCTAAATTATTCAATCATCTTTTTGTTTTTACAATGAAATAAGATTCAATTTTTCAAAATCTCAATTCCTTTTGGTGTTCAAAACTGACATAAACCATTCATTGATAATTTTCTTCTTAAATTATTCTTTTCTTGGTTAAATCATACTTTTGCATTCTTACCTAATTATATGTATGGTTTATTCTTAAATCTTCATTACACGAAAAAATAATTCTACTAAGGTTTTCACAATTAAATAAATTAAAAACATTTGTGCCACATCCAAAGATGTTCACAAATGCAATGCTCACAATCCTAAGGTCAAGAAACTGTCAGAAGCAAATTGAGTTGAGCTCATTCTAGCTAACATTGAATTCTTTAAATAGGTGAGGCAAGGTAGTGAATAATGAGCTTGGTATCTCCCAAAAAAATTTCGTATGATTAAGATTAGACCCATTTAAAATTGTATGCTGTGAGTATGCCTAGGTGATCAATTATCAAGCAGACAAAGGGGGGGGCCACCCACTTTATGCTTTGCATAACACCTCTGCTCGAATGCTTATAAATTAAAAATACCTATCATTCTCTACAATGTGGGACAAAGCATTACGCCCATCTACATCAAAAACTAACAATACTCAAATCCATTCGATCACAAATTTTTGTTATCGAATGGTGGAGATCGCCTCCTTTTTCAAACAGTGAGCTTAATTGATCCAACTGTCCATTTCATAAGCCAACTAGATTGTTATAGTTTCATCTTCTATAGCTTATTGATCCATCTGATGGTCGTGGTCTAGTCTGTCGTCAACATAAGGCCATTTTTATTTTTACTAATTGAAATAATCTATCTTAGATTTGATGGCCCATATCTCTTCTATTTCAATCCTACAGTCCAAATCTAGTACTTATTTTGTCATTGATAATCAAATGATCAAACACTCATTTGAATTAATCTAGTGACCATGATCTAATCAAGCTCGATCCAACCATCTACAACACATGGATTTATAACGTTTGATTATACTATCGACATCTCTTTTGTGTCAATCCAATGGCTCAAGTCAACCATACTGAATGACTAAATAAATAGACATTATATATGCCTTACACTAGTTGATTTAAAATAAATTACAAGTCATTCGAAAAAGTGTTTTAGGGTGTTTGGCCATAGCTTCTTAAATAGCATTTACTTGTCTTTCTAATGACTGCAACAAACATTTTTCAATAAATACATAAAAATTGTGAATGAAATAACAAAAGATTGTGAACAAGATTTTAACATGTCAAAGAAGGTCTGTGCAATATTCTACTGTTGTAAATTTCCCCTTACAACACCTATGGCTTATGACAATTAGAAATTCCAAATTCTTCCAACTCCTAATTCTTCCAAGCTTTCATTCTCTTAATTCTCCCCATCATTTTAAACTCTTTGTATGTTTTTATATTTATCGAAAATCATGAGAAAATTTGTATGATTTTATTGAAAATTTGTTTCTTATAATATTTTTATTTTTTTTTTGTTGGGATTCTCCACTTTTAAGAATACCTAAATTCAATTTTAGCTCATAAAAAATCGTGTTAGAGTTGAGCTCACAAAGCCTTGGGTTACAGTTTACCTACAAAAGTTAGTTGGTTGGACGTGAACCATAGAAGAAAATCTCAGGTACGTTGGAGGTGAATCGTAAAACAAAATCTAAAGTTGTAACACTTTTATTAGTGGATTTTTTCCTTGACAACAATTCAGAGTGGACATTGGTTCTAGTTTGTACTGAAATAACAAAAAATTTCAGTATACCATTTAAAATTTTATTTTTATTATAAAAATTATAAATTAATATTATTTTCAATAAAGTAATTAATAAAAATAAAATGATTTTTAAGAGATATTTTAAAAATAAATACAATAATAAAATTAGAAAAATAAATTTAAAAATGTAACTCACCCCCCTCTTGTGTGACTCACGTACTCATTTTCACTTCAATTGTTATCAAAGATGGTTCTTTAAATGAAGAAAGTAAAATCACTTCAATGATCCATCATGTGCATTTTAACTATTTTTTGAGTTTTCAATTATCATTTTGGTCGCATACTGATATAAAATTTTCTTCTCACTTTTGTTTTGTTTCCAAAATGCATGTTTCTTCATTTAGTTTTTATGTTCGTGATATCTCTCCATTCAAGATTGGTATTGGTGCAACACTTGAAGAATGTCCTTCTTCAGCCTATCTACCATTATTTAAGAGAGAATTTTATTTATATTAGAAAATACATTTACAACACCTATTAAATCAATTGATTTAGAACTTTGAAAATTTTTTATTAAAACGTCTGATTTCCTTGATATTCATAGACAAATAAAATTAACACCGTTAGTGAACTTAGTAGTGCCAAAAGATGTTTGGCACTACTCAATGTAAGAGTGTAAGTGCACTCAAATACATTTAATATTCTAAATCTCTAAGTTAATTTAATCAAGTTATGAATTCATATACTATATGAAGTTTGGAAAAAATTGGATGTTACTTTTGAAGCCACATCAAAAGTAAAAGAAACAGAAATAAGTCTTCGTATACATAGTCATAAAAGCTATTTAGAATTGATATATGAGATAATATAAAGAAGATCTCTATGTGATTTACTAAAATTACTAATGAATTAATAAATCTCTGAATAGTGCTCTCTAATAAAGAAGTTGTTCAAAAAGTGTTAAGCATTCTACTAAAAGCATACAATACTGTTGCCTAGATAATAGAGGTGATCAAAGACATAAACAAGCTTTGTTTGGATGGGGTTCATAGAGAATTATTAGTGGACAAAATTTATGTGAGTAGAAAAATTGAAGAGGATGCTTCCACTTGTAAGCAAAGCATATAGCAAGAAAAGAGGAACCTTTAGCAACTAAAGAAACCAAGAAAGATTTAGATGTAGCATCAAACTCTTAAATGGATTTGGAGGAAGAGATTAATTTCCATGTTAAAAGCTTAGGAAAAAATTTTGCAAATAGTTTTATGGAGAAGAATTAGAAATAGAAGAAAGGAAAGGAGAAGAAGAAGGCATCAAGATGTTTTTATTGTGGTCTAACTTACCATATTAGGCCAGATTGTCAACAACTCAAAGAAGCTGAAAGCGAAGATTAGAAAAAGAACTGAATTAAGAAGAAGATACCCATTCAAGCTGGATGGAGTTTTTCAGAAGATTATAACTCCATAACTTCAAATAGCTAGGAGGATGGGATGTTGAGCAATATGGCAAATGATGAATAAAGAACATCTAATGAATATGATGAAGTGAATGAGGTAAGCACTTGGCCTCGTGATGTTCTTGAAAATAATTACACAGAAGTCACAAGTGCTTTAACTTCTTTAATGTGTGTAAAAAAATTTAAAAATTTTACAAAAAAAATGCTGATCTTCTATATTTTTTCATGAAAGAAGATGAGGAAAAAATAGAAATGCTTCGAATTTGTGATGAAAAATTTTCCATGATTATTAAGAATATTTCTTAGAAAAATTAATTTTGTTGGTTTAAAAAAGTTTACTTTCTTAAACAAGTGAAATTTTCTAATACTTCACTTGGTCTTAAGTTTTCTAAATATAAGGATATTTATTCTTTTGAATGCATTTAAAATATTTCAAATATTACATAATTCTACTATTGTAGAGGAGGATATACCTTCAATGATTGTAACATTGAGAAAAATATTTCAACTTAAAAACTTGTTTGAAATTGGTAATAAAAATGCACTTCCCTTTCGATACAGTAAAAAAGGGAGAATGAATATAGTTTAGATAAAATTCAAATTAGTCATAAAATATGAGGGAGCATGTTGTAAAAATGTGCATGAAGTAAGGGAGAGCACATTTAATTTATTTTTATGCCTCTTATTATTTTTTAAATATATGTTTTTACTTTTTATGGTTTGAACTTAACATTAACTTTTTTTCATCATCAAAATGGGGAGATTATTATGTCACCCATGTTGTTGATGAATCAAGCCTTAAATATTTGGTATTTTAATCTAATAAGCTTTTTAGTATAAAATAGTTTGCATTTCAAGAACAAGTCATACACTTACAAAGTTGGTGAATTAGTATTCTGCAAAATACCTTGGAGTGTTTAAAAAGTTTAAAGGATTGAAGAAATGCACATCAACTTTGATATGGATTTGTTTTACTGTGAAATAGAATGTTAGCTTGTTGATTTTAAGGCACTCTTCTTTTGTATCAAATTAAGATCATATTTAATCATCTAAATTATTTAAGCCTCTTTTTTGTTTAGAAAATAAGTATGATTAAATTTTTGAATTTCTTAACTCTATCTATGGTTAATATCCATCATAAACCATTTATTAATAATTCTAGTTTTTAATCCTTCTTTCATTACTTAAATTATACTTTTGTACTCAAGACAAATTTTTTGTTAGGTTGATTGTGAAATCTTGATTATATTAAAAAAATTAATCTACAAAATGTTTTATAAGTTAAAAAATTACAAAAAAAATTTTGTCACATCCTAAGATGTGCCCAATAGCAAAGTTACAAGTAGGCACTTGCAAGCCTCGAGTTAAGAAACTATTAGACTTAAATCAGGTCAAGCACATTGCGCTTAATAGAAAATTGCTGAACTTAGTGGGGTAAGGCAATGAATAGAGAGCTAAGAAAGAATTAAACGCAATATGCATGTGTCGGGTCAGACCCCTATAACCTGTATGCTATGAGGACACCCATGTGATTAATTCCTAAGAGCACAAGTGGTGGAGACAACCATATTTTTTCTATGCATGAAACCTCTACCTTAATGTTTTTAAATTACACACAACTATCCTTTCTTATAATGTGGGATTAAAATAATTTTTTCCCACCTATATCCAAAACTAGCAACACTCAATGTCTTGAGATCACCTCCATCTTTAAACAGTAAGGTTAATAGATCCAACTATCCATTCAATGAGTTTATCAAATAATTACTACTTCATCTGTTATAACTAATGTTCCATTTGATGGTCATGACCTCATTCGACATCATCGTATGGTTATTTCTATCAACGCTATTTGAAATAATCTATCCTTGATTTGATGGCCCAGATTTATCCTATTTTAGTCTTATGATAGAGATCTAATATCGATTTTATTGTCGATTAATTTAATTATCCATGTCTAATAAGATTTAATTGAGTGACTGAGATCTAATCAAGCTTAATTCAACCACCTAGAACATATCTGCCTTTACAATGTTTCATCAGATGATAGAAATCTTATTTTTGTTAATCCAACGGATCCACTTAAACTTGAATAATAAGTAAATAACCAACCATTTATATATGCCATTGTAGTAGCTTTTCTAGAATAATTTCTATGGTATTTGAAAAAGTACTTTAGGTTTTTTGGTATAGCTCTTCAAACAACTTTTACATGTCTTTCTAAAGGCTATACCAAAACATTTTCGAAAAATACCTAACCATTATGAATGAAATAACAAATGAATGTGAATAAACTTTTGACATCACAATGAAGGTTTGCACAATATTCTATTTTCAAAAATTACCTTTGGCACTATTAACGGCCTATGACTACTTGAAATTTAAAATTCTTTCAATAAAGCCTAATTCTACCAAGATTTTATTTTCTTAATTGTTTTTACCTTTTTGAACTCTTTGTGGCATTCTTTATTTAGCAATAAATATAGGAGTATTTGTATCATTTTATCAAAAATTTGTTTCTTGCTATAGTTGTTTCCTTCTTCGATGTGCAGCTCGACATTTATGAAAGCTTGAGTTTACTTTGATCTCATAAAAACTGAGTTAGGAATGAGCTCATATAAACTTCAATTATTGTTGAACCCACAAAAGCTTGTTTGCTAGAGGTGAAATGTAAGAAAAAACATCGAGTAGGTCATTAGTGAACCCTAAATAAAAAACTCAGGTTGTAAACCATTTCATGGTAATGTTTTTTTCCTTCCTTAGTTAAGGCTGGACATATGTTCTTGTCTAAACAAAACTACTTAAAAAGTTTTGTTTACTAATTCAATTTTTTCATTATAAAAATTATAAATTAATATACTTGTAAATCAAAGTTTTTTATAAACATAAACTTATTTTTATAAAGAATATTTTATAAGTAAATAAAAAAAATGACAAAAATAGTTCAAAACCATAATTTAACCCAATCTTATGAGATTCATACATTCATTTTCACTTCAATTCATATAAGAGTAGTTTCTTTACTTAAAGTGAGTCAAATCACTCGAATGATCTATTATGTATGCTTTAGTTATTTGTTTTGCTTTATTAATCATTTTTTTTTGCACACGAATTTCTACTTCTCTTTTATCACTTTTGCATTCTTTCGAAAATATGTTTTTATTAGTTTACTTCTAATGTTTTTAATATCTTCATTAATGATTGAAATTAGTGTGACACTCAATGATTGATCATCCTCAATACATCCATAATTACTTGTGGGTGAATTTTATTCAAATAATTGAGTTAAAACTTTGAAAAATACTTACAAAATCATGTGACTTACTTGGAGATTCATACACAAATATAATTAAAACTTTTTGTTGACATAGTATTGATCAAAGGAGAATGACACGACTCAATGTAAGAGCACTCAACTTCTTTCATTGTGGCATATCACCAAGTGGGTTTAAATATGTTTTGAAATTGAATACCATACATGAAGTTCCAAAAAAATTAAAAGCTACTTATGAAGACACTCCACAAGTAAAACAAACTAAAATAAGTCTTCTTACACATGATTATGAAGTATTTAGAATGGATACTAGAGATACTATAAAGAAGTTTTTTATACGATTTACTAATATTACTAATTGATTAGCAAAATTTTAGAAAAGTATTTTCCAATGTACAAATTTAAGAAAAGTTCTGATGATTCTACCTAACGAGTATGATCACTATGCCATGGTGATAAAGATAGCCAAAGACATGAATAATCTCATTTCTAATAAACTATTTGGAGAATTATTAACAGAAAAAATGGAGATGAATAGGAGTGAAGAGGAAGCTTCCTCTTGTAAGCCAAAGCATGGATCGAGAAAATAAGAACCTTTGGCATTTAAATCAAGTAAGTAAGATCCAAATGTGGCATTCATCTTTCTATGGATTTGGAAAAAAGGTAAATTTTCATGTAAAACATTTAGAAAAAGATTTTATAAAATGTTCTGTAAACAAGAATTGGCAAAAGAAGAAAACAAGGTAGAAGAAGAAGGCACTGAGAAGTTATGATTGTGGTCAAATTGGCCGTATTAGACTTTACTGTGCACAACTCAATGAAACTAAAGGAAAAGATGAGAAAAAGAAGAGAATGAAGATTACAAAAGCCTTTTAAGCTACTTCGTGTTTTTATGAAGATTAGGACCCCTCAACTTAAAATAGCGAGGAGAAAGGTTTGTTTTACTTCGAAGCAAGCGATGATTCATGCACATATAATTAGAGAGAAGAAGTGAATTTGGTAGGCACTTGGCCTCATGATGTTTTTAAAACAATTATATAGAAATCATTCATGCTTTAACTTCTTTAATGTGGGCACTTAAAAAATTAAAACCTTTTTACAAAGAAATGCTTGATTTTTTTGATATTTTAATAAAAGATTATTCAAAAATAATTAAAAATGCTTGAAATTGGTGATGATAGAAATTTCATGATTATTGAGAATACTTAATTAAAAGATTAAATTACATGTTCAAAAAAAATTTCTTTTTTGAAAACTTAAAATTTTCTAATGCTTCACTTAACATTAATTTTTCTAAAGTTAAGGATATGTCTACTTTTGAACACATGCAAAACATTTAAAATGTTACGAGCTTCTATTGTTGTAGAAAAGGCCATACAATCAAGGATTATAATATTTCGAAAAATATTTCTAAATCAAAATCTTGTTTCAAATGGGTAATTAAGGATGATGCTATAAATGGTCTCATAATGAATTTTAGTAGTCAACCAAAGCTTTCTTTGGTTCTTAAGGTTAGAGAATAAAGAACTTAGTGTAAGGTGCCTCTACAATCATGGAATGGAGAAACAATTTGTAAGAGAAATTTTTATGATGGAAATTTATTAGACTTAATGTTAATTTTAGTTTCTCAAAACAAGGAAGAAATTAAAATTGCTGCACGATAAGTTAATTAATTATGAGAAAGTCAATATTATAGTTTTTTTGGTGAGATTCTTTTAAAACATATTTTTTAATTCACATATAATTTCTTAGTGAAAATTTAAATGTTGTATAGTTTATGAGATTTTTTTCATTAATTATCTATTTTTTCTTGAGCAAAAGGAGTTCATTATAAATCTTTTAAATTTGATTTGAGAATTAGAAACAAAAAACATATATATTGTTTGATAAGTTAACCATAAGAATCTTTAATAAAAATTTAAATAATGCATTGATGAATCATGAATTAATGATGGGTGTTTTAGAAACAAAGATAAGAAAATAATTCATTCGAAAGTATTTGGGAAAAACAAAAATTGTGTAAACCACTCTTCCCTTTTATTGTGTCAATAGGGAAGAATGAATATGGTTTAGATAAAATTTAGCTTAGTCATAAAGTTAGGGGAGCATGTGGTACATAAGAGCATCGAGTAGGGGAGAGCATATATCTTTTATTTGTAATGCCACTTATCTTTTATTCAATGTATGGTTTTTTATATATTTTTATCTAAACAATTATGACTTGTCATCATTAGAATGGGGTGATTGTTGAGTCAACATTATGTTCAGTAAGACTAGCTTTATATGTTTTGTATTTAGTTCTAATAGGCTTGTTTAGTGTGAAACAAGTTTATATGTAAAGAATAAGCCATGTAATTTTGAAGATTGTGAATTAGTGGCCTTCAAAGTACCATGTAGTGTTCAGTAAGTTTCATGGATTGAAGAGATGCACACAAACTTTCATAAGGTTTTACTTTACAATGAAGTAGAATATTGGCCTGTTAATTTTAAGGCATTCTCTACTTTTATATCAATCTCAAATCATAATTAGGCATCTAAATTATTCAATCATCTTCTTGATTTAGCAAATAAATGTGATTAAATTTTTCAATATCTCTATTCTTTTCCTTCTTCAAATCTTACATAAATAATTCATTGACAATTTTTAAATTATTCTTTCCATAATTAATTCATACTTTTGTATTCTCACAAAATTTTATGTTAAGTTAATTTTTAAATCATTATTACATCAAAAAATAATTTTATGTAAATTTTTATAATTAAGTAAATAAATAAATTGTATGCCACATCGCAAGCTATCCCTCAATGCAAAGATGTTGGGTCGACAAGCCTAGGCAAGCACTCGGAAGGCTTGGGTAAAAAAAAGGTCAGAACTAAAGAGGGTAGAGCCCAATCTTGTTGAAGATGAATTGATTAACTAGGGTAAGAAAGGCAGTAGAGATTTGGGCAAAACCTAAGCTAAGTACGTATGGGTCAGGTCTATCTGGCATAAAGTTGTATGCTACAAGTATGCCCAGGTGATCAATTCTCGAGCACATAAAGGGGAGCTAACCCCATTTATGCTCTATGTGGCACATCTACCTAAATGTTTATAAATTCCAAATATTTATCAGCCATGAAATGGGGACTAAAATCCCTTGTGCACTTTTACATCCAAAATCGACAACACTTATCATCAATCGGATCACACATTTTTGTGATTGCATGGTAGAGATCACCTCCACCTCTATGGAATGACCTTAATAGATACAATTGTCCTTTTGATGAGCTGAGTAGATGGTTACTACTTTATCCACTATAACCGATTGATCCATCTGTTTGTCAAGATCTCGTCCAACTTCATCGGATGGCTATTTTAATTTCTTCGTTTGAAATGATCCGTACTTGATCAGATGGTCATGATCTCTCTTATTTGAATGATATAGTCTACTTCTTGTACTAATTTTATCATTAATTAATTGAACGATCTATATCTCATCTGAATTAAACGAGTGGTTAAGATCTAATCAAGCTTGATCAAGCTGTCATGAACACATCCACCTTTATAGCATTTCATCAAATGGTCGTGATCTCTTTTGTGCTGATCCAATTGGCTCCAGTCAATCTAGGAAAATAGTTAAATATGTAACCACCATAGAAGCTATATTAGTGTAATTTTTGAGTCATTCAAAAAAGCATTTTATCCTATTTGGCCATAGTTTTTCAAATAGTTATTACTTGTTTTCCTAATGGCTATAACAAGTTTTTCAATAAATACTTAACTATTATGAATGAAATAACAAATGAACATAAACAAGATTTTAGCACCATAAGGAAGGGCTGCACAATATTCTACTAACTTAAATATCCCTTGGCAACACCTACATCTATGACAACTATAAATTCAAAATTCTTCCACCAAAGCTTATTGCTTCCAATCTTTAATTTTCTTAATTCACTTCATCATTTTAAACTATTTGAGCCTTTTATATTTATCAAAAAACATAAAAATGTTGTATATTTTTCTCTAAAATTTTTTTTATGTATTTTTACTTTTTGATATTATATATATATATATATATATATATTTTATATATATATTATTTATATTATTTCATATTCTATATATTTCTATTCCTAAAATATTCCTAGAATCAAAAGAAAATATAGGAAGAAGGTTTACGTTGTGGAAGAAAGGCATATGTTATTTACTAGTTGTATATTAGATATATATTAGATAGAAATTATCCCTATTTCTTATTTCTTTTTTTTATAGCTCGCTTTAGATGGGTTCAAATAGAAATCCTTTTTTTCTATTTTTATTTTGTCTGTGATTGTTAATTGAATGAAAGAGAAAGAATAAAAGAATTTATTAATATTCTTTATTCTTATTATCATTATTATCAAACTGACTGCAATCTTTTTCTGTCCGTTGGGATCCCGCCAAAGCCAGAGCATCTTCTGCTTTGAATAGTAATAATAGTAATAGGCCATGAACTAGATTCAAATCATTCTCAAGGAATCCATAAGAAATGATCCGATCTTTTTCATCGGGTCTGACCAAAGATCTTGAGCGACCGATCCGGCAGAACAACTCAAAAGATAAAGAAGTATCGTGAATCTCTTTATGTTCCTTCTAAGTTCGAAGTACCATTTGTACAAATAAAAATCCCCCCTACCTGACATGATCTATTATTCATATAGATAGATATAGGATCTATGGGGAAATTACTTAGAAATACATTTTGTGCGATAGCCCTTCCTATCTGATAGAAAAGGATCCCATGATTCTGAGCCGATCTTATATGGGGTCGAAAAGTCCAAGTTGTCTTATGAATAATTGATCTAATTTTATTCATTTCTATAATGGATTTCTTCTGTGCAATACTAATCGATAGGACATTATTGATAAATCCTTCAAGATCTAGTACATTGGAACCCATGGTTAGGGTATCGAATCCATTAGCATGGAATATCTCCTTTTCCAAGTGAAATCCCCTAGTAGGGATTAGGGATTAGGGATTGGGCAACCTCACATTTGCAAAAGCCTAAGTTTGGTTTGGTCTCAAAAAAACCGAGTTAAGGTTAAACTAGTAAATGATTGAGTTATAGATGAACCCACAAAAGCTAGTATGTTAGAGGTGAATCATGGGAAAGAAATCTCAAGTATATTATAGGTGAACCACAAAGAAAAACCTCAACTTGTATCCCTTTATAAGTGGAGCTTTTTCACAACCTCAGTAGGGGGTGGTCGTTGATTCTAGTTTGAATCGAACTACCTAAATATTTTGGTATACCACTTCAAATTTAGTTTTCATTGAAAAAATTATATATTAAAATATTTCTAAATCAAAGTTGTTTTAAAACATAAATAAGATTTTAATGAACATTGCAAAAACAAATACAATGAAAAATAAGTAATAATAGTTTAAAACAACAATTAACACCATTTGTGGGATTTACACACCCGATTTCATTTCAATTGGTATAAGAGACAGAGAGCCAAATCACTTAGGTCATCCATTGTCCACAATTAATTTATTTAATTTTAGTTCTCTTAATTGTCATTTTTGTTGCACACATATTTAAATTTCTCTTTTATCACTTATGCATGCTTTCTAAAACACAAGTTTGTTAGTTAACTTCAAAGGTTTTTAGTATATCTTCATCCATGATTGATATTTGTCTAAAACATGATGAAGGATCTACTTTAGTCCACCCATCATTTTTAAGGGTGAATTTTATTTTTATTAAAAAAGTAAATTTAGAATTTTTATTCAAACAATAGATTTAAAACTTTATGAAATACTTACTAAGCCATGTGATTTACATGGAGATTTGTATACAAATGAAATTAAGACTTTTAGTGAACTTACTAGTGTTAAAAAAATGAAACAATGCAAAGCAATAGCATTCACCTACCTTCATTATGGCATATCTTTAAGTAAATTTAATCAAATTATGAGTTTTCATGTCGTACATAAAGTTAAAAAAAACTTTGAAGTTACTTATGAAGGAACTTCGCAAATAAAAGAATCATAAAATAAATCTTATTACATATGATCATAAGCTATTTAGAATTGATACATAATAAACTATAAAAAAGATACTTATGTGATTTAATAATATTACTAACGAATTAGCAAATCTCAAAAAAGCGCTTTCTAGTGTCAAAATTGTTAGAAAACTACTAAAGATTCTATCGAAAGTTTATGATTCTCTTGTCACAGAAATAAAGGTAACCAAAGACATAAATAATCTCACATTGGATGACTTAGAGAATTACTAATGGCTAAAGTTGAGATGAATAAAATGGTTGAAGAGGAGGCTTCCCACTGTAAGCCAAAGCATGGTGCAAGAAAAGTCGAACTTTTTTGCATTTAAACAAAAAAGGGATGATTTAGATGTTGCATCGTTCACTTCTATGTATTTGGAGGAAGAAATAGATTTTCTTGTTAATGGTTTAGCAAAAAATGCAAAAAGTTTTGTAAATAGGAATCAGCAAAAGTAGAAAAGAATGGAGAAGATGAAGGCCTTGAGATGTTATCATTTCAATCAAGCTGGCCTTATTAAAGCGGGTTGTGCATACCTCATAGAAACTAAAATAAAAGATAGGAAAAATATGAAAATGAAGAAGAAAGCCTTCCAAGCAATTTGGAGTTTTTTGGGAGTTTTTTTACTCCACAACTTCAAATTGCAAAAAGGAAGACATTTTAGGATTCATGATAAATTATGATTCCAATACATCAACTGAAGAAGAAGTGAATGAGGTAAGCATATGTCCTCGTGATGTTTTTGATAATAATTACAAAGAAATAATTAGTTCTTTATCTTTTTTAATCTATGCACATAAAAACTTTAAAAAGTATTACAATAAAAAGATTGACCTTTAGAATTTTCCAAGAAAGAAGATAATAAAAAAATAGAAATGCTTGAAATTAGTGATAAAATAATTCCATTATTGTTGAGAATATTTCATTGAAAGATGAAATTACTTGTTTAAAAAATTAATTTTCTCTAAAATATAAAACTTTTTAATGCATCAATTTTTGTTCAATCTTCTAAACATTAGGAAATGTCTTAATTTGAACACTTGCAAAACATTTCAAATATTTCATGCCTGTATTTTTGTACAAAAGGACATGCCATCAAGGACTTCAAAATTAAGAAAAATAGTTACAATTCAAAATCTTGTTTGAAAACGGTTGTTAAGATTGACGCTATAATTGGTCTCACAATGAATGTTTGTAGTCAACCCATGCTTGCTTGGATTTCTAAGGTTAGAGAATAGAGAACGTAATTTAAGGTGTCTCTATAATTGTGGTATGAAGATACAATTTGTAAGACAAACTTTTAGGATGGAAATTTATTAAGCTTTGGGTCAATTTTAGTTCCTTAGAACAAGGAAAACATTGTATACAATTATAGCATTATAAATTCAATTATTTTGAGGAAGTCATTATCATACTTCTTTCATGAGATTCATTGACAGAATATGATTTGGTTAATTTATAATTTATTTTTACGAATTGAAATGTTGTATCATTAATGAGTATTTTTATTTTATTTTATTAGTTCTTTTGAAATAGAAGAGTCTATTAAGAATCTTGTTAATTTGATTTGAGAATTAGAACATTAAATATATATAATTTTTTATGAGTCAATAATAAAATAGTTTATTAAAATTTAAATTTATGTTGATGAATTTTAATTGAAGAGGCAAATCCCAAGGAACAAAGATAAGAGAAAAATTCATAAGATAATAGTTAGGTAAAATAAAAATTATGTTAATTATGCCTTCCTTTTGATGGCGTGGAAGGGGGAGAGAGAATATGGTTTTGATAAAATTTAGATTAGTCAGAAAGTCAGGTTAAGCATGTGGTAATAGAGAGCATGGAGTAAAGGAGAGCACATAACTTTTATTTTTAATACCTCTTATCAATTATAAAACATATGTCGTTACTTGCGGTATTTTTATATAAACGTTTATGTCTTGTGATCATCAAAAGTGGAGGATTATTGAATCACCCTAACATTTCACGAGTCAAGCCTTAAAGTTTTTGCATTTATTCAATGGGCTTGACCATTGGGAAATACATATTCACGTGAAGAATAAGTGGTGCACTTTTGATGATTACGAATAAGTGGTCTTCAAAATGACTTATAGTGTTCAATAATTATTCAGGATTGAAGACATGCACATTAGCTTTGATAAAGTTTTCTTTTACTTGGAAAAAGAATCTCAACTTATTGATTTTAAGACACTCTCATTTCAAATCAATTTCAAATCATATTTAGGACTCAAAATTATTCAATCATCATCTTGATTAAGCAAATACATATGATTCAATCTTTTAATTTCTTTATTCTTTATGTGGTTGAAATCTTACTTAAACAATTATATGATAATTCTATTTTTAAATCATTCTTTCTTTTATTAAAGCATAATTTTTTATTCTTACCAAATTTCATCGCAAAAAACATCAATTAAAGTATTCATAACTTAATAAATAAATAAATTTATGCCACATTCTAAGAAATGCTTGAATACAAAGCTATCAGGGGTAGGCCTAAGCAATCGTACTTAAACACTTCATTGATAAATCATTTTTTTTAATTAATCTTTCTTTTTTTAAAGCATACTTTTTTATTTTGGCTAAATTATATGCTAGGTTGATTGTTAAATCTTAATTACACAAAAATAATTTTATTAAAATTTTCATAATTTAATAAAAAAATATTTATACCACATTGTAAGCTGTGCTGGAATAGAAAGCCATCAAGCCGAGCAAGAACTTCCAAGTCTCAGGTTAGGATTTCAACCACATAAAATGTAAGACTAAAAAAAATTCGCTTGATTGAATACAAAACTAACAACACTCAGCACCATCCAAGTGTTCATCTTTGTGATTGAATGGTGGAGATTGGCTCTTCCTTTATACATTGATCTTAATAGATCCAACCATCCATTTAATGTGCCAATTAGATAGTTAAAGCTTTAACTACTGTAACTATTGATCCGTCCAACAATCGTGATCTCTCCTAACTTAATCAAACTATTTTTATTTCTATCATATGAAATAATCTATCTTCAATTTCAGTGTCAGATCTCTCTTATTCAAATTCTAAGGTTAAGAAATAATATTCATTTTATCTTTGATTAATCGAATGAGATAGATCTTATCTGAGTTGATCAAGTGACCAAGATTTTATCAAGCTCAATCCAACCATGCATAGCACATCCTCATTTATAGTATTTTATCAGAATGTCAAGATCACTTTTGTGACGATCCAAAAGTTCAAATCAATCCCACCAAATGGCCAAAGAACTAGTTGTTATATATGCCATTGCAATAGTCATTTTAAACTAATGTTTTAGTCATTTAAATTTCTCTTTTATCACTTATGTATGCTTTCTAAAATACATGTTTGTTAGTTTACTTCATAGGCATCCAGTATTTTAAACTAATGTTTTAGTCATCTTCATCCATGATTGATATTTGTCTAAAACTTGATAAAGGATCAACTTTAGCCTGTCCATCATTTTTTAAGGGTGAATTTTCTTTATATTAAAAAAGTAAATTTAGAATTTTTATTGAAACAATAGATTTAAAACCTTGGGAAATACTTATTAAGCCATGTGTTTTACATAGACATTTGTATACAAATGAAATTAAGTCTTTTAGTGAACTTAGTAATGATCAAAAAAATGACACAAACAAAACAATAGCATTCACCTACCTTCATATTGGCGTATCTTTAAGTAAATTTAATCAAATTATGTGTTTTCATGACATACGTAAAGTTAAAAAAACGTCGAAGTTACTTATGAAGGAGCTTCGCAAATAAAAGAAACTTAAAATAAATCTTATTAAATATGATCATAAGCTATTTAGAATTGATACATAATAAACTATAAAAATGGCCATTATGTGATTTATTAATATTACTAATGAATTAGCAAATCTCAAAAAAGTGCTTTCTAGTGTCAAAATTGTAAAACAAAACTACTAAAGATTCTACCCAAAGTGTATGATCCTCTTGCCACAAAAATAAAGGTAACCATAGACATAAATAAGCTCACGTCAGATGAGTTAGAGAATTACTAATGGCTAAAATTGAGATGAACAAAAGGGTTGAAGAAGAGGCTTCTCACTATAAGCCAAAGCATGGAGCAAGAAAAGTGGAACTTTTTTGCCAAACAAGGATGATTTACATGTGGCATCGTTCTCTTCTATGTATTTGGAGAATGAAGTAAATTTTCTCGTTAATGGTTTAGGAAAACAAATTGCAAAAATTTTTGTAAATAGGAATTGGCAAAAGTAGAAAAGAATGGAGATGATAAAGGCCTTGAGATGGTACGATTTCAATCAAACTAGCCATATAAGAGCGGGTTGTGCATACCCCAAAGAAACTAAAATAAAAGTTTGGAAAAATTAGAAAATGAAGAAGATAGCCTTCCAAGCTACATGGAGTTTTTTTGGAAGTTTTTTGACTCCGCAATTTCAAATAGCGAAGTGGAAGAGATGTTGCGATTCATGATAAATTATGATTCCAATGCATCAAGTAAAGAAGAAGTGAATGAGGTAAGCACTTGTCCTCGTGACGTTTTCAAAAATAATTACAAAGAAATCATTAGTGCTTTAACTTCTTTAATCTGTGCGCTTAAAAACTTAAAGAAGCATTACAATAAAAAGATCGATCTTTTAGATTTTTTCAAGAAAGAAGATAATAAAAAATAGAAATGCTTGAAATTAGTGATAAAGTAATTCCATCATTGTTGAGAATACTTCATTTAAAGTTGAAATTACTTGTTTAAAAAAATTTACTTTCTCTAAAATATTAAATTTTTTAATGCATCAATTTTTTTTCAATCTTCTAAACATTAGGAAATGTCTTAATTTGAACACTTGAAAAACATTTCAAATATCTCATGACTGTATTGTTGTTCAAAACGACATACCATCCTGGACTTTAAAATTAAGAAAAATAGCTGCAATTAAAAATCTTGTTTGGAAAGGGTTATTAAGATTGATGCTATAAATGCTCTCACAATGAATGTTAGTAGTCTCTTGCTTTGATTCCTAGTTTAGAGAATAGAGAACTTAATTGAAAGTGTCTCTATAATTGTGGTTTGGAGATACAATTTGTAAGAAAAACTTTTAGGATGGAAATTTATTAGGCTTTGTGTTAATCTTAGTTCCTTAGACAAGGCAAACATTTTATACAATTGTAGCATTATAAATTTAGTAATTTTGAGAAAGTCATTATCATGGTTCTTTCATGAGATTCATTAAGAGAATATGATTGGATTCATTTATAATTTCTTTTTAAGAATTGAAATGTTGTATTGTTAATGAGAATTTTTATTTTATATTATTATTTTTTTAAAATAAAAAGAGTCTATTAAAAATCTTGTTAATTTGATTTGAGAATTAGAATGATAAATATATATAATTTTTTAGTCAATCATAAGATCATTTATAAAAATTTAAATTTATGTTGATGAATCTTTAATTAAAGAAGCAATTTGCAAGGAATAAAGAGAACAAAAAAAGTGCATAAGGTAAAACTTAGGCAAAATAAAAATTGTGTTAATTACACCTCCCTTTTGATGGTGCTAAAAGATGAGAGGGTAATGATTTAGATAAAATTTAGATTAGTCAATAAGTCAGGCTAAGCTTACGGTAATAGAGAGCATGGAGTAAAGGAGAGCACATAACTTTTTTTTAATACCTCTAATCAATTATTAAATATATGTCGTTACTTGGTACATTTTTATATAAATATTTATGTCTTGTGATCATCAAAAGGGGAGAATTATTGAATCACCCTAACATTTCATGAGTCAAGCCTTAAAGTTTTTGAATTTATTCTAATGGGCTTGTTCATTGTGAAATACATATACACAAAAAGAATAAGTGATGCACTTTTGATGATTGTGAATCAGTAGTCTTCAAAATGACTTATAGTTTTCAACAAGTACCAAGGATTGAAAACATGCACTTTAGCTTTGATAAAGTTTTCTTTTACTTTAAAATAGAATCTCAACTTAATAATTTTAAGACACTCTCCTTTCATATCAATTTCTAATCATATTTAGGATTCAAAATTATTCAATCATCATCTTGATTAACAAAATCAATAGGATTCAATTTTTTAATATCTTTATTCTTTATGTAGTTGAAATCCTACTTAAACCATTCTATGGTAATTCTAATTTTAAATCATTCTTTCTTTTATTAAAGCATACTTTGTATTCATACCAAATTTCATGTTAGATTGATTTTTAAATGTTGATTACATAACAAAATAATTCAATTGAATTTTTCACAACTTAATAAATAAATAACATTTATGCTACATCCCAAGAAATGCTTGACTACAAAGCTATCAGGGGTAGGCCTGAGCAATCCTACTTAAACACTTCATTAATAAATCTTTTGTTTGAATCAATCTTTCTTTGTTTAAACCATACTTTTTTTATTTTTGCTAAATTATATGTTAGGTTGATTGTTAAATCTTGATTACATCAAAAATAATTTTATTAAAATTTTCTTAATTAATTAAAAAATATTTATACCACATTCAAAGCTGTGCCCGATAGAAAGCTGTCGAGTCGAGCAAGAACTCACAAGTCTCAGGTTATGAAATACTAAAAATAAAGTAGTGTTGAACCTATTCTAGCTAATGGAAAATTGTTGAATTAGGTGGGGTAAGACTGTTGGTAAGGAGCCATACAAAACTTGAACTACGTAGGTATTTGTCAGGTAAGACTTGCATAAACCAATGTGCTATGAGAATGCCAAGGTGATAAATTCTGGGGTACAAAGGGGGGAAGCCAACCCCATTTTGGACGAGCTCACTTTAAGCCTTAAAAGAAATCTTGGTTGGCTGAGATCCTAGTTTTGCTAATAAGAATAAGTGGTTTTTGGACAAAAGTGCTTAAGGTTGAGGGTTGTTTAAGATTGGTTGTTACTACCATGGTCTTATGATAAATGCCTTGATTATGTTTAAATTGAATGGAGACTCTTTGGTGGATCCCTAGAAAGTGATGCTTTAAATGTTTAAGGTTTGACTAGCCTAAGGAATTGAATTATTAATAATTTAGATGAAATAATAAGTTACAATAATTAAGACCTTCAAAAATTAAGTGAAATCTTGACAATCCTTTGATAATATCGTTAGGGCTTAATTGAAAACATAGACTAGATAAGAGAGTTATGGATTAGATGGAACACAAAGTTACCCTAGATAAGACATACAAGGTACCTTACATAAAACATTTGGGGGCTTAGATGAAACTCTAAAGTACCTTTGATAATTTGATTATCGATTAAAGGTGAAAAGTGGTTTAGTAAGTGGAGGGCAAATTACTTGAATTAAAAAATTTATATTTTGAGAAAATGTTTAATTTCTTTCATAATAATAAAGTTTTGAAAATTTATCAGGAAATAATGAGCAAAAATTTAAACGAATTCACAACTATTTTTCAGGTGGTTTGACATAAAATAAATAATATAACACTCCTAATAAAAACAATTCACAAAAGAAATGATACAAGCCTTTCGTTAAGAGACAGAAGGGAAAACACTTATAATAAGAAAAAACAATAGGCTACAAGAGCCTCACAACAAAATAGAATTCTCAAAATGAGAAAAACAATGATGAAAATTTGTACAAATAAATTATTAAGCTTAAAAGTACTCAACAATGCATAAGTAATTTAATTAAATCAACGAAAGAGTGATAAAATAAGAGCTTATCTTACTGAGAGATGAATTAATAAATTTTGATTTCGTTGAAGAATCGTGTAGCATAAGGAAATGATTATTAGCAATGGCTACGAATTTCTTTCAAGTCGTGACTACAAATTTCTTATTTCAAACTTTATAAATGTTTTCATCAATCAATTTTGCTAAAAACTTCTCCAATTTATAGACTTCTTCAAATAGAAAAAAAATGCTTACCTAACACCCAATTTAGCAATTATTGTTCTTATTTCATTATTTTTTAATGAAGAAATTAAAATTTTAAAATATTCATTTGATAGCTTGAAAAATGGCTAAAAGTGTTGTTGTGTTGGAATCGTTGGACCAAATCGAACCATGACTGTTTGATCGTGAAAGCTACAGGAATGAATTGATGGAATTTAATTTGTGTCTTTAGAAACATACATTTTGTCTAGCTCATTATATCTTAATCATGAACTGGATATATGATTTAACTTTTCAAGTAGATGAATTTTGAACCATGCAATTGTTAAATTTCACGATCAAATGGCTAATAGAATTAGCAGTTTTGAAAAATTAAATAAGGCAGTGATCGTACCATAACGAAATATTTAATTGTATTGTTGATGTTACTCCTACAATTAAAATATTCATTACATAGAAAAAAAAAGTAGTTAATTTTGGTGCCATATGGTCTATTTAAAAACCTAGTTTCTCTAAAAAGGCACTCTAGTATGCAATAAAAACAGGCTGATTTCAGTGTTGACAGCCTCTTAGTTTGTACAACGTTTAATCACCCATGCATGCTAGTAATTAGAATATTAAGTACTAATTGAAGTGGTAATGCAAATTCTATGCTAAATTTGAATGTATTTAGGATGTAAATAGTATAAAATGTGTTTGGGATTAATGCCCTGATCCAACCCGAATACTATATGAAAGGAAAGAATTATTACAATAATTAAAAAAAGATTTAGTTGATTTAGAATTAGTTTTTTTATTATTTTTATATGAATTTCTTGTTTAAATTGTTGCTGAAGCGAAATTTAAATGATGTTGATCAAATAATAAGGAAATGGATATTTTGGGTATTGGATGATGATAAAGGATATTATAATTGATTTCTAATTAAGTTTTTTATGTTCTTTGATGGAATAACTTTAAACATGCTTAAAATCTAAAAATAAAATTGAAATACCTAAAAGTAATGACAAAGCAATATCTCTTGATATTTTTCCACTCCAACCAAGATGAATTTTGTGAGATTTTACTTTTGTTTCACTTCTTCTTTTAAATTCTCACATATGTACAAGCATCAACTATTCAGAATTTAAAACTTCATTAAACCAAATTCATTAGAAATACTTAACATTCATTATCATAAAATAAAGCACTATTACAATGGGTCAATATCATAACAATCTCCATCTTTTGATGAAATAATGTTTTAAAATAATTGTTAAAATTTTAAGCTATATAACAGCAATTAAAATTAAATTCCCTTAACATGTATTCAATTACTAGATCATGAGTCTCCCTTAATTCATGCTTCTACCTTTTAATTTATTTACATTTTTAATCTAACCTAGTTTTTATTATAACTCAAACGATTTAATGCCCTTAAACTAAGTAAAAGTTTTGGAAATTAATCACAACCTAAGGATTTTGTTAGAATATTGAACAGCTTATCACTAGTAGGCACATATTCCAATAAAACATGATTAACTTCAATGAGCTCTTTTACTAAATGATATCTAATATTTATTTGTTTAACTCTATAATGATTAGTTGCTTTTTACTCAAACTTATTACGGTTGAATTGTCATAATAAAAAGGGATTTGTCTTATTGTAACTCGATAACCACTTAGTTATTGTTTGGTCCATAAAACTTGTATCATACAACTACTTATAACTATATATTCTTGTTTTGTAGTACATAGTATAATACAATCTTGCTTCTTACTACTCCAAACAATTAGTGAATTTCCTAGAAGTAGGCATGTATCATTTGTGCTTTTTCTATCAACTCTACTTGTAATAAAAGCTATATCTAAAAATACTCTTAACTAAAAATTTAGCGCTTCTTTCGGATACCAAAGTTCGAATTAACTTATTTCTATGATATATCTAAATATGTGTTTTATATTTATTAAATGTGATATAAATAATATTAAGTCTACATGCTATAATGCATAAAATTGAACCAATTAAATAGCTATACATTTTAGTGCCAACTGAATTTCTTTTTTCATCTTTTTCAAAATGTGTATTTGTTGCAATAGGTACATTTCTAAGTTCAACTTTCATGAAAATATATTTCTTGAATAATTTGAGGTATGTTAAGCTTTTTAAATAAAAATTCCTTTTTTGACTTTGTTTAACATTATGAACGAAATGGAATATTAACTCCCTTGTTAAGCTCATTTCAAATTCATTCCTTAGTAGATCCAAAAAATTTCTACATAATTCAACATTTTAGCCCCAAACAGTATGTATTCTACATATATTTGATGCACAAGTTCATCTTCTCCACTATTTTTAGAAAATAATGTGTTATTTTTTCCTCTTATGAAGCAATTTGAAACTACAAAACTACATAGTCTATCATACCATGCTCTTAGTGCTTGCTTAAGTCCACAAAAAACTTTATTTAACTTGCATACATTATTTATTTATCATATATTTAAAACCCTTGGGATTGTTTTACATAAACAACTTCATTTATATATCCATTTGAAAAAGATCTTTTAACATCCATTTGATATAGTTTGAAATTCTTGTATCTAATGTAAGCTAACCAAATTCTTATTACCTCAACCCTTACTATGGGTGTAAAGATTTCTTCAAACTTTATGCCTTAAATTTTACCATAAACTTTTGTAATTAATTTTCATTTATTTCTAATTATATCTCCATTTTCTTCATGTTTTTTAAAGGCATTTTTTGTTCTAACGATACAATGGACCAATCATCTAGGGGTTAACTCCTACAAAATATTACTTTCAAGTTGATTTAATTCTTCATTCATGGTTATTATCAAAAAAATCTTTATTTAAGTCCTCTTTTATCGAGATTGGTTCGAAATTTGCTATAAAGGTGGACTGATTATAGGAAGATCTAGTTCTAACACGATCTATGATTTCACCTACTTCTTGATCTTTGGGATTATCCTTAATAAAAATTAAAGTGTTAAGAATTTTACTTTCTTCAAATATTTTTTTCTAATTATTTATCTCGCTCGAGTCTTTTAAACTTAGTTTTCCAAATCCTCTTTTTCATCAACCAGGTTTTTGCTATTATTTTTTGTTGACATTAACTCATCAAAATTTACATGTATGGATTTTTCTACTTGATTAATGACTTTATTGTAAACTCTATAACATTTATCACTAAATATGTATCTTAAGAAGATTCTCTCATCTTATTTTGGATAAAATTTTCTTAATTCCTTTATTCTGTTATTCAAAATGTAATATTTAACAATGAAGTATATGCAAGTAAGAAATTTTTTTATTTTCTATCAAATACTAATTCATATTGTGATTTTTTTAATATGAGTCTAGAGAGTATTCTATTTAAAACATAACAAGCTATAGTATAGATACTGCCCAAAAGAATTTTTGTCTATGTACTTATTCAACTAATTTCTAGCTATACTAAAGAAAGTTCTATTTTTCTACTCTATTTCACTATTTTGTCGTGGAGTACTAGGGGTTAAAAATATGTTAAAAATTCCTTTATTATTACAATACAAAATAAATTAAACATTTGGAAATTTTTTCAATTATCACTTGTAATAATAATTAAGATATGACATAACTTATTTTTCAATTTAATTATAAATAAGGGAAATTGCTTGTTTGGTTCACTCTTTTTTCTTAAGAAAATAACCAATGTATACATAGAATAATCATCTAGTATAACTAATCCATTTTTCTTACCTCCTAAGCTAATGAGATGTATTGGTCAAAACAATTCTATGTGTGCAAGTACCAAAATATATTTAGAGGTTATATATTTCTTGGTTTGAAAGCTTGCTATTAGTCCTTTTTCGAAATTACATGTTCCACATACAAATCATCTATAAAAATTAATTTAGATAAACCCCTCGTTAAGTTATGTTTAATCATTTTTAATAATGTATTTGTACTAGTATGAGAAAATCACCCATGTGTTCAATTTTAGTCACTAAAATGTGATGCAAAACATTTTGCTCAAGAATTACTTAAAATTTTCAAATCAAGTAAACATGTGTTATTTCTTCTTGGTGTAATAATTACTATATTTTCATTTTTCTTAATTTTAAATGTAATAGTATCAAATGAAATACTAAAACCTCTATCAAAAAATTAATTAATGCTAAGTAAATTATTTTTCAACGATAAAATAAATAAAAATTTATTAATTAAAAAAGTAAGGTTTTTATTAATACCTATTTTTTGCTAGATTTCTTTCAATTATCACCAGGAACAACTTTCCCTCCATCATAGGCCTTAGTTTTACAAATAGCTTAATGTTTTCCATCATATGTCTTAAACAGCAACTATCTAAGAACCACATGACCTCCCAGGCCTTAGAAAGAAGACTTGTTTGCACTCATAAATTCATTGTTAGATTTGGGAACCCAAGCTATTTTGGATCCAACACATTTAAGAGTTAGTATCTACTATTTGACCTCACTACCATGCATAAGTAAGATAGCTTGAATGAACATTATTTCTAATTCTATATGCATATGAAGTGTGATTTGGAAGCTTACAATAATGACATATAAGTTTTTAATAACAGAGTGGCAAGTTAATATTATCATCAAGCTTTTGTAACTCCTAGTTTGTGTAGCATTTCTAGTATTTCATTTTACATATGAAAATGAGCAAGTGGAGCACAAAGATTTTAAATCATTAAAATCTTTAACTAAAGATGAATGCTCATTAATTTGTTTTGCTAAGTCATCACCATCCTTTTTTATTTCATCACAAAATCCAACACATTCACATTATTGTACTTTTATTTTCTTAGGTCTTTTACAAAAAGTTTCATCATTTTTACAACCATAAAGTAATGGCTTAGCCTATTTTTTATTTGAATAATTTACCTCTTCCTCACTCTAGGATGAACACCCTTACTCTTGCTCTTCTTTTCTAACCATCATGTAAGGGAATCCTTCATTATTATTCTCCTCAATACTTGTATCAATTTCTTCTGAATCACTCCAAGCACCTTTCAATGCCTTCTTCTTCTTATTTTTCTTCATTTAATTTTTTTTCTTTTTGAACTCTTTCTTGCATGATAACATATATGACCTAACTTTTTTTGTTCATCGCTAATAATTTCTTCGTTCCTTCTTATTCTTCCCTTAGAATTTTGATTTCTTTATTTTTGAGATCATTAAGAAATTTAGAAAAACCTTTTGAAAGTAAAGCACCAACATCAACAAGGGATTGCTCTTCTGCAATTCCTTCCTCCAACTTCAATGTTATTGACTATTCCTACTTCATTTGATTGTTCTTCTTAATTAATTATTCTTCTTCTTTTCTTCCCTCCAATTCTTGCTCATTTTTCGTATGGTCACACATCAAGTCATCTAATGTCATCATAGAAATAGTTTTGGCATCTTGATTACAATGGTCAATCGATCATACTCTTTAGGTAGTAGTCACAGTATCTTCTTTTCCTGTTCATTAAAAAAATTTCCTTTCCCAAACTAGCAAGTGCCTTACTAGTACTAATTAAAGAAATGCCTTCTAATGTTATCTTTAATTTATGCCATATTTTATAACCTGTTTCTTAATTATTGATTATATTAAGTTTGATAACATTCAGAGAACAATGTGAAATATCTACCACCCTACCATTTAATTGAACCTTATGTTTTTCTTTATCATCAGTTTCATAAAAAGGATTTGGTATAAAAACACATTATGTATTTTTTTAGTGGAAAATTCAAAAGGAACTTACGTCAATTTCCATATTTCTTTATCAATAGTTCTTAAATGACCAAGCATTTTAGTCTTCCAACAAAGCTAATATTTGCCGCAAAAGAATGGTCACTTATTAGACGACACACCTTCACCCAACTAGCTCAAGGATCAATTTGAGCAATAAATCTCGGAGACAATTTCTTCTTATTGAAAGTTACCTTACACTGATACCAATTGGATTGTCATTCAACAAAAATGGGGTGAATTGTAAGAATTAAAAAATATAATTTCATAAAAAAATTAATTTTTATTTCAATAATGAAGTTTTGGAAAATTGTGAGAAAATAAGGTAAAAAAATTTAAATATGTAAATAAGAGTTTTTTTTGTTTAACTTATAATCAAACCTACATTCACCCTAAAAAATTACACTTAAAAAGAAATGATATAAAACTTTTGTTAAAGATGAGTAGACTAAAATCTTACAATAAAGAAAATGAAAATAAGTTACAATAGACATAGAAAAATAAGGATTGGCAAAAAATTAAAAGAAAATGATAATAAAAATTTTTTCAAACAAATTCTTACATTTGAAAAATACTCAACAAGGCCTAATTAGCTTAATTTAATTAGGTAGAGAATAAGAAATTAAAAACTTAATTTTTTTAAAGATCAACGAAATAATATAAAGTTTATTAAAAAGGTGTGCAGTGTAAGGAGGTGATGATTGGCAAGGGCTGTGAGTTTCTTGATCGTAACAAACGCAAATTTCTTTTTTGGATTTTTATAAAAGTTTTCATCTATCAATTTTACTAAAAATGTTTCTTGTTTACAGACATAATCTAATGGCTAAAAGATCTTACTAAACACTTAACATAGTCATTATAGTTTTGCTTCCACAATTTTTTAATTATGAAACAAATATTCTAAAAACCTTTCTCAATAACTTGAAATAACTGCTAAAAGTGCAATTATGTCGGAGCTGTTAAATAAACCAAAGAATGACCATTGAAACGTGAAAGTTGTGTGATCAAACAGATCGAATTTATTCCTAAACATTTAGAAATATGTAGTTGATAAGGGTTGTTAAATCTGAATCGTGATATGTTAGCAAGATTTAACTTTTCAAGTGCATGCATTTTGGACCATGCAATTACAAAATTACATGATCAGATGACTATTAGAATTAGCACCTTTGAAAAATTACAAAATACGATGACTGTTCGATTGCAAAATGAATGATTAAATGGATCACACTACTTTGAAAATTTGAAATTTCTTTGCTTAGAAAAAAAAGTTAACTTTAGTCCAATATGGTGTATTTGAAAAAGTAGTTTCTCTATATTAGTATTTTTGTACATAATAGAGATAACTTGGTTTAGAGGTTGGCTACCTCTTAGTTTTTATAACATTTAATCATCTGTTCTTGCTAATAATTAGAAGATTTAGTATGAATTTGCATTGTAATGTCCCAATCTGAGCTAAATTTAAATGTCTTCAAGATGTAAATAATTTCAAATGGATTTGGTATTGATGCCCTAACCTGACCCAAAAACTATAGCTAAGGGAATAAATAATGATAGTAATTACAAAGAAATTTAAGTGATTTAGAATTTGGTTTTTAATAATTTTTATTTAAATTTCTTATTTAAATGATTTCTACTTCAAAATTTTGATTATGTTAATCAAATAATTAGCATATATAAAATTAATTAATTATTTAGAATATAAGAATTTACTAAATAAAATTTATTAAAAATACTTAGGGTTTGTTATCATCAAATAAATCACCATGGCTAGGTGTTAGTACTACAACAAAAGGAACCCTTGATAGCATAGATAATAGAATTTGAGTTTTGTAAGAAAACCCTTAAATAAATTAAAAAGGAAGTAAGATTGAAATAAGAACATAAACACATTGGAAAACTTTGGGTATACTTTGTCAAAGGCCTTCAATAAGAGAGACTCTTCATCAAACCATGCATAATTATTAAAATGAAGAGTTATTTTAGCCATAAAATTAAAATTAGGCTTAGCTAAGGGATTATATATTCTAATGGTATTACTAAACAATAAGCATGACATGGATTATTAGGTAAGAAAATCAGTGACCAATTGTCATTTCTCATGAGAAGTATTGACTCCCTAAATAATTGTTTATAGAATCTATATGGCTCATGTTTGCCAACTATGAACAAAAGTTAGTAGTGGAAGTCATATGAAGGAAGGTTTATAGGATTAGTTATGACATTGTTCACGTGCATATGGGTTAAAACTAAAATTTAGTGTTGAGCTAAAGTTAAAGTAATAGCCTAATTAGGCTTTGAAGTCTATATATGACCAAAGGTAAGGCTAAAAATAAAGGCTATTTATGTCTAACATCTTCGCATTATAGGGTGCCCAAGATAGTCTAAGACAAATGTTAAAATATTTTGATGACAAATAGATTGCATTATAATCATGATTAGTGTTTAATGAAACCTTAGGTTTACTTATATAGTTGGTAAAAATGGATACAATTTAGAGCTAGATGTCTGATTTGATGTTCTTTGTTAAGATGAGATTTGTTGATGAAACAATCCTTTATTTTGGACCCACAAGGTTAACATGGGTAAAGTTTTAAGAGGAGTGATAGATTAGTGATCTATGGTTAACACATAATTTGCTTAGTTCAAAGGAGAGCTAGATCTCTTAACCACATACTCCGATTAGTTGCATCGTAAAATGGTGCATTATATTATCTTAGTGATTTAGCATGCATATATTAACATATATGATCATTATTTCAATTAGTGAATTTTATATATTAGATATAGATCCATGTCACTACACATTATTTTTATAATGTGATTGAAACATTCCTTATTGAGCTCATACCCACTCTACTATTATTTTGATATGTAGCATTGTGGATATAATAGCTTGCTTAAGAGCTAGAGATTAGGATCATCATATTGATCATCTAGATATTCATTAGTCCAATTTACATCTTTTACGTTTGTAGTAGTAATTTTGTTTTTTTTTGAAGTTTGATAATGTAAGTTGATGGACATTGGGTTATGTTGGACATTACTTTAACACATTGATATTTGCATCTTGTATATTCTCTTATTACGGATATGGTCTATGGATATTATTATTTGTGCCTTGAATGTATATGGGTTATGTTGCACTAAGGATTTTATATAAGAAAATTTTCTAAAAAGTCAAATTGCGAGACAGAGTTAGAAAAGGAAAATTATCTTAAAATATTTTGAACGAAAAGTGGTAATGGTAATGAATTTAAAAAAGGAATGAGTTGTTTGCTTGTTTTTGTAATTAAAATGGAAAATTTTTAAACGTTTTCCGCATTAAGCATACATATAGACCATTACTTAATCTTACATCTTATGAACTACTAAATAATACAAAGTTGATGATTTCACACCTTCATGTATTTTGGTGCAAGAAATTTACCTTAAATAATCAAAAAATGTAGTTTAGAAAAATTTGATGCAAACTTTGATTGAGATATTTTTTTTGCTTTTTGTAAAAATTAATTAACTTCATAAGACTAGTTCCACATTATACTTCATTAATACAATTTAATATCTAATTAGACCTAATTTTATCTAGCTACTATAGTCAAAGTGGTTAACTTTGAGTTGTGTCCATTGCTCATACCTCTAAAATGTGATATATTTTTTGCTTCCAATATGCATCATATTTTGTCTTATTAAACAATGGGAAGTTTCATAAAAGAAGGACATTGTACAACATTGAATAATAATGGTACATAGACAATGTACTTGTGTGATACAAGAATTAAATATTGTGATAGAATTAAATGACTACTAACCTAACTGATGTCTTGTACAAGCACGTTCTAGTGAGATGCATAATAGTGACAATATGATATTGTGAACTTTATAATCTCCAAGAATATATATATGATGTAGTGTCAACACACATCAACGTCATGTAAAGTTATCCAGAATGAATAGAATTTGCATGAACGGAATGAACCACACTAACACAAAGAAGTTAATGTTTAAATATCAATACTAAGGCTATTGACGAAATGTACTTGTCGAATATGATTACTAAAAATGCCATCTCCAAATGATGATATCCATTTTCTTAATTGTAAATAAGCACTAGTCAAGCTTTGCTAGTTTGATAATTGAAGATTATAATGGCCATTTGTTGAGCTTGCATAGGATATAGCAAAAAAACATTTTAGGAAGAAGAAACAATATATGTGAAAGCTGAATCCCTTTGTAAAGTTTTTTCCTCAAGTATAATTTCATTAATTAAATAAATAAGAAGGATTAAGTTTCAAGAATGAGCAATTGAACAAAACCAAGGAAGAAAAAGTAATAATAGACGATGAAGCTCAACATGTGAAAGAATAGAATTTCTCTAGATTGTCCTAGTGATTTGATAAACCAAAATTTATCAAATTATTTTAAAAAATAGATAAAACTCAAAGCCATATATCCAAAATGTAACTACAAATGAATCACATATCAGAATGCTAACATAATCAAATAGTGCATAAATTTACTTAGCAATAAATAATAAAAGCTCAACAACATTAGAATACTTGTCTAATGGAAAGAAAACAAAAATATTTGAAACACCAAAGAACACAAATAATAATCTAGTGTAATCTAATTTTTATCAATAATTATAAATATCATTCATGAATGGAACTAATAGCTCAATTACTCAAACTCATAAAATGTAAGAAGAATGTCATTCAATAGGTATTTGAACTCCAATTATCTCATATCTACCTATATGACTCCAAGCTCCTTAAACTTATAAAACTATTAGAAGGAGAAAACTAGGGAGAGAAAAAACTAAAACCATGTAATATTATAAAATTTACATGTAGTTAACAAAAGATATAAATGTCATTCTATAAGAAAAATATATAAACAACATCGTGTACAAAATTTTAATATTTGTATCTCCTTTGGCCATCCTTTGCTAATGTATAAACTTATGATGCTACTAATTGGATGGTCAATGTAATGTAATCAATCTAATCCTCCCCCTTAACCAACTAAATCATGGCATAGCCTGGAAGTCCTATCTCATCATGTGACCTAATGATCTTAATTAGATAGGCTCATAACATGAGACAACATCGTAGAGCCCTAGGAGTCCATAGTAACTACATGTACTCCCCAAACAACCTAGACTTTTCAAAATTAAGTAGTAACAAGCATCCCATCTATAAACCTAAGGCCAAACACACCATAAAATTCATCTAGGTTTACTAAAGCACTTAAACCCATCACTGACATGACCACCTCATGACATATTGCAAGCTTCCCATGCAAATTTAAGGCAAGGAGATACTTAGTCTAAAAAATCCCAAGAGTTTAGCTAATTTTCCAAGTTCCATTCTAATGTTTATGTCCAATGATAATATCTACTTTGCACAAGATAGAATTTGAGACATTTCTTATAATTTTCTTGCAATCGAAATATACATCTTATTCATGTCATGATACTCTAGTTGAAATTATATATGTTATCAATCAAGTCACCATTTATTTATGTAAATTGCTAGTCTAAAACTTCTTTGTAAAACCAAGTAATTTAATTTCTTTACAGTGTAAAGTCTTGGTTCTAATCACCTAACAAATCAAGATGCTATAAAAAATTAAGATAGACATAGACCAACAAACGTAGTAAAAATGCCAATAAATTACACTAGCATTCTTAATTTACATAAATTGAAAGTAATGCCTTGAAGTTCTTACTATTAACTTGTCATCAATTTTAATACAATTCTATCATCTCTTAATAAAATAATTATATAAATCATGAACTTGTCATTTAATAGTTTAAATATTAAATGACATGCTCTGTCCTAACAACAAGCTTATTTTCCACACCTACCTGTGTAACCAACAAAGCATTTCAATTCAATATACCTTTAACCATAATTATACATAACAATGTGTTAATTAAGATAGAATAAGTACCAATAGCCAATATTCAAAAGCCAGCTTTTTATTTTACATATACATCAAATAAGAATTTGTACTTTGTAAGCACTAGTTCATGATATTCCATCTTATATTCTCATGTATTATTTTAGAAAAGAAGTCCATCACAAGCACGAAAATTACTTGAAGTCATAGGTAGAATGAATTTGTCTTCATATAGTAAATTCCATGGAAAGGGGATTAGTTGACCATTTCCATAATCATTTTCCATGGTCACCACATGATAATTTAGCAATGCAATCAAATTTATCTTTATAATAATTTTTAACTATATTTAATGCATAAGCTCAAGGATCATTATACCTTGTAATCTTAATAGAGGACCTATCCTCGTCTAAGTTTTCTTCCCACTTCTTTCACACAAGTGTCACTTCTTTCCCCCTTTGTTTCTCTTCACTATCCTCCTCTCATGTTCTTATGGCTTGTTTTTCTTCTAAAAACCTAAAAAAACCACATATTAGGAATCCTTAATTCAATTGATTTACCTAACAACTAAGAAGTGCTTTATCTTAAGCACAAAGGTCAACTGAATCAAAGGTAAACTTTTTCCTAGATTTTAAGAATTTAATGCACAACATTATGCTGTATAACCATGGTTTAATGCACATAAAAAGAATTTAAGGCTTTTCCTTTTAGGTATTTTGCTTAATCTTATCCAGAATTCATGTAATACGGCATCTCATAAAAGAAGGAATTCACAATAAAACTATCCTCACTTCTTTCCAATTGAAAGTTCAAGTTCAAAATTAAAAACAATTTCGTAACATTCAACATTTAAACATATTTCAATTTGAAATTGTAATTTTAAATGGCACAAAAAGGAAACATACCACAGCTAAAGTACAAATAAGTAGAATGAATTTGTAGTGTGACATCACCCCCACCTTAAATTAGATTTAATCCTTGAAATTTGCAAAATTGTTTTTGCAATTTGTGGGCATTTTAGTCTTAGAATCCCTAGTGGCTTTATGAAATACGTATATCTCCTTATTCCGTGTTTGTTTTACAATATGATACAAGGTTTCCCTATTAAGCTTTTTAGCTTATTCTCTCTTATAATTTTGTAGGTTCAAGGAGATTGTAGTCATCTCAAGCCTAAAATAGGATCATTAAGGTTAATATATTTTTTTGATGATGTTTCTTCTTGCATATTGTTTAATTAGTGTTAGTTAAGCTATTATTTGCATTCTTGATTTTTAGTTTATTTGCTGACTTACATTGTATTATAGTGGAATATTATTGTGGACTTTGGCATCTATAAGTTTATATTTATTTTTTTGTACTTGAATTATAATTCAATTTGAGTATTTGCTTTTTATGATTTTTACATTCTTGATGATAGATTTCAATATTTATGGGCTATCTGATTATGTTGGCATTTCAGCACATATGACCACATGTTTAGATTCATGGATATGTAAATTCGGTTTCAGCTGGTAGTTTAACAAAATTGCTAAAACAATATTGTGTGATGGATATGAGATTTCATGATACAAAATTTGAGTAATTATTGCACTATTCTTTTGTTAAAGATGTAGCAAATGGGGAATAGACGGTTAATGAATGGAGAAGAAGGGGCAAAGTTGTAGAATAAGTCATGAGGTAATTAGAAAGGAAATATGAAAAATTCCTTATAGGTGAAAATAGAATTAAGTAGTCTAATTCATAGCAAAATTTAATTTGTTGCCTTACTTAGGAGGAAAGTTATTAGACAAGAAAATAGATTTTAAAGAGTAAAGGGAAGGGAACTTGAACTCAAATACTTCAATTTATCCATCATGGACAAAAGATCTAAGATTTCCATCGATAAGAAATAATAGAAGAGGATATTGGGTTAATAAAGATTAGATAAGCAATGAGGCTATTCAGTATTTTAAAGAGACATTATCATACTTAAATGAAAATGACTAAAAAATAAATTGTTTGCATAATTAATGGTTAGCAAAAGGCAACATGCTCTCACACATTAAGATTGTACTAAATTCCATGGAAACACACATTTTAATGATGTTAGATCTACCAAAATGAATCATAAAATGGTAAAAGAATGACCAATGAAAAACTCCTCTAAATAAGTCCTTACAATTTCTTGAAATGGTTTCAAATGGCCATCAACAAATTCCTCTAAAAAGTTGAAACAACCCCCTTGCTTTAGTTGAACACTTGAAAGACAATAACCAAACTAGTTGATGGAAATGTTTGAGAAAGAAAGAACATTGCAACAAAAATAAAGGTTCTAACATGAAAAATATGGTCATCAATTTTTTTAATTCAACTAGAATTTGAGCAAAATTCATGAGAACAAAGTATGAGAACAACCTAGAAAATTGGCAAGAAATATGAAATGGTGGGTAATTGCTTTACATTATTTCGAATGCATAAGTTATAGTCTTCTGCATGAGAAGCATACTTTTTTGGTGATTCTAATTTGTTGGAATTTCAATTTCTCCCTCCAACATGTAAGAAAGTTTAGCTAAGCTAATGCTTATGATAAGTAATGTAGAGTTAATCTAATAGATTTCAATTATTCCAACTACTAGAAAGGGTAAATTTGAAAAATAAATTGTGTTCCTTTATAGTACATATTTAACCACATTCCACCTTTTGCCTCTGTTATAATGATGTTTGGATTTCAATTACCTTCTAAATGCATTTGCTATGATCATGAAGATGATCTCATCTACTTCTTCATGTCCTACACAATTGTTAATAGTGCTTAGAAATGCTTGGAGTGGAAGTTTGTGGCAACCACAAATAATATCACAACATAGCATGGTACAATTTATCCATTTTGGTGTTTGAAAAATATTTTCAAACTTGGATTAGTAGATGTGGAAAGCATGGATGATGGGTCACTTTAAATGAAAATATTCATGTTTGACACTATTGATTCATTTTTCTTTACTTAACTATAGGGCATACATAAAACATCCCCTCACCAAGTTAACCATTAACACAATATCAATTCTTTGCACTTTGCAATTTCCCTTCTCATGTATAGCTACAATGCCTATGTTTTTATTGTACATAAGGACACAATTCTGAATCGGATATTTCCATCTGATACATTTGAATGAATTCTCGTTTCATTGCCAAGGTAGGAAGTTGTGAACAGTGAATATAATTAAGTCATCATCCAATTTTGGTAGTCTCCATTACTATACATTAGGAAACCTCAGATGGTAGTTTCATAAATTAGTTTGCAAAATGTTGAAAATGATTAACACTTAATATAGACCATGTAGCTATGCTTGCAAATGTCAATGTACACCATATCACGCATAGCTACAAGGTTTATGTTAGCTACAAGATATATGTCGGTAGACTCAGACATTTGTGATGATATTGCACAACATTTACAATTACTATTAAACTTGTGGATGGTGAATGCATAAGGAAAAGAATCAGTGAGGACATTATAAAGGATAAACATAAAATCAAACTAATTCAAGAGTTGTCAATATAATTCAATATATTGCATTGTGTTCTTTTTGCTTCAAAAAATAACATGATAATGAGCATTGAACAAGATTAGGAAAATTGGAACAAATTAGAAGGCCATCTATTAGGGCACTTCCTTGGCATATGAGAGTATGGTCAATTTGTGGATTCATAATTTTGAGCCATTTCTTATGCCATTTCATGAATATATTAGATTTTTGTTTGCTAGATTTACTAACATTATTATTGTCATATCAACCATGAAATCAAAACTTCACAAAATAGAATATATATGCAAGATATTTGCTCCAAAATTTGAATGAACGGTTGGTCACTATTATTAACCTACCACAGATGTAGTTACCCTTCGACTTAATGAACCAGTGGGTTTGCTCCTTACAAATGAAATGGTTCCTACAATAAGAAACATAGAAGAGTTGTCTATACTTTAGTAGACATAAGAAAAGAAACAACAACCACCAAATTTAGATTCCTCTCCCACTTATATGGTTGCCTTAATCAATAAAGGATTGACTTGCTTATTTCAAAATTGTGCTACAAGTGAGAAGTTAATAATAGATAAGAGACTAATGGGAAAGAAGACACAAAATGATGAATTAGGGTTCCAAGAATACAAATTAAATAGACATTCAATTAGAGGAGTTGAAAATTAGTAGAGAAAGAAGAAGTATATGAAGTTTACTTGGAAAAACTATAATGAATCCTCCTTAAGGGAATAAGAGAAAAGAACAAGCCATATTTGACTTATGGTAGTAGATGGAGGCATTGTGTGTACTTCTTATTATGATGAGGTGTACTCTTCCTCTAACATTTATTATGAGAAGCAATGCATACAAAGTTTTCTCAAATATAAAAAATAGTTATGTGCAATAAGCTAAAAGAAGAACATGCAAATTGCTAAGGCTTATGTCAACATTTATATCATAACAATGACATTTATTTAATTGATGTAAAACCTATTAAGGTGGAGCCAGCTAATGTGATAATTCAAAACAACATGCTAGCTCATTCTGAATGAGTTTAAATGAATTCATGTAAATGCCATATTTTATTCCAATGATCTTATCATCAATTCATGTACTATTGCAATGGTACCTACATCAAATGTAATAGTATTTTGAAACATGGTACATGCAATCTTTAAATTTTTTGCATAGATGGTTCTACCATCTTAGCTGATCAACACTTAAGAAGATCACAAAGTATTACTTTATTAGGGTTCTAAATAATCTTTATTGGAATTATGAGTAAATGGTTATGCATTATTAGTTATAAAACATCACAAAACCCTAATTAAATCTATAAGGCATGTGATTATAGGAAGATTAATGGAGTTTCTACACTTAGAATTGTATGGAAACCCATTCGTCCTCATACTCTTGGATGATGGAAGCATGGTTTCATCACAACTAATAATTATTTATGAAGTACTCTTATTTTATTCACTAATAAGAAAAGTGGCAGTTAAATATCATACTCATTTAGTTAGTAGACTATAAAACAAACCTAAGTTATCCCCTGGGTCGTTTTGAAATAATAGAACAGGATAATATAAAAAAATATTTAGAGAATCTAAAACTTTCTCATCAACTAAAACACCTCGAAAACATGAGCTAAGTGAGAAAAGAAATAAAACATTGTTGGACATGGTTAGGTATATGTTGAGTGAGTATACTGTACCAAATAGTTTTTGTTGTAAAGTAATTAATAGTTCTTGTTTGTAAGTAATAGAGTTTCTATAAGATGTTTGCTTCATGTTTCCTATTATGAACTACTATATGAAAAAAAAAAAAAATATCTCCCATGAATGTTTTTTTTTAAATACTTGTTTTTAGTAATGGATAAAAGAATTGTATAAGCTTGAACCTACACTTGATGATGGAAATTTTTTAGGATGCTACACGAATAGCAAATCATATAGAGTACTGAATAAGAGCACTCATGTTATAAAGGAAACTATTCATGTGAGGTTTTATAAGTCTCCTAATTATTCATGTAGTAGTCAAATGCTATTTGATAAAATTTAGAAGCTTAAAGAACTAAGTGTTGATGATGATCCATTGCATAACAAAATTAAAAGGGAAAGTTATAAAAGGACATGATAAATAAAAAGGAAGAGAATAGTATGCCATTGATGTGAGCATATATAAAGAGATTATTGTTTAGTTATTTCACCTTAAATCTAATGGGCATGGATTTGTGTTTAGTATGGAATTATGTGCAAGATTTTGAGACAATCCAAAGGAATCCCATTTTCAAGCTATGAAGAGAGCTTTTAAATATCCTACTTGAATGAAATTTTTATTCATATAGTATACTTGATGTGAAATAAGTTTTGACATTGTTGCCGTAACTGATGTTCAATTTTATTGAAGTAGGACAAAAATTAACAGAGTGCTTCTATTACATATTGCTTTCATGGAAACTCACTCATTTCATATACTTAACAAAAGTAAATATTTAGTCTTTTCTATTTACACTGCAATGTAAAATCATATTAATTAGTAGTTGTAAAACTCAAGTTCTTTTGATTTGGTAAAAACATTGAGATTATCGCTTACACTTCAACAATGTGCCAATCTATTACCACATTGCTAGTGTTATATTCCTATAAAAAGATCTAATTGAACATTGCTATACCAAAAATATTGACATTAAGAACCACACCAATTGAGATCATGTTGAGAAGAAAGATAGTCCTCTAAGATTTTCAACTAGTACTCAACTAGTGGAAATCTTTGAAAAAAGTTAACCATCAACACCATCACTAGAACTTGGCTAACCAATGGAATTAACAACCCATTTGAGCGATTCGAAATGGTGGAGAGCCTAGAAGGTGGAATTGATGGGGGAGTTGAGCTCTCTGGGTTTTTTGTTATGTGTTAATGCTAAATTTTGTTGAATATATTTTTGTATTAAAGTTGCATGTCTTTTCAAATATCTTCATACTTTTATGTGAAGAGTATTGGCATAGTTTCCATTTTAACAAAGCTTATGTAATCATTATGTGAAGGAGAAATTGACCCTGTCTTATGAGGTTTAACTAGAACACAACAAAGGAAAGAATCTGCTAATCATTTGTGGAAGATTTAAAAGATTAATGAATGGAAATAAAAAAATAAACTTGTAATGGAAGTTGGGTTGTTGGTGGCATTATTCAAGAACTTTGCACAACTTTCAAACCACAGTGTCAATAAATTCAGCTCTTGGTACAGTGGTTCATCAAACAAAGTTAATCATCTACTACTCGAATTGATTAGGTTGTTAAAGCTTTGCTTATTACTTTTTGGCATGAAGGATCATACTCTTCCAACTCCATTATAATATCTTGTTAAACTTCCCTCTAATGATGAGAAGTAGGGAATAAAAATAAATTAAAAATGGAAGTTTGATGTCTATATTGTTAAGCAAATCTTAAGTGAAGATAAAATTTTGTTCCTTGAAATAAACTAGATGAAGAGCTTCTATTGCTACCTACTTTCTAATTTTAAAAAATAATGTGTCTCAACATAATTGTATGGCCTACGTTCTTTCACCATTTCCCAAGAGATATATAGTTAGTATTATTTGTCATATATGCATTATGGTCTCATCATACTAGTATTAATACCATTCTTACTTAGATAAACTAATCAAAACATTATCATGCATGACGATACTAGATATTAGATATGGATGAGAAAACTTATTGTTTTGCGTATTCAACCATTTCATGCAACATACAATATGAAAGCATATGATGCAAATTCTTGCAAAGAATATTCGAAATGACTTGGGACAAAATTAAGATGTAGTAGAATCACATAAAAATTATTCTATATCATATTAGATTGACACAAGCCTAGAATTGTGTCAAAATAATCATAACTTCGTATGACAATTTTTTACATATCATACACATGCAATAAATTTATTCCATATATAATACCTCACTGCTAAATAAAACATAAAATTATACTGGCATAATCCATCTACAGTAGTTGCAGAAAGTGTAAAAAAGCCCAGGAGACTTAAAAGTTTGTGCAAATTTTCATTCTCCATATATGATCCCCTTTTTCAATGTATATGATCCTTAAACAATTTGTACATATGCGAATCTTAATTGGATTATTTTTATAGAATTATCATGTTTGTACATGGAAATGTTTTCAAAACATGAGAACTTTTTTTACTAAGTGTGATGTACATGCATTAACCTTTACAATATCCAATATCATACTTCTATGATATGCTTTGCATAACAAAAATACATGTGCAGTACATGCAAATATTTGCAAGATTTATTTAGTTAACTTATATCTAGTATATGAACATTTAATCATAAGTGAACAAAATGAACAAGACCATAATAACAACTAGTTAATCACTTTGCAATAACGTTTAAGCCATTATAACTTATTAAATAGGGCTTAATTTGTTAAAAAAACATATAAATAACATGACTCTAAATTTATAAAGCTAATATTTTCATTTTCATATCATTAAAAGAAAGAACGAGGAGCTAGTTGGTATAACTATGTTAATGTTTTGGGATATCATCTCTAGGTAATTCTTTATCATCTTAATTTTGATTATTTTATTCTAATCTTCATATTTCAACAAGTTTGGTAAAATCATCACTCACATCTAAATTTTGATCATACATATACTATCACTTTTTCTTAGAAAATTTGAAAAGTTTTATAAATAACTTATCTGGTTGCATTTACATTAACTTTTTTAAGTCTGTTGCGAGTTTTCTTCATGCAAGCCATTCTACCCCATGTGGATCGATTTGTTACACTATGGTATCATAGTAATTGTATGACAACTATTTTCAATAGATAAGGTATCATTATCATACATCATGATATTAAATGATTGAAACGTAGGAGACAAAATAATATTTTGTCAATTCAACCATTTCATTCATCATACGATTTGATGAAATCTTTTATACATTCTCTCAAAGAAGCCATAAAAGTGATAGGATGAAATTAAGTCATAGTAGAATGATACATAAATGTTCCAATAACATATGCATGCAATTGCCACAAGCTTAGAACTATGACAAATTATCATGATTCATATAACAATCATTCGCACATCACACACATGCAATACATTTATCCTAAAGATCATAAGCCAATGCTAAAAAGGAACTTACCATCACACTAGCATATTCAAACTATCATAGCCATACAAAGTGCATAAAACCCCTAAGGTGTTGCCAATTTTTGAACTATTTCATTGTAGAAATATGATCCATTTTTAAGATATGCATAGTCCTTAAAGAACTTGTACATTTGTGAATCTTAAGGAGATTATACTAGTATGAATGTCATGATTTGTAATGATTTGAAAACCTAAGAGTTATTAATAACAATTGTGATTTGATTTCATCATAATTTATAATGTCTGATATCATACTTGTATGACATGTTTTATATAGAAAAAATACTTGGTTAGTATAAGCAACACTTTTGGTGATTCATTTTATTCAATCATCACAAATTTATGAATGCTTAATCATAATAGCTTGAGCATAACATGACACTATTAATAACTTTTTGCTTACAATGTAAAATAGCATTTTCAATTATTATAACTTCTTAAATTAAGTTAAACTAATTAATAAGTATAAAGAACATGACTTTAAATTTAGAATATGCTAATATTTCATTTACATAATAGCATGAACATAACATGACACTATTAATAACTTTTTACTGACATTGTAAAACAACATTTTCAATTATTATGACTTCTAAAATTGGGATAAATTAATTAATAAGTATAAAGAACAAGACTTTAAATTAATAATATGCTCATATTTCCACTTATTAAAAGAAAGAACAAGCATGTTTGTTGCAACAACTTTGTGAATTTGCTAAGATATTTTCTCCAACAAATTATTTGTGATCGAAACTACATTTTGAGCATTCCTAGTCTTAATATTTCATCTTTGTTGGTAATATTTTCACTCGCCGATTAAATATCTTCCATAAATGTTTTATAATGTATAGCTTTTGTGTTTAGTAAATTATGAAAAGCTTTGTAAGAAAGTTGTCTATTTTTCTTTGTAGTATTCATTTCATTTTGCTTTGAGGCTTCACCAAGCATGCCACTATTCTTATTGTGGATCGTCTTGCTACACTAAGATTTTAGCTAATTATTTCACCGCCCACAAAAACAACTAAATCTAAATATCTCTCAATGTACCAAGAAATGAAATTATACAAGCTAGAATATTAAAATAACATAAAAGTCAAATACTTCTTGAACAATAATCTAGGATATAAAAATTATAACTATAAAATTCTCAAATGACATTATAATCCAAGTCCAACTTGATGTGAACATAAAATGTAAATGCTAAAGTTGAACAACAAAAATTTGCTATACTCTAAAATCTGCTAAAAACTACAACTAAAATTAATAAAAATGATAACTACACTATTAATAATTATAAAAAGCAAAAAGATTATCAATCAGTCAATGTACTAACTGTGACGATCCAAAGTTATGTTTTGAAATGACTTCTAAGTCATAAACCTTCAAACATATAAATTGGGAGCGAGGCTTGGAGCACAATATGAAAACCTCAAGTCATACTTTAAAACCAACATGTAGTAAGAAGTATATATATATATATATATATATATATATGCACCCCCCAATTTATAGTAACAAAGTCTAGTTAACATTACATATAAAACTTTATTTCATGTATCTCAAACTACTATGCCAAGTTGATAAAAAGCTTCACAAGACAAATAATTTTAGCATTATTCAATTGGGTGACAAGAGACAGGTGACGAGGCAAAGGTAGTGGGTGTTGGACAATGGGTGATAGGTAACGAGATCTATGTTTTTATGGAGGATTCATTGGTAGTCTATCAATTAACAGATGGAGCCTAATTGTAACAGTATGGTCTCACATAAATTTAGATTCTTAATTGAACATTTGGGATACTCAAATAAATTACTATTTCAAGTGGCTCATCCCTCCCTTAACTTCACTTTTATTGAGATATTTGGCAAACCTAATAGTTTACTTCTAATCTAAATGAAATAAATAATAATATTCAAAGGAGAACAAGAGATTATGTTTGAAGAAGAATAGGGAAAATGGCTACTTATTCAAGCTAACATTGATAAAGAAATTCCCATATGGATTGCCCTGCATGGAAAGGATAACTAGGGCTCTTAATAAACATGATCTGAAGTGATGTTAATGTTTGATTGCTAAGTAGCAATCATATCTTCATTACTTTTTAAAAAGAAAAGGATTTTCTAATTTGTTGGCTTCACAAGTTGTGTAATGTGGAAGATTTTCAAATAAGAATTTTCATGTCACATCAAAATTTTAATCTCATACTAAACTATCCCTAACTCTACAAGGAGTCTCTTTTGAACACTTACCTAATAAATTACTAAACAAGGTGTCCCCATATTCCATATCTATGGTAATGGAAAGCCAAGTTAAAGTGCATGCTACAACTCTAAATTAAACACATCCAATGGTGGCTAGAGTTTTTGGCAAAGTAGTTCTAGTAAAAGAAACACCCAAATGGATCAGAATCAAAAGGATTCTAGCAAAATACCTGACTACTACTTGATATGTTTTAAGTAGGGTCACCCATCTATTCTTTACAAACACAACATAAGGAATTCATGAACACAAAGACTCATTGTATTAATTTAAACTCCAATTAAATAGAATGAGAGTGAAACAACTAAGATGAACCTAAATGGGATGTATGCATCTCTTAACAAAACCTATAAACATCCCATATTATAATGTTAAGTAGGATAATTCTTTATACCGAAGTCTTAGTCAGCCTAACAACTCTAATAGTTATGATGTCTCAAATGAGGCTTTAAACAAAAGGGTGGATAAAGATAAGGGTAAATTTAGTTTTTTTCAAAATTAAGATAAATATAACCTAAAGCAATATTTAAAATGATTGCTACATTTAAGAAGGGCATCATGGTTAAAAATAGGCACACAACAAGTCTTACTTTGAGGCATTGTAGTAATGTTGTTAAAGAATCCTTGATTATCAAAACCAAATGAAAATAAATAATGACTTACATGATGAGTAAATTCTAGATTAATACAGCTTCATGAGGTTGATTTTACCCCAGTGTAGGCTAAGACATTTAGAAGAAGTGCAATGAGTGTTTTTTAGTATAAGACAAGTTTGAAAGGGACATAAAGAAGCAAAATATTTTTGAAACTTATCAATAAAACAAACATAAATGGCTAACAAATTAGTTTGAAACATAAAAGTGGTCATGAACATGAGATGAATCTCTCAACTTAAGCATCTAATTATTTTCAACAATATCACACTAGTGGTTCTACTAGAACTTATTTCATAAGAAAAGAAGTTACCACACCTGGCTGTGCCATTTGGATTTGGACATTTTATAGGCAGTTCTTCCAACAAACTCAAGTTGCTTTGGAAATGAAGCACACAATATCATAAATTATATGATGGTGAACAATTCATTTATCTTCTAAATGTCAAATGTAGAGGCCAACTAACAATATTACTATACATTAGTATATGCTAAGTGCAGAATGGTAAAGGGAAGGACATTATGGTTGTGGGAGACTTTAATGTTATTGCTACATTGAATGAATATAAAGGTTCATCTATTCCTCCTTTGGTTGTGATGAAGGATCTTAATGATTACATAAACTAATGCCGCCTAAAGGACCTCCCTTTCTTGGGTTCAATCTTTACCAAGGATAGAAAAAGAAAAGGAATGTGGGCCTTGAAATAGAATATCAAAATTTTAGTAGATAAGTATTGGAGGGAAACATACCCCATAAAAAATGTAAAAAATCAATCAAAATTTGGACCAGTCGCTCACCTACATTACTCTAATATCCAAAAGATCACGAATCAAGAACTAAGAATTTCATGTACCAAAAAAGTGGTCCATGGATTGAACATTTTATAGAGTGGTGGAGTAATTTTGTAATTTGAACAAACCATTCTGATATGGAACAAATAAATTTAAGATTGAGAAGGTTGGTGGAATGCCAAATATAATAGAATAAAAAAATATTAACATAGTAGCATCTTATACATTACATTTAGGCGTACTAGTTTAATGCAATGTCGTAGCCATGCTAGGATTGAAACTTTTTCTTCTCATTATTTTTTATATCCTTACCATTGCATGGCTGAGACTTGTTTATTGTATATTTCAGTCTACCTTTCATTAGCTTGACATGTTTTTTACATCTACATATTACTTTAACCATTTTGTGATCAATTAACATATTTTCAGATATTTCCACCGTTAAATGCTATATAGACATCCTTAGAGCAATCATTTAATTCCATTGATACCAAATTTTATTGAAAATAATTTTAAAAAGTCTTTGATAGTGCTTTAAACTTTAATTGTTGTCACACATGCAACTCTATGTCATCATCACCTCCTTCATCAATAAATTCACTGTCACCCACACTAACTCTCACGGCTTCCTCGACTTATGCAAACCCATAGAACTAGCCATCTTTTTTGCCCATGTTGACCCATCATTCAACTATATCAATCAACATGGGGAGACCCCAAAAAATGAAAATGTTTGACAAGTCAAAACATGCTAACCCATCATGCACCTCTCCACTAATGTGACGTTGATCATGGGTCCAACAACCTCGTTGATCCTCAAAAAATAGCATGAAACATAGGGACAATTTAGGGTTATTTATTTAAATTAATTTTATAGGTTTTGAAGGGACAACATTAGTAGAATTCAAAATATTTCATTTATAATTTGTCATGTCTTTTGGAGTTTTGAAAAACCCTTTAGAATTCAAAATTATGTCACATTGTATTCCTAAGTGACTTTTGCATTCCTATGTTATCAAATTACTATTGTGCCCTTGAGCTCTCTATAGATAAAGATACTCACCATGTTGTACCTAAAGCCATTTTTTATACACGTAATGAAGGGCTACTACCAATCTTATTTTATAGGGGAGCTTAATGTTCAAGTAATCAAATGATGTCATTTCAAAAGCTCCTTTGGAAGGGGAGTGATAGGGAAAAAAGGATAAATCTTGACTTATTATCCAGATTCAGAAGTGCCTCAAAATCCCTAAGAAATTTCTTAAATACTTTATTTAAATTTTCAAAAAATTTACTTATTACATCAAACTTTTTAGTTTATGCGTATGACCAATTGATTCCTTATTTGGCATTTTAGCAAACCCACATTTGTGCACACCTTGCCACATAACCAACATGAGTACATAATGTGTGGGCTGTTAATGCTATTTTTCCTATAAGTTGAGACCTCTTGTGTTAAAAATTAGTACAAGTCATTGGTTTCTAGAAAGGTACTTACTTACCTAGTGAATCTGGGATTTATTATTCTAAATATAAAGCATCTTAGGTAGACCCTGGTATAGGTATATTACTTGAACCTAAGCACTTCCCAATTACCTGTTAGATAAAATAAATTTTAACATATCATCTTACATACATATATATCTATATATATATATATATATATATATACATATATATATATATACAATGTTTAAAAGTTTCAAGCTACATCATTGTTTTATTTATATAGTCACTTGCTATTGTATTTCAAGATTTTTTAAATTTGTTTTCTTTATGATCCTAAATTATGAACTTTTTTCTACAAAGGCAACAGTAATTAGAAAGATAAGAAAGGTTAATATTTTTTATGGTGGATCTCTTCCCGTAACATACCTATGATGTCTCATGTTTACTTTCATAAAAAATAATTATATTATTAGAAAATTTTAGGTAAACAAACTAAGAAGATGATATTCCTAAACAAAAAAAAAATATTATCCATGGGTGGTTGGTTAATGTTAGTGAGACATATCCTAAATTCTATTTCAACATTTTCATTAATGAATTTGAATCCCAAATGTAAAGTATAGAGAACATTAAAAAGACTATGAATAGCTTTCTAAGGGGAAAGTTGAGAATTTCACAAGCATCATTAAGCTGTTTATGGCATAGTGTGTACTCCTATAGATGCAAATCATTTAGGATTGAAGGAAATATGAATAGCTTTCTAATGGGGAAGTTGAGAATTTCAAAAACATCATTATGCTATTTATGGCATATTGTGTTCTCCTATAGATGAATATCATTTAGGATTGAAGGACCTAATTGATATCATAATTTCCTACACTATTACACCAAACAAGATGCCACTAATTAATTGTGGTGGGCCAAATTTATGAAAGGTAACTACATGATTGGTAGCACAATGCTCACTAACATACACACAAAAATCTATGGTCAACTTTATAGATATGGTGTAAGAGCATAATTACCAATCTTAATTCAAGGTTCTCAAATTGGATAATTAGTAGATTAGGCACCTTAAGAAAACAGTTGCATGGAATGTCTTCAGAAGCAAGTTCTACATATCGAATCAAAGAAAATTGATCTGGAATACCAATTGTGCCATCATGATCTCTTTATTTGTTTTTGGGAACTTGATACATGATCATGCCTTTCCTTGAACAATTGCATAGACTCAATATTTACTTGGCCTCAAAGTGTCATTGCTATCATAGTGAGGCCCCCTTAAATCATGCTTCTACAATTTACCCAATTACAAGGAAGGCGTGGTCTTTCATTGCCATTACATTGGCAATCCATCAAGTAAATACACATAACATTCTAAATATTCAAAAGAATTTATGGCACCAAATCATTGGAAGCTCAAAAAGATATGACGTGCTTCAAACAATTCTTTTTTCATTACGCTAGAAATTTGAAAAGCATGGAATGCAAAATTAGTCATGAAAATAGATGAATTAATGAAATAAACTACCAATATTCAAGAGTTTTCCTCTAATGCAAACATTGAAAGAGGATAGGCTCATGGTTTAACTAGGTTTGCCCCCATCCCCATTTTAGGAAAGTGAAAGTACAATGTATCATTTAAGTCTTGGGAGTTTCTAATTACCAAAATTGTGAAGCTTAATGTTAATGGAAGCACAAGTAAGAAATATCTATAGTAAAAGGTATCATTGAAGAAAATAAAGGTAATTTGATTTATGCATTTGTCTTTTTTGATAGTCATACGATGGCCATTGAGCTAATAATGAGCACTATTATGAAAGCATTGGAATGGTGCCAAAGTAGCAACCGTACTACAATGGAGATTAAACATGGCTGCATTATATTAATTAACATGAACCAAGATAGTAAATTTATATTAAAAACTCATTTATAACATTCAACAAATTTAGTTGGAGTCCATAACACCCTTAATAAAATGGACTTCCCATTATAAGAAGGAAAAAAAACTAACATGAAGATTATAAAAAATAATTGGGCAATTGAAGAATGCCTAAACATTGGAAGCATGTAGTGTTTCCCTTTAGTGCAAGGCCCTTATAAATTTGGAAAAAGTACACCTACCTTCCATTTAATCATTATACAAAGTATGAAATCAAATCTCTTGAAAGAAAAATTTACTTGAAGCATAATTTCTAGGACATTGATGTCATCACAAATTAAATGGACAAAACAAATTATCACATTACATAACGATATTTCATTTTTGTGCTTCCTATATTGGATTGTTGATTAAATTGGATATGTATGAATGAAGATTCATTAACAACTATGTAGTTTTACAAGGTACAATTTACAAAAGTGACTTTTTAGGCTTGGCTGACATTAGCTTCCACCAATAAAAGTGAGTCTAGCATTATTATAATTTTAGTCTTATCATAGCAATATGCTTAATGCAATCAAATGATTATATACATATGTTTACATATAGGATGAAGAATAGTGGTCTACCTCATACTAGAATATTCATTGATCATTTGATGATGCTTATCATATGGTACTTTTTACAAAGTTACGTACTCTGACTTGGTTGATTTTACTTTTGTTCTGTTATGATGCAGAGCTAATACCATTTATGTTTACACAAACAATCACTAGAGGAAATGCTGATTTATTGCATTGTACAAATACATGAACATATAATAGATATGATGTGATTCTATTACATTAAGCATGCTCCATCTCATTAAATTAATATAATAAAAAATGACCGATGCAAATTGCATCATCTACTACATCATTGAAAAGATAGTATAGGATCAAAATTTTATTTTCCAATGTAGTATGCAATGACTAAGTAAATTGCAAAATTAAAATTTGTTAGACACTCCATACATTAGTGTTTGAATTTATGTTTTTTAAAATAGTAATATATATTTTCTTTTTGCAAAAAAAGATTCTAATAAATAGCTGTATAGTGTTCCACCCTCAATTGGATGCTCTCACTAAACAAAGAGGTTAATAGCAAGTTCTAGAACTCTTATCACTTAGGCTAATATGTAAGTTCTAGGAGTCCTCAAAAATCACATGTACTATAAACCATATATCATAACACATCATCTGTTACACAAAGAACTAAATATGAAATTGTTCATTCTTTAGAATATACCAAGGTCACTTAACCATAAGTATTTCTCTTACCACATGATCTAGCACTCCTATTATAGGAAAAACCAGCTATGTGAGATGGTGGCTTCCATACTAAGTAGAAATATCTAACCTACTTATCTCCAATGTGAAGGTCAATGATCAGAGCACCACTACATACATTTCTCATCTAAATGAACGTGATTTTCTTGACATTATGACATCATCCCAATCCTTTTCTATCACTATCAAAGCATGATTATCATTTCCTTAAATTGTAATCGAGGATATTTGGACTTCTCAACCTGTAATAAATTATTTTAAATTTTTAAGGCTACATCAACTCTTTACCAATAATCTAAAGTTATCTAAACCTTAATTAACACAACCTAAATTTCTCTTCAAATCCTTAATAAATTTTCCATGGTTATGATAAATTACATAGTATATTAGGGTTTCATGTAAAGCCTACATCAACCACCTGGGGTAACATAATGCAACATTTTTATAGTTAGTCTTTGCTTTATTAAGTTCCTTCATAGAATTTCACTAATTTTTTTGTTATCTTTTTAGTTTTAATTTGAATCGATATCATTGGCTTTTACCCTTAGGTGAACTATCCAAGTTGATGCTACAACAACAATGTCTATGTTAACAAAAATTCAAAGTGACACTCATGCATCCTAAGCAATATATCCCCTTGCACCCCTTCTAAAGGCCTTTCTTAATTCACTCACATCCCTTATATCACTTTCCAAGAAGTTGACTCATGAACTAAGAGCCTATTTAGGGTTACACATGGTATTACATGACAAGCCTCATTATACTAATTGATTAATTGGTATAAAAAGCTTGCTCAACTCCTTCGTTTGGCCTTGCACATTACAAAGTCTTAACCTGAGCTCCCCAACATTCTTCCAAAGGCCTTTATCGATTTTGCTACTAGTAAAAAGCCTTATCCAAAATATGCATAAAGGCTCACCAAGTTTTATTAACCTCAATCCAATCTTAAAACATTATATTGATTATTTCCACAGCATAACCTAAATCCTAAACCAAGCCTAAAGCTAGGATTGCCTTAGATATGTTTATCTAAATTCTTAGCTAAAATATTTGTCACTTTGTTATGCTCACCATATGTTACATAAATGATGTAACACTATTTAGGTTTTTCTATGGAACCCTAGAATATTTGTGTAAATAAAAAATATCTATTTTAGTAAGCATGTAATCATGTTATTCCATCTTACATTTTTTACTAGGACTATATTGATGAATATGCATGGTATTAACAATATTTTACAATTCTATTAGTGAAACTATCTCTAATTCAAGACCATAAAATTTTCTCCAAGTCATAAGACACAAAGAGATCTTGACTTATAAAGCTTATAATCACAGGTCATAGCATAGATCACTTAATTAAGGAAATATGATGGATAGTTCATCGGTGCAAGGAAAACCTCATGCTAAAAATTATGAATTAATCACTAAATCTTTTAAATTTAAAAAACATATCATTCAACATGGCCCAACTAATTTCCTTCATATTTTATCACAATCATGACCATATTTATTCACATGTAACTTTATAAAATTAAAGCCTTGCTTCACTTAGAAAATATTAATATTTATGTGTATAATCTTTTGTGTCATCATAGAAAGTGAATCGTGTCTAGGAATTTGATAAGAGTACACTTTTGCTCCTTAAAGTCATAAGAACATTCTTCCTCCTCTTGCTAATCAGCAATTATTTTTCTTCCTCTTACTTTCTGAAGGTTGTTCTTCTTAGCTATTCTGGCTTCTTGGTTTTCCTAAAATATTAGAAAAATACATCTTAATGCTTAAATGGAGTTGGTTAATATTCATTAGGTCAAGGGATTTTCTTAACAAACATGTTCAGGTTTTCTAAGCTAATTATGTAAAAGAACTTATATATAAAAATTCACAAAACCTTGATTCTTCTTAAAAAGATTCAAGAGTGGGATTAAACTGAGCTAATCATATAATCAAAGTCACTAAATCCTATTGTGACCAACTTTATGAAATTCATTTCCATTCTATTTATTTTGGGCACCATAACTACAATAGCTTGGAACAAAAGCAACTCAATTACAAAAAATATGTTTACTCAATGTCTTAGCATTGTAAGAGTATTATTACTATAACATATGGTGGATTTATCCAATTCTTCTTTTATTGACAAACATTACCTCTTATCATAATTATATGATCTAGTATTCATATGTGTATGATAAAACACTACACACACATTTCCCATAATGTAGGCTAATAATTCTCTTTTGTGATAATTCTCTTAATTGAACATATTAAAATAATATAGCCAAGTATATTATACAATCTTCAGCTCACTAGATTGAAATCATTAGAATTCAAATGTTTTCCATCTAATATTATCAAACTTGTATGATGAATTACATTATGACTATATGACCATAGTGTTACCTAGACCAACCTATGGTGTTCACATAATGCAATTGTGTTTTTATGTGATAAGCTCGGCATGATCACAAATTAGTTTTATATGCACTTGCATTTGACTCTATGTCATACAAGATCTTACTATGCAATGTGCTATAGTTGTATTATGTGGTGCTTTTTAAATTAATAGCATGCAAAGCACCTTTCAATAATGCTCATAGCATTATTATATAACCCAATTACTATGTCATAGTTGTATGAGAACAAATTCTTTATATTTGAATCCCAGTTGAAATTTGTATCCGATTATAACATAGGATTTGCCAAAAGTTTACTATATAATATTGATTATCAGGCTCAATTTTAGGTTTTTCCACCCTTCATGCCATAAAACATTTAACCATTATGCAATATATGTTTCTCATCAAAGCAATGGATAGAACGACTTAAATGCTCAAACTTTTGTTGCTTTTTATAAGAAAAATGAGGGAAAAATAATTTATATGTGTTATCCAAGAGAGAGGTTTACCAATCGCCCTATCTTAATTGGGATTTTAACCTAAAAATCTAGAAAACAGCCATGACCATTTTTAAACAACTTTAATTGCCACCTTTGTACTAGCCTCTTGTTTGACTTAGCAATTAAAAAGGAAATTAACCAATCCATACATAGATTTCTTAGTTATTTAATATTGAACTAAAAAATATGTACCAAGTATTCCAAATATGACACATCTTCCTGTAACTAGGATTCTTTTGGTACTTTTCTACATCTTATAAAGGGTCTTGTAGATATTTCATTAAACTAAATACCTAAGAAAATATCATGACTCATACTAGAGCCCCTCACAACTAAAGCATATAAGTCATTGACACAATCCTTTACACAATTTCATAGGGTCATTTGTGGTTAGTTTATAATTTGGAAGCCTTTCAAAAGCTAAATAGTCTTTGAACAAACTTATCTTGAGGAAGATCCAATCTTTAATATGAAAAATGCCCAATATATTTTTACTGTCTTACTTCATTTGATGATCTTACACAACCCAGACTCTGCCCTTTTTATCTATGAATTTTTATAGTAGTCTCTTTTACAAACATAAGTCCAAAAGTTTGCTTGGTCTTAGCCTCTGTCTAATGGAAATGTACATCGATCATGCAAGGCCTCAAATTGTACCATGATAATGACAAATTATTAACTATAGTTACAGTTAAATTCCACCCATGATAGATTCCTATATCTCTTCGAGGAGTAAGATTATGCAATATGCCTTTAAAAACTCTTTGACTAAATCCTCTTATTTATTGTCCATTTGTATCGGGGTGAAAAACTAAGAAAAATCTAACAGTAGTTACCATCACCTGATGAGAAAGACTCTTAAACTAAGATGCAAGATTTGCATCATGGTTTAAAATAATCACTATGCGTATCAACATTAAATTGACCTCAAATCATTCAATGAATTATCTTTGATAATAAACAAGTTGAGTTAAGCTACTAAAAATTATTCCACCAATTATTCCTACATCTAACTTAAATCAAACATAGCCACACTCCATTTGATCTAATCATTAACATTGATTCTAGGGTTAGGCCTCTATTGAAAGAATCACCTATCAAATTTCCCAAGCTTGTGTAGTATTTTATATCCAAAAAAATCTTTTATTAAGTTTCAACTAGAGTTTCTATCTAAAATTATGCTCCTTTTGAATAAGGATATATTTAGGACATAGTAGTTCATAAAATGTTTAACTTGAAACATATATAAGGAATGCCACAAAATTTTATTAGTAAGAAATATGGCTTCCATCTCCAAATCAAGGGTGAGGTAGTTGCATTAATCACATAAGTACTTATATGGATAATTTACACCACAACCATCCTATATAAGAATAGCCCTTAATCGAGCTTGTGAAGAATAAATTTTTATGTGATACAACTTACCCTACTATAATAAGGTGAATAATAGAGCTAAGCTCAATTTGTTTTCAACTCATCAAAGCTCTACTCACCCAAAATGGATAATAAGTAAATTATAACCTTTCTTGCTAACTAACTAAGGGATGAAGCAACCATGAAAAACTTTGGTAAACATGTAATAATATCCCACAACAAAAAATAAAATTAAGAATCATTGATATGATAGCAAATCTTTTCCAATTAGTAATGTCATGTATCTTGTTCTGATCCACTACAATCCTATCACCATTAACATGTTAAAGAGTGGCCATAGAATCTAGCCAAAAGAAGTAATTCTCAAAATTAGCAAAGAGTTGCTTGTTCCAAAGAAACTCTAAAACAATCTATAAAAGCTTAGCTAATTGATCCACACTCTTGGGGTGGCTACTGCTACAATAACACCATCAATGCTCTTTTTTAATTAGGATAGTCTGCATTCATATGTGCAATTCTAAAATATTTGTAACAAGTTTTTTCGAAGACATTTTAAACACCTCTACCTCTAGCTATGGATCTAACATCTTTGATGCTGATGTCCAAGGTGGTCCCTATGACACTAATAAACAAGTCTAGAATTAATGTAAACTTGTTGGTATAGCTAGCTTTCATATGCCATTTCTTTTTAGCAAAATCTAGTTGTCATTGCTCTTTGGGGAAGAATTACAATCCTTCCACTTCTTCCTAGAATCATGATGTGCATCAATCCGATGCTCCACTTACTCGACTAAATTTGCATGCTCAACCAAATCTTAACATCAAGTAAAATGGGTCACCAGTAAATGTATCTTAAGGGAACTTCTAAGCCTCACCATGAAAAGCTCATAATGACAGTAATGTTTTTCTTAGAAACATGTGTAATATGATATACAAATCAAGAGGAAAAACTTGTAATTTAAATCCGACCCTATCTAATTTTTGTCAACCCCCTCTGACTCTGAGCCTTTGTTACTTCAGAACAATGCAATCTCTAAAAGCAACCACAAAGTCATCCCAACATATACGACAATTTAGGGTATCCAAAAAAATTATGTCACAAGCCACACCACCAAGTAGCAAAAGAAATTCTATAAGTGCAACATTGCACTCCATTAACCGCCCCATTTCATGCAACAACACGTGCACATGAGTTAACTAATAATTGGCCATTATTCATTAAGTTATAATTACAAATACCAATGGTCTCAACTGCATACAAGATTCTATCAAATGTTCACAAAAATACACAATTTATTTTTTGGTTGTCATTGCCCAAGAAGGTTGATCAACCATTGGCTCTCCTTTGGCATGCTCAATACTCATGAAGTCTCTTATAGCTGCTCTATGTTGTTCACCATCATTGTTAAAGGAAGAGGAACATACAAAGTTTACTCCAAGAAGAAACTAGAACTGTAGAAGTTATACTTAATCCATAGAGACATCCTTATTTGATTCACTAAAGAAGAAGACTACTTATGTTGTTGGCCTCATAAATATTGGAATATAATATAGCTAAAAATGAGAGAGCTCAAATAGAAACTTAAAACCTTCTATGACATTGATTTAGGAATTAGTGGAATATCTTCCAATCCATTTCTTGAACAAAGTAGCTCTTCATTCTAAAGTATCAACAATTAAAAACTCTCTCAAAGTTTACATTGTGACAATCAACTAAACTCAATCAAATGTTGCAATGGTCAACATAGATGTAAGGAACTTCATAAAATGAGACAATAATAATGGGTTTAATTAGAAAATTCATTATCATAACCTTCCTAGCTATTACTATGGTTATTGCAACAATGGTCATTACATGCTTCATTCCAAGAACAATAAAGCCACAATAAACCCACCACCAATGTTACATAAATGAGATCTTCCTACTAGCTTGACTAAACTAACTCCTCCCAATAGTATGTTGGATGATAATTTGTAATTGTTGGGTGATGGAAAATATTATTCAAACAAATCAACACAAAAAGGTGTATTTAAAAATAATGCAATTACTTGTCTAATCCATCATTTATCTTCTTCCAAAAATTAGACAAAAATATTTACAGAGGTCAATAAAAGTAATAGAGCTAAATACTCTTATTAATTAGATCAATGATGATTTTAGCATATCAAGGAAATCTTAAAAGTGTAGGAAAACAAGAGGTTTTAGTTATAGATTCCTAAATATCAAGTACAAATTTCACCATTTGTATGATCTTCAAACATCAAGTAATTGTAGTGAAAAAGTTCATAAAAGAGCCACTGTATTAGGCTATTTGTAATCATTGATAGATTACGGTTCAAAAAATCACATGAATTATCTAGAGTTATGAGTATGTAATTAAAAATGACAAATGTCCATATATGGAACATAATAGGAGCAATTAATAAAAGTTTACTTAGTTGGCTAAATAATCTTACCAATTAGAGAACTTCTATTTATTCACTAGTGTAACCCTTGGTATACAAAGAAAGAAAGTTTTAATATGATAGAAAATTTTCAATAAAAGTTCCTGAATGAAACAAGTTAAATAAGAAATGGATCCTTTCAGAGAATGATTTTTCTTTTCAGGTCATTCTTGATGAGGTGTCTTTAACTCAACCTTTGGCAAAACATCAAGTTAGGACCAATCTTTCTAATTACATAATCATTTATTACGAGAGCTCAATTATCGATAGAGGGACTCACTGGCACAGTCACATCCAAATTGCTAAGAGCTTCAACAAATCAAGGCTAATTGAAAGAGATTTTAATGTAGTGGCAAAATTAAATGAGTATATGGGGCATTCCACTTTTAAAACTTAATGAATTGTGGAAATGTTATAGTTCATTGATAAGTGTAGTCTCATTTAACGTCCATTATCCAGAAATTCTTTATCCTTGTCTAATAAAAGAAAAAGAAGAAGGGTGCAGAAAAGAGTTAACAATATGTTGTAATTCAACATGTTATGGCTGTAATTCAACATGACCAAAAAAACACATTTAGATCTCCATAGATTCAACACTTTCCTAATGATTATTCCTCAACTCCAAAATATTTCAATGTTAGAGCATGTATTGGAAGTACCATCCATTATAAAAATTCCTCATAGAAAGTTTTCATTACAAATTGTTGTGGAGTGAATGGTCATATTTTAACATTAAATTGGCTAAATTCTTATCTTATGGAGTGGAACAAAACAACAATTTAAAACATATTTGATACGATTATGTTAGCTGATGAAAAAGTTAAACCTAAAGAAATTCAATTTGGACATAGTTAGAACAAAGAAATAGAGATGGAGCTAACAAAGACTCATGAGATCCTCCATGAAGCTATTGTAAAAGATGAAAATTACTCACAACAAAAGGTTGGCATTAAATGCTAAATGAAAGAGAAGGAAAAAAATCTTCCATCCCCAAACAAAATTAAAAACATCTATAGCAATAATTAAAAACTTAAAAGAATCTATGGTATTTGGGTAGAACAAGTAAATCAAATACTTGAAGCCACAATTTAGCATTTTTAGAAATTTTGGTAACTTTTATCCTAGGTGAGTAAGAAACTATGCTTAGATGCATCCTTTCTTTTGTAAAAGGTTAAGAAAATGAGCTATTGGTGATAGAAATCTCAATGGAGGAAATTAAGTGTATCTATTACTGATGGGACGCTATAGCACCTTTCAACTGGATGGATTCAATGGCAAAGTTTTCACACATTGTTGGAATATTAGTGCAATCAATATTCGAAAAGCCACTGTGGGCTTTTTAGCAATGTCTCTAAACCCAAAACAATCTCCAATAAAAATGGTATTCTAATTGCCAAAATTGAGAAACTAAAAGCATTCAATGACTTCAAGGTAACTAATATTTGCATTTTAACTAAAAAATTTCTCTTTTAATTTCTGGTTATTAGACTTCAAAAAATTCCTCTTCATTTTATCTTCCTAAAGCAATCTAGAGTTTTCAAAAGTGGAGAGATAATGGATAATTTTCTACATGCATAAGAATTGATTATAATATTAAATAAAAGAGTGAGAAGAAACAATTATTTATTTAAAATTTATCTTAAAAGTGGTTTCATTTATGAGTCATTGGAATTTCAAAACAAGGTTCTTATGAAATTGAACTTTATAGATATGTTTTTTATGATAATCTTGAATGTTTTATGTTGCACCTATACTTCCAAATATCATCAAAAGTTAGCCAAATAGTTATTTTAAAGTTACTTTGGTGCTCACAAAAGCTTATCAAATCTCACCCTTACATTTCACACTTTTGATGGAAGTTTTTAGTTTGGAGTATTGCTAGCCAAGTAATTAAGTTATGGTTCTTGGTTATGGGCATCCTTGATGTTATCCTATTGTATCTCTTTTAGTTTTTCTAGATTTCATATCAATCTTTATCACTAGAGACTTGAAATAAGATATTAATGTATACAACTTTCTTGTGGACTTTAAAAAAACATAAATTTTGCACATCTACCATCGCAAATGAAAATTCATTTACTAGAACAAAAAAAAATTTAGGACATTCTAAAGAAAATATCTAAAGGCTCAACTTTCAAAGAGCTAACCTCACTATAACTCTTAGGGTTGTCCCCTCTTCATTTTTTGGAAAAATAATTCATTTTCAATACATAATAAATCAATATGAGTAAGATTGGTCAAAAGAACAAGTTCTTAACTATGGTAGACAAACTTATTGTTGTGAAATGCAATGAAAATTTGATAACTATATCTTCTTTAATTGCAATAAATCCTCCATTTATTATACAACATAGAATGCAAAAATGCATTAAAAAAGTTTCTAGTGGTGATTTGTCTTGTGTTATTGACTCCTGGCAATAGTTCTTTGTTTGATAATAACATCTCTAACTATATTAATTGAATATGTTTGAGTTAATTTTTAGATTTTAGATAGTTGATGCTCATGATCAGGGGAGAACTTAAAGAAGAAGAGGAGCAAAGGCCAAATCCCATGAACATCATCTTAGGTAGAATAGTAGACTTTAAATTTTGGTAATTTATTTTTATTTTTATTAGAATATGAAGCTTGATTGATATTATTCTTGTAAGGAAAAATTTAAATTTTATTTAAATTAACCTTCTCAAAGAAATATTTCGTTTAAAAACATTGAATTTCTTATCTAAACTACTAAAAGAAACATTTTAGTCATGATCATATATTTGATAATCTTCTCTTAATAACATGTTGGAAAAAGTATAATGTAAAAAAACAACTAATTACAAACAACATACTATTAAGAAAAAAAACTAATTCTAGTTTTCCAAAGAACCATAATGATAAATCTTATGCTAAACCTAGTTAGCCATAGTAATCATGTTGGAATGTAAATTTTCCAACTCCAAAGCAAACAAACCTTAGAAAAGCCAACCCCATTAATAGGCTAACTCTGAGGCATAGGTAGAGTGTTAAAGAAAATTCTTACTTCATGTGTGATGTGGGACAAAACTCCTCTCCTTTATTCATGCCACTAACTTTCCAATTGTAGAAGTGACTTCTAAAATTTAACTTTCCAATTTCGAGATCAAATAGTGAACTTCTCATCAAACTTTTTAAATATGCTAATA